>JAHHFK020002392.1:0-405862 GCA_024533555.2 Aedes koreicus | reverse complement strand
ATTTATTTATTTATTTATTTACTTGTCTTCGAAAAACTCGCACAGACAGATTATACTATAAACTAATGCTATTTTTAAACATTGCCTTAGATGTGTTAAAATTAAAATGGTCAGACACTTCATTAAACCTACGGCAACAAACGTCAAATGGATTGTTCTGTCCGAATAAAGTACGATGCGTAGATAAGCGAAGGAAATCCGCGCGCCGAGTAATTCTTGTTGGAGCGTTGATTTGCACGTTACTCAGGAGCGCTGAACAATCGATGTTATTAGTCAAGATGTCAAAGATGAAGAGTCGCTGCAAAAAAACCCTTCTATCAGCCAACGTCGGTAGACGTACCACAGCGCATCGCTGTTCGTAGGGGGGCAGTCGTACAGGATCATTCCAAGGCAGCCGGCGGAGCGCAAACCGAATAAAGTTGCGTTGAATTCGTTCAATGCGTTGAATATTAACGGCATGGTACGGCGCCCACACTAGAACACCATATTCTAATATACTACGTACCAGCGCACAGTAGAGCGACTTCAAGCAGTAAACGTCTTCAAACTGCTTCGTATTTCGTTTGACGAATCCAAGTACCGCGTAGGCTTTAGCGGTCGTTGCTGCCATTTGTTGTGAGAAGTTAAGCTTGCTATCAAGTAGTACACCGAGATCCTTTACTGTGCTCACTCTAGCGATACTGGTTGTCTCCATTCTGTAATCGAAGAAGGTTGCATTCCTTGTTCGAACGAATGTGATGGCGTTACATTTACGGACGTTGACTTCCATGCCGTTTAGCTTGCACCAACTCAACAATGCATCGATATCAGCTTGGATAGAACAGCAATCAACTAACGATGAAACCGCGCGGTAGAACTTCAGGTCATCTGCGAACATTATTTTTGGCGATTTAATCGTTTCACAAAGATCGTTGACAAATAGCACAAAAAGAAGTGGACCCAAATGACTCCCTTGGAGCACACCAGACGTGATATCGAATGGATCCGAGCACGTCCCATTAATGCGTACGTAGGCACAGCGCTCCGTTAGGTAGGAGAATATCCATTGCGTCAACCAAGCGGGCAAGCCCATTCTATTAAATTTATCCACCATCAAAGAATGCGGCATTCTATCAAATGCTTTGGTGAAATCGATATAGATGGCATCAATTTGTTGACGCTTTTCCAATGCGTTGACCAACGAAGAAACGAAAGTCATCAGGTTGGTTGTGGTTGAGCGTTTTTTCACGAATCCATGCTGAAACTCGGAGATGATATGATGCACGTGAGGATAGAGCGAATCGTGGATGAGGCTTTCAAAAACCTTCGGCAAACAGCTCAGGATCGAGATGCCACGGTAATTTTCGATGTTGTGTATACTGCCAGTCTTGTGAATCGGAGTAATAGCAGCTGTTTTCCAAGCACTTGGGAAAATACCTTCTACAATCGAACGATTGAAAAGAATGGTGGCGGGCACGGTAAGCGAATCAGCGCAGTGCTTGATGAAGATCGGGGAGACACGATCTGGCCCAGCGCCTTTGGAGTCATCTATCCCTTGCAGCTTTCTCAGCACGTCCACCTGGGAGAAGTTAAAACGCGCCATGTTGAAGTCGTATCGAGGCAAACTGTCCAGGTACGCTTCAGACGAAGGTGATCGGTTGTTACTTAGCACACTTCGAAAGAAGGACGAGAACAAATTTGCCGAGTCGAGTGGAGTTTCGGCTGTGGTATCGTTGTAGAAAACACGCTGAGGAATTCCATTGTTCTGCTTTCTGCTTCTCATGAACGTCCAAAACGATTTGGGTTCCTGCTTGAATCTTTCTTCTGTACGATGAATGTAGTTGCTAAAGCATCGCGCATGCAAAGAGTTATATTCGCTCTCTAAGTCACGCAGCTCCACCTTTCGCTGTACATCCCTCGACCGAAAAAAGCGCTTTCTAGCCTTCCGTAGGCGATTTCGTAGATGTTGAAGCTCACTGTTCCACCAAGGTTGTCTGGTCCCCAAAAAACGGCGTCGTTGCTTCACCGGGACAGCATCACGAACAATTGAAAAAACCCGTTGATAAAAGACGGAAACCGCCTCTTCCATATTACACCCAACAAGACACTCATCCCAGCGAACGGCAGAAATTAATTCATTAAGCGATGCGAAGTCACAATGGTTGAAATCAAAGTGAAGAGAGTCCGAAACATTCAAATCATCGCACTTGCTAGTGGTTTCAAATTTGAGCACGAATGGCTTCTGGTGATGATCGATTCTCAACAATGGCAACGGTGGCTCCAGTAGCTCGACACACTTATCGTCATTCACAAACGCCAGATCGAGAAGCCTCCCATTAACGTTCGTCAAATAATTAACTTGATAAAGACCACAGCCTACGATTGATTCTATCAGGGCTGTCTCTTGCTCAGACATTGATCGGCATTGATCGGCAAAAAGGAGTTTATTTCAACATCGTGCATCCAACACAAGTGGGGAAGGTTGTAATCACCAACAACCAAAACACGGCCACGATTGCCAGCAAGATCAAGTAGCTTCTGAACACAAGCAGAATGCTGCTCATACAAATACGTTTCACTGTTGGGTGGGAGATAAATAGCGCAAACATACAATTCAAAATTCGGCAAAACAACACGAACAATGATCTGTTCTAATCGCTCACATTCAGCAAGACTAACAGACGTACTGTGCAGCCCATTCCTCACCCCAACTAGTTCTCCACCTCCACGCAAAAAACAGCTGGTGTTAGCATTTCTATCGCATCGATACATCGTGTAGTTGTGTGCGAGTTCAGTGTTTACGATATCGTTATTGAGCCAAGTTTCTGTGAAAGCTATGACATCGTAGTCACTACCAGACAGTGACAAAAACAAATCGTTTGTTTTCGTACGGAGGCCGCGAACGTTTTGGTAGTACAAAGTGAACGTCTGTTGTGTTGTTCTGAGATCATTGTGGTGTTTTGGGATCGATTGAATAACGAGTGAAGAAGACGAGTGTAATGTGTTTCGGAGCAGAGTAGTGGTTCGTTCATTCCGGGAAGTAGAATTTTCGGTACGTACCGTAGATTGATTATTATTGCGGATGGATTTCTTCTGTTGTGGGTTGGAAGCGAAATGTCGTTCGAGAAGATGCGGTGTGGCTAAAGTCGAACTGACGGAAGCTAATTCCCTTTTGCCATGACGATCCAGATAAGGCAGTGTCCTTTAGCTCCATTTTCAGGCCGACTTTGAAAGATACAAATGTTAGGTCATCCAGAGTTCTCCCTTTCGGCACCAACTTGACAACATTCACAGCGCTATCGGTTTTGAGATTGTTTTGAACGAGTTTCTCAATTTGTTGTACCGTTGCATGCGGATCGAAGCCGGACAGATATAACCAAAACATATCCGCCCCTTGCGTCGCAGCTAACGGTATGGATTCATCAGGTGCGATTTCTTTAGTACCAACAGATACCATATCGTGGCTTGTCGGTGCGTCTAGCAGAACCCGTGGCAGTTTCCTTGAGGTTGCAGAGAATTGGGGTCTTGGAGTGTGTGGTGTTGTTTGCAACGGTGCAAAATAGTGTTGATTTTGGTTGTGTTGAGTGCTATCTCCTTTTTCAATTCATCCAGTGCTTTGGTATGCTCTTCAGCCATCAAATTCTTAACATTGTTAGTGGATGAGATTGCCTAACGAAAATTAGCATGGGTCATCATTTTCGTGCAGGATTTACACAACCAGTAGAGCTGGGAACAGTTGGCAATAATGTTGCGGATTTCTGTAGACTGGTGCACACACTTTAGGTGGAACGATGATTTACAGAAGCCATTGCACATAATTTCGTCCGCCTTGTTCACAGTGTGAGTGCATGCAAAGCAAATTGACTCCATTGCTGCAGTAGTTATTTCTTTGCTTCGGGGTATCAGCATAGTTTCACGAAAAAAACAGGACCCAGGAAACGTATAAAATCGTTGTACTCCAACAAACAGCGGTGCAATGATGAAAAATGCGTTCGAATTGTTGATAAAAGCACCGAAAATTTCACAAGAACGTAGAAAAAACACAAAATTAGGACAGGGAAATAACAAAAACAGTTGAGTTGTTTACCTTACGCACATAATATTTTTATTGTTTTTTAAAAAAAAAAAAAAAAAAAAAAAAAATATATATTAGAAAAAAAAAATTTCTCCACACACACAAGGAGCCCCACGCCACCTTTGCAGTTATGTCACTGACATAACTCACCCTTTCGTTTTTGTATGAATAAAATATCGGTTTTCAACATAATTTGAAAGAAAGTTTGTGGATAGCTTATTTTCGATACACTCCTTAGCCAAAATATCTCGAACCGGTACATTGGTTTGTTTACCTCGAGCCCGAAGGGAATCATAAAGCTCAGATCTGTTTCCACGATGCTCAGCACATGACCAAACAATGTGATCTGCGTCCTGGTAACCTTGTCTTCATTCACAGAGATTGCCTGATTGCTCAGCCCAACACGGTATAAATGAGCATTCAAAGAATAATGATTGAACACGAGGCGAGACATCAAGCGAATGAAGTCTCGACCCACATCCATCCCCCCAAACCAAGATTTCTTCGACATCTTTGGGATGGTTGAATGTTGCCATCGCCTCTGTAGTGGTTAGAGTAAATATTAAAGCTATATGGGGGAAACAAAATAGGCGTGAAACTTCATGAATGCGAAAATACGAAATATCGCACACATCTGATTTGTATAAAATAGAGAATTGAGAAGGTTGTATATAGCTGAGAGAATAGTGAAAGCCAGAGAGTCCCCAAAAGCGAGAGCAAGTCGATCTTGCGCTTTATGATTGTGTGTGAAAACATTATGATGCGAGCGAAAGAGAGCACAGAGCAAGACAAAATGGTTATTACGTATACGACTGTGTGAATACTGTGAGAAGTTTGATGAGAGCGGGAGCGGCTTTACAATGAGAGCAAGAAAACGAGAACAACTCAATTCTGGGCCTGGTTATTGTGTGTGAGAACGATTAGAGATAGCCCTAAGAAGGAGAGGGATAGAAAAAGAGCTACCTAAATGGAAGAAAGCATGAGAGTGAGATGATTGGGTCTACATCCTAGATCAGACTGATTGTTAGATTCATTCGGTTGGTTAAATTCGGCGAAGACAGTCGCAAATAAAAAATGTTGCGTGGAAAGCGAAGCGAGCCCGACCGCCTCAAATCTCCTTTACTCCATTTATACTGCCAGCTGACGAGTGACTGTTTTCGAAAAATAGAAAAAAAATCATTGCAGACGATTTATCGATCATAAATATCGCCTTCCATAGCGCCCACTTTTGCAAGCGAGTCCATTTTCTCATTACCTAGAATTGAACAATGAGATGGGACCCATAAAAAAGTGATGATAAAATAAAGCGAAGGTAAAGCACTTAGAAGCTCCTGTATTTTCATGAGAAAATACGAGGAGTGCTTTACTGGCCTCAAGGAGCGAATAGCCTCTATAGAACTGAGACTGTCCGAGAAAATGAAATACTGATCCGGTGTAAGTGAGGCAACAATTTCTAGCGAAAAGTGTATTGCCGCTAATTCAGCGACATATACACACTCAGATTTTTTTACAGAAATCTGTAAAGTTTTACCGAAAGCTCAACAGCAAAACTTTCGCTAATCCGATTTTATGGATATCGGTAAAATTTCACAGAAATCCTTTAAATCAGATTACCGAACGTTTAGCTTTTGAGAATTCGGTAAAATTTTACAGATTTCTGTAACAAAATCAAAGTGTGTACGGAACAAGCAACTTGAAGTTTTCGGTTGGCGCTCTGAATTTCGTTATATATACCAAAGCCAGTGGACTCCTCTATCAAAGATCCGTCAGTGAAGAACGATTAAGTGGAATCAACTTGGCCAAACTTTGTAGCAAATATCACAGGAGCAATCATAGGGCGATAATACTCTGTGATTCTATGAAGCTCCTGCTTCATGGATAAATCAAAATGAACCGAATTGCTGAAGTCGGAGAATCTAACACGACTGAGAATATTCGACGAATGGCTGACATCCTGTGTTATGTACATATGGTAAAAATTCATGAAGCGAGTTTGAGGATTCAACTCAAGGAGCTTCTCAAAATTTTCGATTACATGGGGGTTCATGACTTCAAACCTAGTGAGGAGCCGGAGAGATAATTCATGCCAGCCAGCACTTCAAGACTCATGGTATGAGTCGAGTGCATGCAACCTAACGCGATACGAAGACACCGATACTGAATACGTTCCAGTTTGATGATATGCGACCGAGCCGACGACTGAAAACAAAAACTACCGTATTCTATAACCGACAAAATCGTTGCCCGGTGCAACGTTAGAAGATCTTGCAGATCTGCTCCCCACCAGGTCCCGGTAATTGTGCAGAGAAAGTTGATCCTTTGCTGGCATTTTCGCTTCAGATTCTCAATGTGGGATCTCCAGGTACACTTAGAATCGAACCAGACCCCAAGATATTTAAATGACATGGAATGAGTTATCGGTGTACCCCAAAGATGAAGCTTCGGTTGTGCTGGGTGCTGCTTCCTTGAAAAACCTACAAACTCAGTTTTCTCCGTAGAGAATTCGAAACCTAGCACAAGAGCCCAAGTAGACATATTGTCTAAGGTATTCTGTAAGGGTCCTTGCTGATCGACCCCATTGAGTTCCGTGACAGACACTACGCCGTCATCTGCAAGTTGTCTCAACGTACAGTAGTTACTTAGACAACCGTCAATGTCTTTGACTTAAGCATTATACAAAAGAGAACTTAAACATGATCCCTGGGGGAGACCCATGTAGCTTAATCGGGAAGCTGTAGAGTTTCCATGAGAAAAGCTCATATGTTTCTCTGACAGCAAATTGTACAAAAAATTATTCATTAATGGAGAAAAGCCACAAGCGTGGAGTTTGTCTGAAAGAATTTCAACAGATACTGAATCAAAAGCCCCCTTGATATCCAAGAATACAGAAGACATTTGCTCTTTTTTAGCAAAAGCTAAATCAATTTCTGTGGAAAGCAACGCGAGACAGTTGTTCGTTCCCTTACCCCTACGAAAACCATATTGAGTATCTGAGAGCAGGTTGTTCGTCTCAACCCATTTTTCCAGGCGGAAAACGATCATATTCTCAAACAACTTTCGAATGCAGGATAACATCGCGATGGGTCGGTTGGAGTTGTGGCCGGACACGGGTTTACCAGGTTTTCGGATTGCAATAACACACACCCGTCTCCAATCATCCGGTACAATGATTAGTTCCAGAAACTGATTAAACAAGTTCAACATGCGCCTCTATGCAACGTCTGGGAGGTTCTTAAGCAAGTTGAACTTGATTATATCAGCCCCTGGAGCCGTATTGCCACACGAAAGGAGTGCGAGATAGTACTCTACCATTGAAAAGAGTGCCCTGATCGCATCTATCGAATCCGTTGTTTCGCGAGGAATCATCCGTGCTGGCACAGAATCTGGACAAACTTTTCGCGTGAACTTTTGAATCCATTGGTCCGAGTACTTCTCGCTCTCGATGTTCGTAATTCGGTTACGCAGTCTTCGCGCCGTGTTCCAAAGGGTATTCATCGACGTCTCACGCGATAGCCCGTTCACGAATCTTCGCCAGTATCCGCATTTCTTGGCCTTGATGAGGCTCTTAAGTTCCTGTTCGAGAGCCATGTATACCTCGAAGTGCTCAGGTGTTCCACGTCTACGGACACTTTAAAGGCGTCGGACTTTTTACGGTTAACCTCGGAGCATTGCTGATTCCACCATGGAGGAGGACGTTTCCTGCGAAATGACGTTCCTGGAACTGGTCGAGTTTGAGCTTGAAACGCGCTGTCTAAGATCAGGTTGGAGAGGAAGTTATATTCCTCCAGCGGTGGAAGCTCTTCTACCGTCGTTACGGCTTCATCTATTGCTGTCCTGAACTTTGGATGTAACGGGTAAGATCATATGCGACGTTGATGGATTCCCATTGATTGAACCCGGTGGCAATCGAAATTTGTATGGGCAAGTGATCACTACCGTGGGGATCTTGAATCACATTCCATAGGCAATCCAATGATAATGAATTCGAACAAAGTGTCTAATCTACTGCCAAGTGAGGATGGACCAGCCAAACGTGTTACGTCTCCATTGTTAAGAACTGGCATATTGAAGTTGTCACAGAGGTCATATATCAAGGAAGACCGGTTGTCGCCGTACAGTTTTCTCCAGTCTGTACCGTGAGATTTAAATCTCCCATAACCAACCGCGGAGCAGGAGGAACCGAACAAATATCTGAATGTTGTTTTTGGTTTATTGAGGCTCTAGGAGGAATATACACAGAAGCAATGGAAAGGCTTTTATTTTTAATAACAGCCTGACATGCGACAACTTCAGTATCTGGAATAGGAGGGAAATTCACTCTATAGAAGGAGTAGTACTTTTTGATCCCCAAAAGTACTTCTCTTCCACGTGGATCCTCACGATCAAAACGAATTATATTGAAATCATGAAAAGGGATATCGATTTCGGAAGAGAGCCATGTTTCACAAAGAGCGAATACATCACAACCGGTATTCTGAGACTTAAATTCCACTGCAGAACAGTGATTAAATTCCTGACATCATTTGGAAAATTACACTAGTTTACAAATAACATAAACAGTTTTCGAGATATGGATAAAGGTTGATATTTTAATATATGAACAATAACATATTTACTTAAAATGGAATGTCTCAAACGCCTGTGATCCAATTTCAAATGTTTTTTCATCAAATGAAACAAAATTAAATTTGAGACTGGTCTTCTGAACATTAAAATATTCTAAAATTTAAAGTTTCGACGCTATTTATAAGTATATATAATTTATAGCCATTTTTTTTTTGGAGATTTATAAAAAAATGTGCTAAACATATGATGAATACCAAAATAACGTCAAAAAAAAGATATATTGCATGTGGAGCTTAAAGAAAAGAGAAAGAAAAAAAGGGCTCAATGGTGAAAATCGGTTGAAAAATGAAGAAGTTATGCTGGATTTTGGAAAAAGTGTAGAAATGCGGGAAAACACAGAAATTCGAAATTTGAAAGAAATACGCCCATCTCTCTCTATCCCCCCCCTCTCTCTCTCTCTCTCTCTCTCTCTCTCTCTCTCTCTCTCTCTCTCTCTCTCTCTCTCTCTCTCTCTCTCTCTCTCTCTCTCTCTCTCTCTCTCTCTCTCTCTCTCTCTCTCTCTCTCTCTCACACACACACACACACACACACACATACAAACACTCTCTCTCTCTCTCTCTCTCTCTCTCTCTCTCACTCACACACACACACACACACTCACACACACACACACACACACACACACACACACACACACACACACACACACACACACACACACTCAAGATTTGGTTTACCTTCTGTTCTATTGTTTGGTAAGATTTTCTGGCACATAATTTTAATAGCTATTGGTAAGTATTCAAAATAAAATAAATTGTGACAGTTCGTTGTTCAGTTATCGGAGTGAGAAAAATGTGCGCTGCAAAACGGGAATTCAAATGCAAAAATGATCCACAAAAGTTTTGTTATGCCTGTGGCGTCTACATTTTTTACGATCCAGTTAAATTCACGGCTTCTCTTCAATCTGCGTTCCGTTTTTATTTTGAAATTTGTCCGGTGAATCTGGATAAACCATGGGTGCCTAACGTTCAGTGTAATTCGTGCAAAACATGCCTGGCTAGGTGGATAGCAGGTAAAGGGTATGTATGGCTTATCACTGGTCCCATTCAAATTTGCTTATATACTCTCATTTCTGTCACTGTAAAGCAGCTATTTGTCCTTTGATAAGCCAGTTATTTGGAATGAACCTTTTTGCCATGCTACGGATTGTTATTTCTGCCTCACCGAAATTCAACAACATGGCCGCCATAAGTCGGTGCAGTATGCTGATGTGCAATCCGTAGAAAAACCAACTCCACATTCGAATTCAAACCGGTACCCTATTTGCCTAAAACGAAAAAGGGAGTCTTCATTTGAAGACACTGCCCAGCTGGTTAACGAGGACGCAGATCAAAGCGCCACAGAATTTGAAACAAAACCATCATTATTTTCCCAAGCAGAACTCAATGATTTGGTACGTGATTTGGAATTGTCGAAACAGAAATCTGAACAGCTTGCATCACGCTTAAAAGAAAGAAATTTATTAGAGCCTGGTGTGACAATTTCGTACTACAGAAATAGTGATGAACAATTCGCTAAATACTTCTCCAAACAAAATATCGCTAGTTTTTGCCGAGATGTAACCGGTTTGTTCGAAGAGTTTGGGGAGCATCACAATCCAAGTGAATGGCGTTTGTTTATCGACAGCAGTAAACTGAGTTTGAAGGCTGTTTAACTGCACCACAGGAAACCCTCGATACCGCTGGCTCATGCTGTTAACATGAAGGAATCGTATGAATCCATGGCGCTGCTGCTGAATTTGATAAATTCTAAGCAACACTCTTGGAAGATTTGCTCCGATCTTAAGATTGTTGCCATGTTGACTGGGTTACAAAAGGGGTACACAAAATACATGTGCTTTCTCTGTAAATGGGACAGCCGAGCACGTAAGGAGCAATATGTTCAAAAAGACTGGCCAAAGAGGACAAGTTTGACTCTTGGGAAAGAAAACGTGAAACGTGTTCCTCTCGTGGATAAAGATCAAATTATTCTCTCACCGTTACATATAAAACTTGGACTCTTCAAGAATTTTGTAAAAGCATTGGAAAAGAATGAACCTGCATTTGAATATCTGAAATCAATATTTCCAAACATATCGGATGCAAGGATTAAGGTGTTTTCGTGGGTCATCAAAAAAAAATGATTGAGGACAAACATTTCTTCGCAATTTCGGCTCCTGGTGACAAAGAAGCGTGGAAATCATTTCGACTGGTTGTTACGAATTTTATAGGAAACACTTAAAGTATGGATCATGTTGAAGTTATTGAGAATTTGCTGGAAAACTATAAGAAAATAGGTAATATTAACTGTAAAAATAACTTATCAAGTAACCCATGTTTCATGTACATAGTTTATAACTCCTTGCTCTTCATGACTATAGGTGTGAACATGTCATTGAAAATCCATTCCCTTCACTCACATTTGGATAGCTTCCCACTGAAACTTGGTGACGAAAGTGAAACAAATGAAGCAAATAGAACGACGATTTCAAGGCTTTTGGGACGAGTCAATGCTGGGTGACTACTGTTGGTTTCTAGTTAGAGAAACCAAAGCGACGCATAAACGACGAAGCTCAAGTTTGAATCATTTTTAAGTTTTAATAAACTTATTTTAAAGAAGTTTCGTGTGTGTGTGTGTGTGTGTGTGTGTGTGTGTGTGTGTGTGTGTGTGTGTGTGTGTGTGTGTGTGAGAGAGAGGGAGGGTGAGCGACAGAGAGAGAGAGAGTTGGGCGTATTTCTTTCGAATTTCTGTTTCCCCGCATTTCTTCACTTTTTCCAAAAATCAGCATAACTTTCTCATTTTTCAACCGATTTTCACCATTGAGCCCGTATTTTCTTCGACTTCTTTGGCTTTAGGCTACACATGCGAAATTTTTTTTTTTTTTACGTTACTTTGGTATTAATCATATTTTTACCAATTTTTTTTTTTTTAAACTTCAAAAAAACAACGCAAAAAATTATATATACTTATAAATAGCGTTTAAACTATTACTCTTGGAATAATGAAATTTTCAAAAGATCAGTGTTTAGTTTAATTTTGCTTTATTTGATTACAAAACATTTGAAATTGGATCACACGCGTTGGAGATATACCATTTTAAGAAAATATGTTTTTGTTCATTTATTAAAAATTCAACTTTTATCCATATCTTAAAAACTGTTCTATTTTAATTTTTTTTGACGGTATATTTGCATAAAATTTCACATTAAAAACATTAGTTGAATTATAAAGTTCATCACTTTTGATTTATTTTGTAAACTAGTGCTATCCATCGAAGGAATGCTGCAAGGAGGGGCCAGTTTATAGTTATTTGCATGAGCATGAGCATGAGCATGGTTGACCGCCTGAGGTTGCAACTCCGTTATTGTCAAGTAGGGAATGGGTAGGAATATGTTTACATGATACTCGCTTTATTGGAAGCCGAGAACACCTCTGCACTCCCACGGAAATCACTGGGATGTTGGATAAAAGATAAAGCGGGATCCATTTTTGTAAACGGTGTGCTGAATTCAACTGACGTCGGCAGCAAATAAGATATGTAACTATGTTCCTAAAATTTTGGCACCGGTTTAAACCAACAGTAAGGATGCTGTTGGGGCCACTCACAAGTTTGGATAGTTTACTTCAATGGAACACAAGAATACGTTAAAACATCGAGTTTGAAGACCGATTTAAATCAACAGTAGGAATGCTGTTGGGGCCACTCACAAGTGTGAATGGTTTATTTCACAACAATGCAAGAACATGTTAAAACATCGAGTTTGAGGACCGATTCAAACCACCAGTAAGGATGCTGTTGAGGCCACTCACAAGAGTGGATTGTTTATTTCACCAGAATACAAATGGTTTATTTCAATGGAATACAAGAATACGTTAAAAACATCTAGTTTGAGGACGATTTAAACCAGTGGTGCTCAGGTAGATGCTTGCAGCGGGCCAAAATGAAATTTTGCGCCAAAGCCACGGGCCGCAATGAGTTATTTTTAATGGCTTAAAATAATTAATAAAAAACAGCTTATTTTGAGGACACGTTACTAGTAGGATGTACCTGAAATGTAAAGCAATGCTCTTTCTTCTAAAATAAAAAAAATTACAAACAACAAAATGTAGATTTATATCACATTCAATTTATTTGAAAATCAATAAAAAAAACTTTTCGCATTTTAATACATAATTCACTTACACTTTTCTTGAGCAAGCTTATCGAGATCAGCCTTCATGCTAGAGGTCGAAATACGCAATGAATTGTCCAAATGTTCATCACTTATCTTATTTCTTGCTTTTGACTTTACTTGCTTCATCACGGAAAACAGTTGTTCACAAATGTATGTGGATCCAAACAAAGAAGCTACGAAAAGAGCATGACTTCGCAGCTCTGGGAAGCGCTCTTCCGGAACAAATTTGGCATAGAACTCCAACAAATCATGTCGATCAAATTTTTCTCGCAGTTCCGTGTCGCACTGTAACTCAATTAGTTCCATTTGGATATTATCTGGGGCTTGTTCAGCATCAACACTGAATGGAGCAGAAAAAAGTTTTAGAATTTTGTCATGCGCTTTGAAATCTCCAAATCTACGAGAAAAATCATTTTTCATTGTTTGGAGTGCGTCAACGTATTTTTTAGTCAACGTCACATTGCATTTTCCGAGAGTAGGGAAATGGGCAAAATTTAGAATTTTCATCTGTTTCTCCCACAACACAAGTTTGTTTTCAAATGTACTGATTTGATTAAACATGCTGTGCACCAATTTGCCTTTACCCTGGAGACTTATATTCAAATCGTTCAGGTGCGTTGTAATGTCAGTCAGGAAAGCCAGATCTGTCACCCACTCCGCATTATCGAAAAACTTCACTGATTTACCTTTGCTCTCCATGAATTCGACGATTTCTTTCCGAAGATCAAATACGCGTCGCAGCACCTTTCCCCTGCTCAGCCAACGTACCTCAGTATAATATGGTACGTCACCATATTCTGCATCCGTGTCTACTAGAAGAGCCTGAAATTCTCGATGGTTCAATGCGTGCGATCGGATGAAATTAACTATTTTGATGACATCTTTCATGACATCTTTGAATCCCACGCTTTTGGCGCAGAGGTTCTCCTGGTGCACGATGCAATGGTACTGGGAGAATTGCTCTGACGCTTAGGGTAATTTTCGAAGATGGGCAATTGCACCTTCATGTTTTCCTATGAATAAACATTTTTTTTCAGTAATAAAATGATTAAGCACAGAGAACAGACAAACAAGCTCAAACATAATTCATAAATAAATAAATAAATTTAAACATACATAAATGTATGAAGAAAAATACCTAAAATTCAACACCATCCTTGGTACTAAATTTTCCAAGAACCCAACAGACATCGGTGTTGAATTAGAGCTTGTTCAAGCAAATTTGGAGAAGCTATTCAGCTGTTTCTTCTAGAATAGCTGAACAGCTTCTCCAAATTTGTTTGAACAAGCTCTAATTCAACACCGATGTTTGTTGGGAAGTAAATAAACTTACGGCCTGATGCCAGCGCCAAATACATCAAATGTCCATAATAAATGTGATAATGCCAGTACTGTCAAAAGACGACGTTCAAAATAGCACAACATTTTAGGCAAGAATTTTAAGGAGCTTGCACGTCTTTACACTGCGGTATAAGCTTGAATAATTTAAATAAGATGGAAAACAAAATACATACCACACATAGCGGGAGCTCCATCGGTAACAACTCCGGACATTTTCTTCAGCGGTAGATCAAACTTTTCTAGAACAGCGCACAGAGCATTAAGGATATCAATGCCCTTCGTCGTTCCTTTCATGGGGAAAAGGCTTGCCAATTCCTCAGTCACCTCAAATTTCTTAGATATGCCGCGGATAAAAACTGCCAATTGAGCTGTGTCAGATTTATCCGTGCTCTCATACAGCGCCACTGAATAAAATTCAAAGCTGGCAACTTTTTCCTTCAAACTCAACAGAAGATTTTCAGTAATGTTTTCAACCCGCCTGGTGATGGTCGCCCGCGACAAACTCACTTGCGCAAAGATGCGACTTTTTTCGGGACAAATCATTTGAACCACAGCTTCCATACATTCCTTAACAAACTCGCCATCAGAAAATGGCTTCGAATGGGAAGCGAGTTTTTCTGCGATAACGAAACTTGCCTTTGTGCACAACTCGTTTTCTTGCTTTCTTCGCATAAAAAAGTTTTGCTGGCTACTCAAATTTCCCCTGAACTCAGCACATTTTTCAGCCCGCGCCACACCGACATATTTATCCATTTTTGACGCATGTTTCGACTCGTAGTGACGCTTCACATTAAATTCCTTCATAACTGCAACAGCTTCGTTGCAAATCATACACACCGGTTTTTGATTAATGCACGTAAAGAAAAACATTTCAGACCACTTCTCCTGGAAAACACGTCCTTCATCAGCCACTTTCCGTTTTTTGCTAGTGCTGGCTTCCATTTTCACTGAATAATTGCTCGAAACTTCTCAGAACTACGCACGCGACTACAGAACGGAACCAATTGACAACAGACACTGAATGGTGAAAGTGATGTGGTTGCGGGAGCGAAAATATGACTGCATTCTCTCTTTCTTTCTATCCCGCCTTTTTGGTCATTCATCATCTGTGTAACAAGCACGGTAAAAACTGTTCACATAAAACTATGAGAATCACAATTATTGCACAGTAAGAAATACAACTCAAATCGAACAGCAAATAGCTACATATTCAATGAAGTTCTCATATTTCTCAAATGCTATCGCGGGCCGCAGGATGAGCACCACTGATTTAAACCAACAGTAAGGATGCTGTTGGGGGCACTCACAAGTGTGGGTGGTTTATTTCAATGGAATACAAGAATGCGTTAAAACATCGAGTTTGAGTACCGATTTAAACCAACAGTAGGGATGCTGTTGAGACCACTCACAAATGAGGATGGTTTATTTCACCGGAATACAAAAATATGTTAAATCATCAAGTTTGAGGACTGGTTTAAACCAACAGTAGAGATGCTGTTGGGGCCACTCACAAGTGTGGATTGTTTATTTCACCAGAATACAAATGGTTTATTTCAATGGAATACAAGAATACGTTAAAAACATCTAGTTTGAGGACGATTTAAACCAACAGTAAGGATGCTGTTGGGGGCACTCACAAGTGTGGGTGGTTTATTTCAATGGAATACAAGAATATGTTGAGGTATCCAATTTGACGACCGATTTAAACCAACAGTAAGGATGCCACTCACAAGTGTGGGTGGTTAAGAGAAAAACATCTTATGTTACACAGCAGTAACACATCAACACTACCTAGAATCACCCTCCCTAAAACCCTGAAGCAGATAAAAAAAACATAAAGTATCATAGAAGACAAAAATGCTATTAATACAAATTTCCAACTTGAATGGTGTGCATGATATTTTAAGACACAATTAAATTAGTTGACCATGTAAAAAGCGACTACAGTACGTCAATACGAGAAAATAATATGCGTATGTACAAAACATATTTGATGTCCGCTGGATTGTTACTGAAAAAATATAATTAGATACGTACTAATATCCTACTAGTCCTGGAAAATCTGAAAACAGAAAATATCATTCCAAGTATCAAAAATATAATTTCGATGAAATATATTATTACATGTTGTTAAAACATGTCTTTGTACTGTTTTAGTTACATTTCTATGTTAGCAATTGGAGCGATCGAAGAGCCCAGTGTGGTGGTTTCTGAAATAAATGGATATTATAATACCACTAAACACCATATTAAAATATAATCCTATACTGCCTATAAGCGCATGCCAGTCTTTTAAGAATATAGTAGATAATGTTCAGAAGTGCAAATTAAAAGTAAATGTTATGCTGAAATGCTGAAAAACAAATTCAGCCTTTTATCTATGTCATGTTGCTCCAGGCTCCTGAGATAAATGGTTTTGGAATGCAAAGATGATTCCAAAGCCTGCTGAAATCATTAATTGATATGAGAATAAAAAAATATATGATATGATTTACAGGTCGCACCCCCTCACTTCGCTATTAAAACCCCCCCCCCCCCCCCCCCCCCCCCCCCCCCCCTCCCTTTTTTCCCCCGCGCGGGAGACCCCCCGGCCCCCCCCCCCCCTACCCCCCCCCCCCCCCCCCCCCCCCTTCTTCCCCCAAAAACCCCCCCCGCGAACCCCCCCACAAAATTTTCAAAAAAAAAAAATATCAAGGTACTTAAAAAACCCCCCACAATAACCCCAAAAAAAAACACCCCACTTGAGAAGAGACCTTCTGTTCTTAAAATTGGGGCATCAGGGGTTTTGGATGTCCCCGGAAGAGATGGAAAGTCCTGGGCAGTGCTTGAAGAGGGATCGCTTTTCACCCGTGACTGCGTGAACGCGTACGTTTTCTGCATTCCCTTTGCACAACGAGAACGGAGGAATGAATGGACAAAATGGCGCAGTCGTTCTGCCGTTTTTCGGTCGCGATCATGATGTTTGTCGTAGCAGTCCTGTGGAAGACGATTTTTTCATGCATTCTCTCTTCCGCTTCTCGTGCATATTGAAAAGCTGAAACTGCCGAACGAATGGGAGCGTGCGGCATACGAGGTTTTTTTTGTTCGTTTTTCCACACCAACATATCGCTTGGCCTAGACGGCGCGGTGTCTTTCACACTTTAATCACGTGCTAATATACGAATTCCCCGATTACACTGCAGGACTCTGCTAGGGAATATGTTGCTCACCGAGTCCCCGCTGAAACTCGGATGTTTTTATTTTCTAATCCTTTAAATTAAATTCGATTGTGTCCGGTGTTTGCGCGTGGGCTTGCACGGGTAATGCAAATCTCGGGAGGGCTAGTTAACCAACTTCCCCTTTATCCAATCGAGCTGAAATTTAGCACATAGACACGTTGCCAGTGACGATGCGTTTGTATGGTATGTATGATAGCCACCATCCCTTCATGCCCAGGGCTTGGATGCAGCTTCACTCAATAGCAAGATCAAATTGAGCCACCGATCTGAATTCACAATATCACTGTATGAAGGGCTAAAAACGGTGAGGTGGACCCGTAAGCAGAGACACTAACGCGAAACCCGCGGGAACATAAGATTCTCCTTCCAACGATACAATCCAACAAATCGTAATTTATTGTCATCCTATAATTTTAATATGGTTATAAATAAAATAATATGATGAAATAGTTAAAATAGTAAAAATAGACATACGATGCTAATATGCTTCTTAGTGCATCTTTACAGCTCAATCAATGGCAGATGAATGTTAATCTGGAATGTGAAGGTCTATTGCAATTAAATAAAACATAAAACAATTGATTATACATGAATCAATAACAAATATGTATGTATTTATGAGATTTTGTACAAATTGTTGTCTGACAAACATATGAGCTTTTCTCATGGGTCTTCGACAACTTACTGAATTAGCTACAAGCGTCTCCCCCAGGGCTCTTGTTTAAGCCCCCTTTTTTATAATTTTTATGTTAGAGACATCGATAGCTGCCTCATGGAAAATTGCACGCTAAGACAGCTTGCGGATGACGCCGTTGTTTCATTTGTAGGACCAGGGGCGAACAACCTGCAGGGACCGTTGCAGGATACCCTAGACAATTTGTCTACCTGGGCTGTAAAGCTGGGTATCGAATTCTCCCCGGAGAAAACAGAGTTAGTTGTTTTTTTCTAGGAAGCGTGATCCAGCACAGATACCACTTCAACTCATGGGTAAAATAATAACTCAAAGTTTGTCTCATATACCTTGGGGTCTGGTTGGATTCTAAATGCACCTGGGGAAAGCACATTAAGTATCTGTATCAGAAATGCCAGCAGCGAATAAACTTCATGCGTACTATCACCGGAACATGGTGGGGAGCCCACCCGGAAGATCTGATAAAGCTGTATCGTTCAACGATTCTGTCGGTTCTCGAGTACGGTAGCTTCTGTTTTCAATCCGCCGCAAAATCTCATATTCTGAAGCTGCAGCGAATCCAGTACCGTTGTCTTCGTATCGCGTTAGGCTGCATGAACTCAACTCATACTATGAGTTTGGAGGTATTAGCAGGAGTTCTTCTGGCATTGCCTCGATTACGAAATTGCCAGATCTGATCCTTGCGCATCCCTACGGGCCCGAGGGAAACCAGAGAAGGAAGATATCAGAGAGGTGCTGGGTAAGCTGGACTTGGACTATATGGGGCTAATTTACAAGTTCTTGAAACAAATAGATGTATTCGTTTGATCCTCTCTTAGCTGTCGCTTTAACATGTCCATCTCGCGCCCTCCCCCGCAATACCGCTTCTATTGTATCGTTACAGTTTAACCCAATTCAACATCTACGCCAGTCATACAGCATCAATATAGCATCGCCAATCTGCTGTTGATAGCCAACGTTAAGATTCCTACTTCCCTATTCCTTCCCGAATCATTGTAATCCCTAACCTCGACCAAGCCGCGAGTTTTTCGGCTGTCCAAAACTAACCTAGTAAGTAAGTTATTATCGTTGTAAAAATGAAAAAGAACTCGGCTCCGTTATGCCTATGGCACTTGAGCCTTATAAATAAACAATTAAGTTTAAAAAAAAAATGATTCATTGGCCCTTTGATAATGAAAACATAATAATTCACTCTGTACAGGTTTTGTTCCTTTGGTTTGTGTTTGGATGAGCCATTGAAAAAAGTACAACCGAATGTCATACATTTCCATTGAAAATAATTACAACATTTTTACTAAGTTATCTAGGCAACAGGCCATAGTCTCGAAATTTTCGCTTGCCCTGTGTAGCCATTTCTTTCGAATTCCACCTGTTTTTTGAATAACCGAAAAACTTCATACGCTAGTGGTACTGCCGTCGAACTGACATTTTTTTTTCGCAATCATTCACTACCGTAAACGGCAAAGGGATCTTGGACGAAATGGAAATGTGAAATAATCAGAAGGGAGCAGCGTGAAGAGAGTGCGTGAATGAATTTTGCTTCCTATTCGTTCCGCTGTGCAGGTGTAGGCATGATGGCGAGAAGTAGTATGGACTAATGAATAGTGTGCGGGGAACGGCACAAAACGGAGGTAATGAAATTGAATGAGCGTTTGTGTTGACTGCGCCTGAAAAAAAGGATTGTCAGAAGCCATGGTGGTAAAAACAACCGAAAGTAGTTTTTTTTTTTTTTTTCCCTCTCCCCCCCCAAAGAGCGGAGGGAGGCGCACGTCTTCTCTCCAACACCCCCCGCGCGGGCGCGCTCTCCCCCCCCCACCACCCCCCCCCAAACAACAAAACACTCTCCCCCCCCCCCAACCAAAAAAACACACCCCCTCCCACAAAGGAGCAAAGAGGAGTTTTTTTGGGGCCGGGGGGGGGGGGGGGGTTTTTCACAATTTTGGCGAAAGATTGTCAGGAACGCTGTTTAAGCGAGCGTTCTATTTGTTCCCAGCGTTGTTTGTACTCCGGGCACGATGAGAGAGCATGAGGAGAAGTTCCCTTACAGAAAGCGCATTTTGGTGTGCTGTCTGCGCGGGCGCCATCCTCGTGTTTTTTCCCGCAATTGGAGCAGCGTGCCTTATTGCCGCAATGAGAGGTCGTTTGTCCCATCTGCTTGCATTTTTGGCAGATCATGACCCGAAGTATAAACAACCGCACAGGTAGTCGAAGTTTTCCCAACTCGACGTATTGAGGGAGGGCTGAACCAGAGAAAGACACACGAAACGAGTCTGATGGTGTAAACTTCTTTACACCCTGAGTGATCGATACTGTGCCTAACATTTGCACATGGAGTATCTTCACTGGAGAAAGCAGAGGGTTCTAAAATCGACCAACTTTTTTCGGTGACCACACCTTAAATTTCTATACCCCGAACTGGGATATACTCTCGATACTCGAGAGTTAAGAGCTGAGAGACAGTAATCACGTTAGCCTGCTTAAGGTTGGATGACCTGAAATTTATTCGGTTTGACTTTAATTATCTCGGTCACGGCCGAGAATCGTTTCGTCAGATCGTTCGAAATTTGATATACATTTAGAGGTTTCGTTTTGGGCTGAAAATAGACAACCCATGGACACGCTGAACTATCTGGATAAGTACATGATCGGGTAACTCTATGAGTAACCTCATCATTTTCCGACAAATCATCCATGGCTCGTTCGTGGGAGCTTGTGACGCTCAACCACTGAGGCAATTAAAAAAAAAATCAGTGGGGTTGTGTATAACTCACGACCGGTTGACGTAGACTACGTTAAAAAATTTGATTAGTTTCTTTAGTTTCGCTGCGGAACATTGCAACGCAGGTACTGTTCTAATGGGACGTTGGGTTAGCATAAGTAAGTGAGTAAGTATGTAGAACATTCTATGATTCGCTTCTTAGAAATTATTTGGCAGCCGTGGAAATGGATGTTTGGATGGAATGTTGGTATGATGAAAGGGCAACAGTTTTGCTGACTGTAGTGACGATGTTGATATGCTCGACTGGCTGGAGACCCTTATCCTTATCGCGTTAAAGATTGTTCAGCGTCTGTTTGGGAATTCAAAAAAAAAAAAAAGTTCTGTAATTCAATAAAAAAAAATAATTTAATGATAGTTTTGTAAGTTGACAGTCGTGAAAAACTCTAACTGATTGAAGAAGTAATCTCGAAAATCTATGTTTCATATTCCTTTAGAGCCGATTCCAGTTCTTCACGCATGCTCGATGGTGTCGATCCTGAATCGTCATGCATACAGGACAATCCAGCATTTAACTCGGCAGCATCATCATCGGTCTATCTTTGGCAGTCTTGCAACAATCGAACTCCCAGTTCCTTGAAGAACTTAATCATTTGCGTTTTCGATGAGCTTTCCAGTTCTGCTGGCACTTGTGTTGAACGGAAGACCTTGAAAGAACTTCAGCGCTGTTATTATTTCCTTTTGGCGCCGTTCGTTGATTCTTTTCGTGATTGCAGCGAAGAGGTCGTTTCCAACTTTGGAGTTACTTTTCTTAAGCTTCGAATACAAGAAACTCAAGCTGCCTTCCCCAGACAGCAATGTAGCATCTCGTCTTCCCAATGTTTCCGAAGCGAGTCTGATTAGCTGAAGAGCTTCCTGAAGGTTTTTTGCAACCTCGAAATCACTGTCCAACATAAGACCTGAAAGGCCTATTTCGGAAAGTGTCTCTTTGATGCAATCAAAACCGCGAATGAAGTACTCCAGCATCGTTTCAGTCGAGTTCCAACGAGTTTTGACGTCCACACACAGTTGAAGTGGTTTATGTAACATTTTCGTGATTTTTTCTTGAAGCAGTGCATTCTTAACAGGCGATTTTCGAAAAATGTTCACGACTCTTCGAATACGTTTCAGTGACTCTCCAAATCGCGTGGTGTACAAGTCTATAATTGAAATAAATTAGCTGTTTTATTTAATATGAACATGAACATTCCAATATATTTACTCGAAGAAACAACTTCATCATCGTAGTTATCACTATCCGAATCGTCGCTATCTAAATCCTCATTTTCAATTGGTACCGGTGGCTGATCCTTGTACAGGACATCGCAAACCCCCAAGTGAATCGCATGGTTGTAACACTGCTGATGAAAGTAATCCGACAATCTTACAAACTTCGTCATCACTCGAGCTCCGTCAGTCGTTGGTGCTACAATGTTTCCATCCTTAATACCGAATTTCCGGACCATATCCTTGACCATTACCAAAACCTTTTCAGCGGATAGTGATCCACGAGTTTTGCCGAGACCCAGGTTGCAGAATGATCCGTCAGCGAAATGGGCATTCACGTTTAAGTAGCGCTTGTTGCTTAGACTTATCCACTCGTCCAAAGTGAGACTAACCAGTTCACCACTATCGATACGCTTCACTATTTCATCCCGCGTTTGCTGCTGAGCGTATCCATAGTATTCGGCGACCAGCTTCATGACGGATGTATTCGACGTTGGCTGAGAATATCCACGATCTGCGATCGATTGTCTAATAAACTTGCTGTTGGTGATTGCATTGATCGAAAATCCGTCCTCTGCTGCCAGCCGAGCTACAATTTCCGCCAGTGACTGACGTTTAACAAAATTGAGCATCGATACTTGTTTCACTGGGACATTCGGTGTGGATGATTTAACTTTCGCAGCAGACTCACTAGGATTTGTGGGGGGTTTGGAATCCATGTTGTGTTTGTTCTTCATGTGCCGGAGCAAGCCACTGGTCGAAGAGCCCTTGCACGACAAAATTTTCTCGCACTTCCGACATCGTGCTTTTTCTTTGTCAGCCGCAATTCTATCGAAATGTTTCCAAATTTCAGCCATGCCTTTAAAATAAATGGATTAAGGCTACATCAGCACAAATTTTGTATTACTACTTACTTTGATGTAACGGCATTCCGAAATTATTCAATGAACACAGAAGCAGTAATCAGTGAATGAAAACAATGTTTTGAATGGAAATGACAGCTTGCGTCGTATTGGCACGCGCGCGTGTGTGTGTTAAATGTGTAGGCAAAAACACGAATGCCTACTGAACCAACACAAAAGGAATGATGCATTTTAATGAATGATGTATAACATCGATGTAGGTACAGTAAATATGTATGTTGGCGTTGTATGGGTTATATTGAATGCGCGTTAACGGTACACTGAAATTTATTGGGAAGTATCAAAGCGAAAAATATATGTAAGAAATGTGTGTCCCAGGAATCCCGGGATTCTCGGGACGGTGAAAAATCTTATCCCGAGATTAGGAAAATCCCGAATTTTTCAAGATCCCGGGATTTTTTGTCCCGGGACATCCCGGGTTGGAACCTCTAACCCCCGCGCTTTGCCGTCTGAACAAAATAGTGTGGGTGTGGTACTAATGGATCGTTAGATCAGCTGTTTCTTAGAAAATTCTATTGCACGCTCTTTAGAAAGCTTTAAATGATGATACAGCCTCGAGTTGAAGGTTCTACTCCAGACAGTGTTTGAAAATCTATCATGATACTGCTGAACCATCATGTGTCAGGCTACTGATAGTTCACGAACATATTTTTCAAATGATACAAAGGATCAGCTACCTATGCCGAATAAGAGTATTCAGTTGTATAACACCGAATGAATGATGCCTCCGTTTAGCCAACAAAACCAATAACTTAAATGATCATTACTATGGAAATATTTAACCGATTTGGAATATTTTAGCAGCTTTGGATTTAGGAACCCAATCAGTTTCTCAAAATCGTCTCATATGATCGATGGATAACATCCGCCTCCGGGAAAACCGGATTTTCGGAACCGTGTTCTGAAAATGGTATAAATATCAGATTTGTATGTATGTATGTATGTAAGGTAGCCACCATCCCTTCTAGGACCTTGTCATGTATGCAGCTCCACTTAATAGCAAGATCAAATTGAGTTACCGGTTTGCATTCACAGTAGCGCTGTATGAAGGGCCAAACCCGGTGGGGCGGACCCGTAAGCAGAGACACTTACGCGAAACCCGCGGGAACATAAGAATCTCCTTCCAACGATACGATCCAACCAATCGAATAACCCAATTCGCAATACTCATTAAGCTTTCTACGGGATGGCTTGTTAAAAAGGGCGCGTCACTCTCACTGAAACTGTTGGAGTGAAATTCACAGCACCACAATCGAATCGGTAGGATAAAGAAAATGATACAGTTTGTTCTCTTCTAGACGCCGGTTGTCAAACCACACCATTGTCCAATTCCAGCTTGAGTGATACCCTGATGCTCCCTCCCTTCCCAATATATATTCAATGTCATATAGTAATGTATAAAATATAGTGAATTAATATTATAATTATAATAAATATAGCGAATGAATATTATTCCATTTGTAAACCTGAAAGTTTAGACAATGTAGCTTCGAGAAAATAAATTGATTTAAAATTATCTCATAAAACTTGGGTTATCCATGGATAATCTAAAATTATATAGCAATAGAATAGTAAACCTAAAATTTCGATGTACTGTTCCGTTTCCTTGCAATAATTTATGTAGTGAGTCTCATCGGAAATAGCGATTTTAATTAAATGAATTTTAATGCAATTATGTCACATCATTTAATATCATAACATAAAATAATAAACTGACGTTATAATATAAAATAATAATACCAGCAAGCCAGTAAACTATAGTAGAATACATATATCCGTAACTAATTTGACCATCCACTCATCGAAAGACTTCCACTGTTGCAGTTTCTATTGAATTAAGATCTACTAAGATCAGAATTTGTTTTCACAATAATAGTCAGAGAACATAATAAGCGTAGGTACAAGATACATACGACATCTACTGGTATGTTGCTGAAAATAAAAATTAGATGTGTATTAATATCATAATAATATTGGAAAAACTGAAGACAGCTAATAATAAGGCGAAATAAATTTCATATGAGTATGAATCTAAAAACTGAAACTTAATAAAACTAAAATAAAAAATTAGGAAATTGAATTTTTCTATAGCTCTTGTATACCCATAAATGATTCCTCACGTCTGTGAAATAGGAAATGAATGATTGTAAACTGTTAGGTTTTGAATTAATATATATTTCTGATGAAGAAGGAAAGTGTTTTTTTAAGTAGAATATTTCGAATAAGATTCTTTCTAAAAAAAACATTAAAAACCTTCCTATCTTTTCAAATACATAACGTAGGTTATATGAGCTATAACTGACAAGGACGCATAAATGCGAAGCTGAAAATGACTTATAAAAGAGCATACAAAATGTAGTGAATGGATGTTATAATATTAAATGATAATAATTTCATTTGTATTTACATATCTGCAGATTGTGGTCCGCCCATCCACCATGAACCTGAAAGCTTAGATAATGTATCATAGCCACCAGAAAAAAAATTTATTTTAAATTATTTTACAAAACTTGGGATATCCATGGATGATCCGAAATTGTATAGCATATATAGAATATTGAACCTTAAATTTCGATGTGCTGCTCTGCTAATAAATGTGATATAACCACAATGGAACTGGCTCTTAGCTTCGGGTCTTGATCCCTACTGAGCCCTTGCGGCACGTCAAGCCGGCCAGTTCAGCGCAAGGAAAATGGTATAAATATCAGATTTCAATAGAAAATCAAAAGTAAACGAGCGGGGAGAGGGAGGTCTGTGATTTTCAAAAATGAGTCTACGTGGTTTATGAACTGGTCTTTATTAATAACGCAAAGAAATCACTCTGCTTTGAATGAACAAAATATGTTGTTGCTATTCAATACAAGGTTTCTATTTGTTTCAATTCATAATAAAGATCCAAATCATTTCAAAATTTTATTCAATTCAAACCAATAAAATGATTTAAAGTACTCACCGCTGTCTGACATTAATTTAAATAATATTCGATTTATAACAATCAAATTTATTTTAAACTAAAATGGTTAATTTAATGTTTTAACAAAATATTCTTATGAGCGCACGTTTCATAACGTCAGCCTGCCGAGCAGCCATATTATTATTGTTTCTCAGTGCTGCCGACATAGTTAGTTGCTGCCTCTGCCTCTGGCTCCGATAGTTTTTCTAATGTTAGTTTAAACATAATCTATTTTAATTTTAATCTAAAGATAGATATAAATATATATATATATATATATATATATATATATATATATATATATATATATATATATATATATATATATATATATATATATATATATATATATATATATATATATATATATATATATATTAATATTTTTTTATATATTAATGATATAAATGATTAAATCAATAAAACACGACCTTCAGTTCTATAAATCATGCAGTTTTATTTCAATTCTATGGTTTTGTTGTATTAGTTCAACAATGTTTACTATTTTAACAAACGTTTTTAGTTGATCAGAGAAAACGTTTTGTTTAGAATAATAAAACACGACGTTCAATTCTATAAATCATGAAGTTTTTTTTGAATTCAACGATTTTCTAAAATTACCTCATCATTGTTTATTATCTCAACATATGCGTTTAGTTGGTTCAATCAAACATTTTGTTTTGAAAAATAAAACACGATGTTCAATTCTATAAAGCATGAAATTTTATTTCAACTCAATGGTTTTGTTTAATCAGTTCATCAGTTTTATTGGTCTAAATATAAATAAAAATTTTATTTGAAATTACTCCTATTTTGGTTGGTATTACTACGTATTTTTTCGTGCTGGTCTTCGAAATGATCATCATGGTCCTGGTTGTCCAGGCGATCACTTTCGGAAACTCTACGCCTGATTCTGGTAGGGCCAGGACAATTGAGGACGATTTTTGAACCTCAGTTTTTAGTATTGGCAGTTCAAGTTTTGAGGTTTTGCATAAAGATATCATAAAACAACATGTCGTGGACCTACCGTCCGTTAGAGCCTAAACAAACATTTTTAAGATTTTTACATGTTGGTAATGTTAGACAGTTTTCAATTCATGATTTTTCATCAAGAAGTGAGAAGAGAACGAAATTCCTTCTTATACGATACATAGAGTAAAAACTTTCTCTTCGAAGAAAAATCTGCCTAGAATTAAGCTGCCGGAAACATTTCATGCATCGAGCATATTTCTGAATATAATTCCGAATAGTGCAGAAAAGCTTTACAGCTATACAGCTTTAAATTTGCAAACACTACCTGATTCCGGTTGAAACATTTTTTTTTCTTCCGTTCACCAAAGGCAGCAGCCGCTGAACCAATGTGTTCAAGTTCATTTACATCAGCTGAATATGAACCAATCAGTATACGCAACAGTATTGACACAAAAGATTCGAGAAGACAAACTGATCCTATACATAACGAAAACAGAAGAACACAAATGATCGTAATCGAGAACGTTCAGCAGCAGAATTTACTTTGACCATGCATTTGTCACTAAAGACCAGCGAAAAAAATCCTTATTGTCCCCTTTTGTGCGATGATTCGTAGCATATTGGAATAAACAAGTCTCACAAGAGTAAATGATTAATCTTTTACACTAGTTTACAAAGTAAATCAAAACTGATGAACTTTATAATTCGACTTATGTTTCTAATGTGAAATTTTATGCAGAATTCAAAAATGCCGTCAAGAAAAATAAGAGTAGAACAGTTTTCGAAATATGGATAGAAGTTGATTTTTTAATAAATGAACAAAAACCTATTTACTTAAAATGAAATATCTCCAACGCGTGTGATCCAATTTCAAATATTTTGTCATCAAATGAAGCAGAATTAAATTTAACACCGATCTTTTGAAAATAGCAATACTCAAGGAGTAATAGTTTCGACGCTATTTATAAGTATAGATAATTTTTTGTAAACAAATTTGTAAAAAAGAATTGTGCTAAACATATGATTAATTCCAAAATGACGCCAAAAAAATATATTGCATAGGAACCTTAGAGCCAAAGAAAAAAAAAAGAAAATAAGGGCTCACTGGTGAAAATCGGTTGAAAAATTAGGAAGTTATGCAGGTTTTTGGAAAATGTCCAGAAATGCAGAAAAAACAGAAATTATTCTCACGCGGTGACAATCACCGACGCCAGGAAGACGACTCCACCACCTGGACCCTACATGAATATGAGCCGGGACCAACGGCTTTACTTCCCTTCAGAAGGAAGACGTGACCAGAATTTTGCCTCAGAAAATCCACCGACGTCGACTGGGATTGAACCCAGACCCACTGGGGTGTCAAGTAGCAGTCACGCTTACCAGTACAACACCAACACGCCGGCTAAAAACAGAAATTCGAAAGAAATACGCCCATCTCTCTCTCTCTCTCTCTCTCTCTCTCTCTCTCTCTCTCTCACACACACACACACACACACACACACACACACACACACACACACACACACACACACACACACACACACACACACACACACACACACACACACACACACACACACACACACACACACACACACACACACACACACACACAAATAAACACTCCGTATTTTGTCTTTCTTGAGCACTATAGGCAAATTTCTTTTAAATAAGTTTATCAAAACTTAAAAATGATTCAAACTTGAGCTACGTCGTTTATGCGTCATTTAGTCACCCAGCATTGACTCGTCCCAAAAGCCTTGATATCTTTGTTCTATTTGCTTCATTTGTTGGTGGAACCGTTCACCGTGCTCATCACTTTCGTCGCCAAGATTCGGTGGGAAGCTAACCAAATGTGAGTGAAGGAAATTGATTTTCAATGACATGTTCACACCTATAGTCATGAAGAGCAAGGAGTTATAAACTATGTACATGAAACATGGCTTACTTGATAAGTTATTTTTACATTTAATATTACCTATTTTCTTATAGTTTTCCAGCAAATTCTCAATAACTTCAACATGATCCGCACTTTTAATGTTTCCTATAAAATTCGTAACAACCAGTCGAAATGATTTCCACGCTTCTTGCTCATCAGGAGCCAAAACTGCGAAGAAATGTTTGTCCTCAATTAATTTTTTTTATTTGAGGACCCACGAAAACACCTTCCTTAATCTTTGCATCCGATATATTTGGGAATACTGATTTCAGATATTCAAATGCAGGTCCATTCTTTTCCAACGCTTTTACAAAATTCTTGAAGAGTCTAAGTTTTATATGTAACGGTAGGAGAATAATTTGATCTTTATCCACGAGAAGAACACATTTCACGTTTCCAGTCTTTTTGAACATAATGCTCCTTACGTGCTCGGCTGTCCCATTTACAGAGAAAGCACATGTATTTTGTGTACCCCTTTTGTAACCCAGTCAACATGGCAACAACCTTAAGATCGGAGCAAACTCTTCGAACAAACCGTTTACATCTCGGCAAAAAATAGCCTTATTTTGTTTGGAGAAGTATTTAGCGAATTGTTCATCACTATTTCTGTAGTACGAAATTGTCACACCAGGCTTTAATAAATTTCTTTCTTTTAAGCGTGATGCAAGCTGTTCAGATTTCTGTTTCGACAATTCCAAATCACGTACCAAATCATTGAGTTCTGCTTGGGAAAATAATGATGGTTTTGTTTCAAATTCTGTGGCGCTTTGATCTGCGTCCTCGTTAACCAGCTGGGCAGTATCTTCAAATGAAGACTCCCTTTTTCGTTTTGGGCAAATAGGGTACCGGTTTGAATTCGAATGTGGAGTTGGTTTTTCTACGGATTGCACATCAGCATACTGCAGCGACTTATGGCTGCCATGTTGTTGAACTTTGGTGAGGTAGAAATAACAATCCGTAGCATAACATAACACGATTTATCATTTAATTGTGTATGTTTTGTGACGCTCCATTTATGTGAATGATAATGAACAGAAATTCACACTACTTTTTTGAGCCACCAGTGATGGGATGGGACCAGTGGTAAGCCATACATACCTTTTACCTGCTATCCACCAAGCCAGGCATGTTTTGCACGAATAACACTGAACGTTAGGCACCCATGGTTTATCCAGATTCTCCGGACAAATTTCAAAATAAAAACGAAACGCAGATTGAAGAGAAGCAGTGAATTTAACTGGATCGTAAAAATATAGACGCCACAGGCAGAACAAATTTTTGGTGGATCATTTTTGCATTTGAATTCCCGTTTTGCAGCGCACATTTTTCTCACTCCGATAACTGAACAACTAACTGTCAAAATTTGTTTTATTTTGAAGGGTTACCAATAGCTATAAAAATTAGGTGCCAGAATACCTTACCAAACAATAGAACAGAAGGTAAAATGTGTGTGTGTGTGTGTGTGTGTGTGTGTGTGTGTGTGTGTGTGTGTGTGTGTGTGTGTGTGTGTGTGTGTGTGTGTGTGTGTGTGTGTGTGTGTGTGTGTGTGTGTGTGTGTGTGTGTGTGTGTGTGTGTGTTTGTCTCTTTTACTTGGTGGTAATGCTTTTTCGCCGATCCACCACACGTTCGGTAGCCCGACTCCAGCTACCGAATTCGTCCATCATGTGCCATAGTTAGGGACTCTGAACAGAGAAGATGACTCTGAACCCTACTTCTCTAAACTCCACCAAGAGTCTGACGTTGCCTGTATCCCCCGGATTCCACTGGACGTGACTTCTTCGGGAGGAGGCTGTGCTCATGCACTTCTCTTGTTGCCAGGCCTAGCTAGTCGCACTATTTCGCTGATCTCATCACCATAAAACTTCTGCTGCTGCGCACTCCAGTTGTAGATGTACTACTCTTCTTGTTGACCTGTCGGATGCCGAGGTCGGTCCAGCGATTCCGGTTGGAGGGTGACCCCCAACTGGCGGTTTGTCACAATCGGTGCTACTGGGCATACTCCCCGACGGTGGAGATAGCCTACTCCGGCGGAGGGTTCTCCAACGAAAGAATATCTCCCGAAACCGTTAACGAACGCGATATGCTTGCTTCAATGTTGTCCGGTAGTGTCGAGGTCAGTCCAGCGATTCCGGTTGGAGGATTGCTTCCGGTTCTCTGGTGCCCCGACGACTCATGCCGGTGACTCGCTACGGACTACTCAGAATATTCCCCGAAGGTGGATCCATCTTACTCCGACAAAGAGTTCCCTGGCGGTGGAAGTTCTTCCGAAACCGATGCAATCCGGGCAGATGTCTAGGTCGGTCCTGCGGTTCTGGTTGGAGGATGACTTCCAGTCCACAGGTGCCCCGACGACCAATTGCCGGTGCTTCTTCACGATCTACTCAGATTAGTCCCCGGCGGTGGACCTAGCCTACTTCGACGGAGAATTTCCCGACGACGAAAGCTCTCCCAAAACCGTTTTCTAGATGCTGAAACGTGACGCTCGGTCTCGTCCCCGGCGGTGGATCTAGCCTACTCCGGTCGTGCCCGATGGTGCACTTTATCTTCTCTCATACACATGCTGGCGAGTACCCAGGTCGTTTATCGACTCAAAACCTGTACTGCTACGTCACTTGTCGCTGCTCCTCTCACCAACTTCGTTGCAATGCAGACATAATCTGAACGACTGTTCTGTTCACCGACGATGGATCTCATGCTGTTTCGCACGTTCTCGAACCGCGGACATTCGAAGACAACGTGCTCAAGCGTTTCCTCTGCATAACCATACGTGGTGCAGGACGGCGATCTCGCGTGGCCGAACCTGTTCAGAATGTGGAAATTTACATCACCGTGTGGTCTGTTCACCCACCTCGACAGGCATGGAATTAGGCGGTGCGTCCATCTGCCGTTATCAGCGTTGTCCCACTGCTGCTGCCCCCTTCCTTAAGGTGTAAGCTCAGGCAGTTCTTCGGACACCTCTTGTGCCTCGGTCTCTATAGCACTCACTATCTTCTTCTTGTAGAAGATTTACGGAGATCGTTGCAGCTATCATGTAGACTGCCTCTGACGAGATAGTTCGATACGCACTAGCCACCCGCATGGCCATCAGCCTAAACGTGCTGTTAAGCCGAGATCGGTTCGCACGCTCGTGCTAATACCGTTATTAGTCCATCTGCACTGAAATACAGGGGATTGCGCTCGAACCTCAACGCTTCATCGAACACTCTCTTGTCGAACTTCGATGTTTTCCACCTTCGCTCGTTTGACTGATGTACGCGCGCTTCCAACTGTCTATTGCTTCCGATAGTGTACCGGATCGCTTGGTGATCACTGTGGGTGTACTCTTCACAGACCCTCCAGTTCAAACTTCCTACTATCCCGGGGCTGCAGAAGGTAACATCAATGAATGACTCTCGACCTTTCCTACGATAGGTGCTGGTGGTACCGTCGTTGGCAACATCTACGTTCAGCTTTGCAAGGGCCTCAAGTAGACTGCTCTCTCTTGGGTAAGTGAAGCGACTGCCCCATTCTACTGCACAAGCGTTGAATTCGCCGGCTATGACGACTGGCCTACAATCGATAAGCTCTTCTGTCAGCCTATCGAGCATTTCATTGAACTGTTCGATCGTCCATCGCGGGGGAGCATAGCAGCTACAGAAAAAGACTCCATTAATTAGGGCGATAACACAGCCTTCATCTGCTCAATAGATCACCTCGTGAAATGTATATCTTCTCACCTCCCATATCGCCCTAATGATTCGGCGTTATCTGACATCCAGTTTCCGTCGCCGGCCGGGATGCGGTATGGCTCCGAGATGAAAGCTACATCACACTTTGACTCCGCTACAGATTGGAACAGCAAGTGTTGCGCTGTGTCACAGTGGTTGAGGTTGATTTGCGTTACCTCCACTGTGATTTGGTTGCAATCGCCCCTTTTGAAGGCCGCACATCGTGAAGTGTGTGTGTGTGTGTGTGTGTGTGTGTGTGTGTGTGTGTGTTGTTTTTTTTTTTTTTTTTTTTTTAGGTGGGATGGAAAATCTGCAACCAGACACTTGGAAAACTCAGGGCCCGGGGATGAGGGTGCCAACTCTTCGACCCACTAAATACCCACCCGTGCCTTAAGCCCTGAACCCTCCCCGGGACCACCTTTCGGGATTACTTCGGGGAGGGGGCTATTGTGCTTGTTAAGCACCCACTATGTCTAACTACTTAGGGCTTCAGTAGTTAAGTGGTGCCTGCGACCTGCTGTTGGTTGTTTCGCCATTTTTGATGGAGATCGAGGACGATCTTGGAGGCTGCTACGCATACCGCGTCCCAGACGTCCCGGTCCTGGCACATCCTCTGGACCAACCTATCCGAAGTCGTGTCGTGACCGCTTACGGCAATCATGCCGGATCTCACGCCGTCAAAGCGAGGACATGCGAAGAACACATGTTCCGCAGTTTCCTCGACTCCCGCGCACTAGCTGCATGCGGAGGACTGTGCATGCCCATATTTGTGCAGGTATTGTCTAAAACAGCCGTGGCCAGACAATATCTGCGTTAAGTGGAAGTTCACTTCACCGTGTCGCCTACCGACCCATCCGGTTAATTCCGGGATTATTCGGTGGGTCCATCGACCTTGCCTATTGGCATCATCCCCGCTAGGACGCAGACCGCGTCGCGTGATACCGTTCGGTATGCACTCACCACTCTTAGGCACATATGCCTGTGTGTACTCTCTAGCTTACTTGCGTAGCTCTTGGTACTCAAGGCGGTGATCCATGCTGGCCCGCCGTACCTAAGTATGGACAGGGCGACGCTGGCCAGAAGTTTACGCTTACTCCCTTGCACCGACGAGCTATTCGACATCATGCGGGATAATGCCGATATAGCCATAGAGGCTTTCTTTCAAGCGTAATCGACGTGACTGACAAAGGACAGGTTATCGTCGATCATAACCCCAAGATACCTCAAGAACCTCTTCGATTCTATTGTGCAGTTACCTGCACTGATCATCGCATGTTGCTCCGATTTCCGATTATTCACCACCGTGACCTCGGTCTTATGGTGGGCTAGCTCCAATTGCCTGGAGCTCATCCATCTCTCCACAATGCCAATGGAGATCTGCACACGTTTCTGGCCTGCCTCTGTATTATATACCAGTACGCGATTCTGGAAAAAGCTTCCGAGAATCTTGTACAGGTACCCAGGAACCTGAAGGCGTTGGAGCGAGTCGGCGATAGCCGCCCAACTGGCGCTATTGAACGCATTCCTCACGTCAAGGGTGACCACCGCACAGTTTCCTACTCCTCGCCTATTGCGCTGGATTGCCACCTCGGCCGTCTTGGTGGCATCCACCGTCGACTTCCCTTTACGGAAGCCAAACTGATTATTAGACAGACCGCCTATACCCTCCGTGTATGTTGTCAGTCTGTTGAGGATTACCCTCTCGAGCACCTTATCCGCTGTATCCAACAGACATATAGGTCTATATGCCGATGGATCTCCTGGTGGCTTCCTTGTCTTTGGTAGCAACACAAGGGTCTGAATTTTCCTAGCGTCCGGGAAGACGCCCTCGTCCAGACACTTTTGCATCACCACCCTGAAAATTTCGGGATCCAGCAAGATAGCCGTCTTGATGCGCAGGTTCGGAATACCATCCGGTCCCGGCGCTTTGTTCACCTTTAGCGACTTTGCTATCGCAATGAGTTCATCATTCGTCACCGTCGCATCGACGCCGACCCCCGTTGTGCAGTTTTCAGTGCCCACGTGGTCACGGGTGTTCGGCTGAGCCGTCCACCTTTCCGCTATGACAGCGTTAAGGTCTGGGATACTGGAACGCTGGTCATGGGACACATCTACGGCGGCGGGGGGGCATAGACTTGGGTCGTGGCTCGGAAAGAGTCCCCCAACGATCACCTGCAGCAGCTCTGATGAACGCTCGGTTGGAGCCGCCGATCTTCTTTGGCCATTACAACCCGGTAGGCGTCACCCCACGGATTCGTATTGGCCTTCTGACACAGACCCTCGAAGCAGGCTCGCTTGCTGGCCTTTATCTCCCTCTTTAGTGCGGCCTTCGCGGTGACTTGCGCCCCTCTACGCTCGATTCTATCGGCGTCTGACCGCGCTCTTTGCACCCTCCGTCTTGCGTGGAGGCATGTTCTTCGGAGGTCGGCGATCGACTCTGTCCACCAATACACCGGCTATCTTCCATTCCTCGGTTTGACTTCCCTCGGCATGGTCGCATCGCACGCTCGTGTATGTGTCATAACAAATCGTTCGCCGCAAGGTTCCTGGGTTTCGCGTAAGTTTCGTTCCCTCTCAAGCGCCTCTTTAAAAGTCTCTACATCAAAGTAGGACGTCCTCCATCTGCGGGCGAATGGAGTGGATGCTCCTCCTTCCGAGCGCTGCCTTGTATTGTGGACGATAAAATAACGTACCGCCAAGTGGTCGCTATGGGTGTAGCCATCATCCACCCTCTAATTGCTAAGTAGCCCAGGACTGCTAAATGTTATATCGATGATCGATTCCGCTCCGTTTCTATGGTAGGTACTCTTGGTACCCACGTTGGCTAGATCCCCATTGAGCCTAGCCAAGGCCTCCAGAAGAATTTGGCCCCTAGGGTTGGTTAGGCGGCTCCCCCGCTCGAGCGCCCAAGCGTTGAAGTCCCCCGCTATTACCAACGGGTTCAGACCAGTTAGCTCCGTTGTCATCCGATCGAGCATATTGGAAAACTGTTCAATTGACCATCTTGGCGGTGCGTAGCAGCTGCAGAAGAACACTCCATTCACTTTTACAACCACGAAGCCTTCTATTGTGGTAGACACAACCTCCTGAACCGGGTACTTGCCCCTCGTCCATAATGCCACCATATTAGACCTGTCCGCAAACCAGTTCTCGTTGCCGGATGGGATGCGGTATGGATCGGAAATTATGGCGATATCCGATGCCCACTCGCTAACTGTCTGACACAGCAGTTGCTGGGCTGCCTCACAATGGTTCAGGTTTAGTTGGGTTACCTGCATTACGGTTGGCTCGTTGGAATACCCTTAGCGGCCGAGCACTTAGCCCCCCCCCCCATGACGTGCTTATCGTTCGGTTTCCCGGCGCACATTAAGCATTTGGGGGGACCCTTGCAATCCCGCGCCTTGTGGCTAGTGCTGCCACACCTTCTGCACATGTTGCTCCTATCTGGGCCTTTGCATTCCCAGGACATGTGTCCGCTCTCTAGGAATCTGAAGCATGCCTTCGGCGGCTGGTGTAGGCTTCTTCTTTAGCATTTCAAGCTTATTGCTTTCACAATTAGCTTATTGCTTTCACAATTAGCTTATTGCTTGCTCTCAACTCAGAGTTCTAAATGCACTTCCACAGTTATTTATTTAGAGCTTTCGATGCCAACTACCATTTTTGCATTACTATGATTGTGTGGCAAGTACAATCATACGCTTTGCCCAGGGAGTCGAGAAATTTTCCTTAACGAAAAATTCCTAGACCAGACCGGGAATCGAACCCAGCCACCTCCAGCATGGTGTTGCTTTGTAGCTGCGCCTTTACCAACTGAGCTAAGGGAGGCTGGTGTAGGCTTAGTGGGCATATTGACCATCCCACCTTCACCTTCGCCACTTTCAACGCCGCGTCTGCGTCGACTGCCGCTACCCTCAGGGTTGCCCGAGTGGACCCTTCCTCAGACGTTTGTCTGCGGCAGCAACCTCGACCTTGCACTGTTCCTTCAGTGCAGTGGAGATCTCGTCTGCCTCGGTGATCTCATCCAGGTTTTTACACTGGATCGTCACCTGCGAGATGAGGGCGCACACCTCCACACCCTCTCTTAAGGCCTGTTTTTCCAGGTCTCTATACGCCGGGCCCTTAAGCGTTGTCGCTTTTTTAAGCTCCAGGAGTATCTCGCCAGTGCGGGTACGGCGTATACTCCGCACATCGGCGCCTAGGCCTGCCAGTTTAGCGTCCCCACGCATCGCTTTCAAGACCTCGGAGTACTTAGACGCCTCGGTCTTGACGATGAGGGCCTCTCCGCGGTTACGCTTGCGGCCCACCTGTCGCTTGTCATTTTCTTTTTTTTTGTTCTACTCCTCTTTTTCCTCACTTTATTCCAAGGGCCTTCCCTGCCCCGCCTGGGGTCATCACTCGTCCCCTTCCTAGCACTGGCATCTGCTTCCGTGCTAGTTATGGCTGTTGTTGTCGTCGGGGCCCTGCCGCTCGGGCTCCTGGAGCTGGACGTTGCGCCTTTCGCGCTGGGCTTAGCGCCGGGGCCTCTCTCTTTACGGGCAGCCAGAGCTGGTCGCGAGGATGGACCCTCAGACCCCACCGCCATGTTCGCATAGGTTCGCTTCCCTTTTGGGGCTTCCGACACGATACGTTTCTTAGAAGCGCCAGGTGCAGTCTCGCCCAGGGACTGCCTAGCCCACTTGGTGGTCCCCGCCCCATGGATAGGGTGGACTCTCCGACGGAGACGGATGTTTCCGTCTGCGTCTGCTTCGAGGCTATGTCCCTCGCCCTTACGGTGGCCGCTAGCCGTGTCAACTCTTTGGCACTTTGCTCGGCTAGTAGTTTGGCATCCAGCTCATCCCTCTCCTTGCATGCAGCCTGCACTGTCATGCGTAGCCTAAGAAGGCTCAAGGTCTTTCGCAATTTTGTTGCGCGACGACGTGAAGTCGATAATCACGTCCAACTGCTCCGAGACCTCCATCACCTTAGGAAGGTTGTAGTTGGGTCCCCCTCCAGCCGCTTTCCAAGCCCACGTGGAGTAGTCACTATTGTGATCCCATGGTTGTCTATGCATGCAGGGAGGGCATGCGAGTGTTGACACGGCCCTTCATGGGGAACCGTGTTCAGAGCCGTCGGAGAATGGAACGTACTGGAGGCCTGCAAAGGTTTTAATGGGACGGAGGTTACCCGGCAGTACTGAGGGAGACGACACATGCGCCAGCCTGAATACAACGGTACCACTCGTAAATCTTTTCGCAGCCAGTTGCCATAATTGGGGTTTTACTGGCATCCACCCTAATGCGTCGTATGACGCTCACTCCGTAGTTCGTTTAGCCGTTAAGGGGAGCTTGACGTTTCCAAGGTGCACCGCGGGGAGGCGAACTACATTCACACCTCTGTGCGCGCGTGTGTGTGTGTGTGTGTGTGTGTGTGTGTGTGTGTGTGTGTGTGTGTGTGTGTGTGTGTGTGTGTGTGTGTGTGTGTGTGTGTGTGTGTGTGTGTGTGTGTGTGTGTGTGTGTGTGTGTGTGTGTGTGTGTGTGTGTGTGTGTGTGTGTTTGTCTCTTTTACTTGGAGAGAGAGAGAGAGAGATAGATAGAGAGAGAAATGGGCGTATTTCTTTCGAATTTCGGTTTTTTCCCGCATTTCGGCACTTTTTCGAGTAACTTCTATCATTTTTCAACCGATTGTCACCATTGTGCCCTTATTTCCTTCGTTTTTTCTTTGGTTGTAAGCTACGCATGCAATATATTTTTTTGTTGACGTTATTGTGGTATTAATCATATGTTTAGCACATTTTTTTGACAAATCTCTAAAAAAAAATCGCAAAAAATTAAATATACTTAGAAATAGCGTCAAAACTATTGCAACTACAGTGTTTTAATGTTCAAAAAATCGGTGTTAAATTTAATTTTGCTTCATTTGATCACAAAATATTTGAAATTGAATCACACGCGTTGGAGATATTCTATTTTAAGTAAATGTGTTCATTTATAAAAAAAAAATCAACTCTTCTCCATATCTCGAAAACTGTTCTACTTTAATTTTTTTTGTGACGGCTTTTTATATTCTGCATAAAATTTTACATTAGAAATGATGATCAGCTTACCAAGGTCATAAATGCTGTAAACTAGTGTTATCATTCAGGAACAAAAAGCATGTGAACCATTCGGTGATATACGAAATGGGCAAACACTGTACTCCAGCGTCCCAACTAGTAGTTGGTAACGCATTCCTTCTGGCTTTCAGTATCGCCCGATAACCACAAGCTCGCTCGACATCGGTACATGGTCGTTTCGGAGGATTTTCCGTATGCTCGATATTAACGCGCATACGGTGGGCATCGAAACGGTTAGGCATTAGGCGTGTGTGTAGGTGTGTGTGTGTGTGTGTGTGTGTGTGTGTGGGGGGGGGGGGGGGGGGTGTTGGCGTGTGTGTTTGATAGACATCTGTTGGTAAGGCGCAAAGGCGCAATGACCAAAGGCTGAGATAACCTTCAAAAGACCGAGAGGTTTTAATTCAAATGCGGGCCGTTTCAAATCCGTCCTTTTCAGGACAACCATTTTAATTTTGAGAGAGTTTGTTTGATTTGAATGTATCTAACATTGCTTTCCAAGTTTTTACCAATTGGCTGACAGCGGTGGCAAAAACAATTTTAGTTTTCTCTTCGTTGCGTACCTTGAGCATTGTCTACAATTTACAAATGGCTGCCATCATGAAAAATTGAAACACCGGACGCTAATGATTCGATCGTTTCTTGATTGATTTATAATTGAGATTTTTGCTCTTATCTCGAGGTTTTTACGATTGCCGGTTATATACTCAAATATTTAAAATTTTACAAATAAAAGATGAATATATTTCGCCTACATATTCATCAATCGGTGTATGACAATGTTAAAGAATGTTGCGTCCCTGCAAGTATCAAGAAACTCCCTATTACGGACAACGTTTTGATTCTCGAACATGATATTCCGAAGTAACATTCTCTGCACATTCAAATTAGTACGGTTATGAATAGCTATTCTGATGTGTTAACTATTCACGTTGGTTAGGGTTTTACTTCTAGGAAGACATAATTTCTGAGAAACTGTAAAAGTGTGAATAAGTGCAATCGTTTTGATGCCAACCGTATGCGCAAATTTCGACCATTTACCAATGCCGATCGAGCTCGTGGTTATCGGTCGAAACTGAAAGCAGCCAGAGGTAATGCGTTGCCAACTACTGGTTGGGACGCTGGAGAAGGGCCTTCAGTTCGAGGTGGGAAATGGTCAACCAACAACAAAGTGCAAATAATTTTCAAATGCTTTCTAAATAGTGTACAATAGAATTTTCTAACAAACTTACTATCTAATGCTGGTCTAGCGATCTATTAGGAATACCCCAACGCTATTTTGATCAGACTAAACCTTACGGCAAGGGTAGGGGTCAAATCAAGATTTGAAAATATCTGAAACAGTGTGAACGCTTATAGCTTAATCATTGATCGATAGATTTTCGGGATTTTCGTTGGAGTTAATGCGGCTTCAACCAGTTGGAGTTTTTGCGGCTGTCAACTGTAAAAAAAAAAAAAAAATAATTTTTTATTAATTAAAAACACACCCACCAAACTCTACCCCCCCCCCCCCCAAATAATATACACAACCCCCCAATTTTTTTTTTTTTTGTAAAAAAAACAACCCCCCTCTAAAACAAAACCCCCCCCCCCGCCCCCCACATTAAAAATATTTTAAAAAAAAAATATTTTTTCTCCACTTTTTCCCCCCACAAAAAATCCCCAAAAAAAAATTACACAACCCAGCAAAGTTATTTAATTCCCTCTCCACCGGGGAACTTTTGAAGTTCGGGGCCTTAACTTGACTTGTTCAAGTTCTTAGTTCAAAATTTCCATTATTATATGTTGCGCGGCTGGGTAGCTCAGTGGTTACCCGTTCTGCTTACTGAGCAGATTGTCGGGAGTTCAATCCCAGGCCCGTCCCCTTCCTTGCCATTTTTCACTTGCCTCTTTCTATCACCACTAGATTTAAAATAAAAAGCAGTCTACTGCGCTTTCTTTCATTGATCGCATCACTTACCACAGTGCATCCATTATCTAAAAATAACCTGCCTCACTAACACAACTATCCTTCCCTTGGCAATTGTAGAGATGCAGTGGTGTTCACGGTCTCTAATAACAACGATTGTCAAACTAAATCATCCTTCCCCCTTCCCCAAAAGACCGTGAGGACGTGGCCGGCGCCGGTACTGATCTATAAATAGAATTAGTGAACTTGTACATTGAAGATGTAAAGCTTACTCCCAAGCTCCATCTATGTGGTTCTCTGTGCAATTCCACTAGTTCTGTCAGTAAGGGAGTAGCAACTACGAATTTGCACGGTCTTTTTTAAAAAAAAAAAAAAAAAAAAAAAAATAAATTACATTATAAATTTTTTTTTTAAAAAATATCAAAATGTTTTCCACAAAAATAAACCACATCCCCCAATTTTAAAATAATACCCCCCGGCAGAAATAATCCTATGGGGGAGGGGTTTTTAGGGATCAAAAAGGGCTACTCTTTCTACAACATTTCTCTTCCAGCACTGTAAAGAATTAAATCCTTTGCATAGCTTCAGTTAACGTTCCTCCCAGAACTTCCATTAGCCTTAGTCGACTCTGGAATCTAGTTTTTTTTATCACCGTCCCCAGTATTGATTCCCATGGTACTAGATAGAGGACCTGTATTTATTTATTTATTATTATCACCGTTTTCGACAGCAAAATAGTGCAGACTGTATTTTTTCTAATTTAACTTAAATAACTCAACAATATGAGCTATCTGGTTTTTTTTTAAATACTTCTGGACATGTTAAAATCAAACTCGTCAGAAATGATCGTTCCAGTGAAGCAGCCGCAGTGAAAATCGTACAAACATTTTTTGCACCCGTTTAACTGAAATAATATGCACTACGTAGTATGGAGACCAAATCAGGGAAGCGTATTCTAGGATGCTACGCACCAGCGTGCAGTAAAATATTTTTAAAGCATATATGTCAATGATTTTTAAACCATATCGACGAATGAAATGCGTTGGAAGTCGTAATCCCAACATGTTCACTGATCATAAGCTTCTCATCGATGGTTACGGCACAGATCGCAGATAGATATAACACGCACCAGTGTTTCAATATCCATACTGTACTGGTGATGCACGGGATTATTAGAGCGCGTAAAGGATATGATATTGCATTTCTTGCTGTTGACGCGCATGCCATTATCGCCACACAAGATCAACATGGTGTTGATATCCGTCTGTATAGTGGTGCAACCATTTGTTAGTAGTGCGACCACTGTATAGTAGTGCGAATCAATTTCAGGTCATCGGCCAACGAAAGTACAAACGAGGAGAGAGGCAGACAAAGATCGTTCACAAAAATGTTGGATATCAGTACCAAGAACACTTCTCTGAGTCAGACCGAACGTGATGCAGAAAAAAACTGGATAGTGCTGAGTTAACCACTACATACGAGGTACGGTCAGATAAGGTTCACTGCGTTATCCAATTCGGAGAGCCAACACCGTGTCAACTTGCCTTCTCATTTCTATTTCCCGAGACAGCGTGGTAACGTAGCACATCAAATTAGTTGTTCTTTGGCTATCTGGAATTAAGGATGTACACTATACACTATACCGTATACAGCACCTAGTGCATCAGCTTCTCGAATACCTTGCTTAAGCAGCACAGTATGGAAACACCACGATAATTTGTCACAGAATTGATTATGCCAGACTTGTAAATGGGAACGATAGACGCAGTTTTGAAAGATGAGGACAGTATGGGTTCTATTTGTTACGATTTTACCCGCTGTTTTAAGCGGACCCCAACCTCTCCGTCCGAGATGTCACAAAGAACCTGGGAGTGGCGCCTTAAACCGTGGATAGAGTTAAAAAATGAGCTGGACTATCGACTTACAAGAAAGTGGTGACTCCAAATCGCGACGATAAACAAAACACGTCGGTCTAAGCATGATCGCGAAAGTTGTACACGACGATGCTGACGAAGTTTGAATGCGTGGTACAGGACGATGAAACATACGTCAAAGCAGACTTTAAACAGCTTCCTGGACAGGAATTTTATACGGCAACCGGACGGGGAAAGGTGGCAGATATTTTAAAGCACATTAAACTGTCAAAGTTCGTGAAAAAATATCAGGTGTTGCAGACCATTTGTACCTGTGACTTGAAGAGCAACCTTTACGTTGCGACCGGAACCGTCAACCAGGAAATTTATCTGAGCGAAAGCCTAAAAAAAACGTCTACTGCCTTTTCTGAAGTTACACAATTGTTCCGTTCTATTATGGCCGGATTTGTCATCTTGCCATTACGTAAAAAAGACCATGGAGTGGTATGCTGCCAACAACGTTCAAGTGGTGCCCAAGGACAAGAACCGTCCCAACACGCCAGAGCTCCACCCAATCGAACATTATTGGGCCATCGTCAAGCGGAACCTAAAGAAGACTGAAAAAGCTGTTGTGAACGATAAATAGTTCAAGGCGTTCTGCGGCGAATTAAGTGGACAAGGAGACTGTACAAAATCTTATGGCAGGTGTTAAACGAAAGACCCGGCAATTCGCTGTCGGTAAGAAGGATGCATAGCTGAATATTTCGCCTGTCTTCTGTATTAACTGAACATGAAAAAGAAAAAGAATTTGACTTATTAATAAAAACTTTGATCGACTCACACACATTACTGTTTGACCTTATTTTGATCGGAACACCCTTTACTCATATTTTCGTTTTCGTTGGAGCCACACTTGTCATAGAACTAGAATAAGGCTGATTGTTTCAGTTTTCATTATTATGTTTTTGAACTGTCACCAGAGGAAAATATTTTTGATTTGTTCTGGAGCTTTGCTTTGTGAGATTCTGAATTTAATTGTTTCAATAAAAATAAACTGAATTACTCCTTGATCATATGATAATATTTTGGAAATAACTCAAATTAAGTCAAAGACCTTCTTATTTTTAATGTTCACAGGTCACATGCTTTTTTTTCGAATAGTTGAAAATCGATAGGCTTTTGTTCATTTGTAGCTCGGATAGCATTAGTAAGTACGCGCTGTTAAACCAACTTTAGAAAAGTGAAACCAAACATCATTTTGATGGACAAGTAAACAAGTGTATTTTACTCCTGGCGATCTATGCCTAACGCATAACAAATGAACTTGTCTTCTCATGATGTTGCTCCTTCATCATGTTTGTAAAGTGTAGACAATACCCAACATGGATGTTGCCACTTCGCAATACTTTCCGTAAGGAAGGATAGGGTTAAGATCTGTATTCCGTCAAACTTAATTCAACCCGAAGTTTACGTTTATTTTCTACCATTGTTTTGATAGGATATGAATATGACCGTAAAAACAAAATGAAAATTGTAGCTGCATGCATCGCAAGATTTGAAAATAATTTGTTTACTGCTTTGAAACCGCAGTTCCGGCTTAATATTATCAATTCCGGTACAACACATGAGAGCACCAATAAAACCACTCGTTTATCGGCAATAAGTAGAAACAATAGCTTCATATGAAGTGCTGGTTTTGTTTTCGAGCAAAATAGATGTAAACATTCATGAAATACATTCACATGTACATTGTTTGGTTACTTTTAAATATGACATATAAAATGTATGATTTGGTAGTTAATTTCTATATCATTTTTGTTTCTTGGTGTTTCATTTCGATGTGCCGTTCAATATTTCTTTTCGGAAATAGGCACTTGAGCCGGAAATCAGCGCTTATGCCGAAGTAGAGCTCTGCCCTACGTAGTTACCTAGCTTTGAACAACCAACCATCAGACGCAACCACTCTACGCGTGGTGATGAAGAGACCGGCGATAACAACAATGACGGAAGAAAGCATAGAGGGAAGATAAAGTCCATTAGTGCTGCTGGGTTTTGAAGAAAAAAGTCCTAAGAAAACATTGCATCATCATCGGTTGGACCAAACATACGGTGCTTGATATGCCCAGTTGTGTTGAACTGATCAATGCAATCTCACGACGAGTGCAAAATTTGTTTTTAATCCGGGATATAGCTGCTGCTTTCGTAATGTAAACAATCTGCAAAGAACCGGGTGCTTGTTTAGGAAACACCATTCTGAAAAAAACCGCTAGAATTTGCAAATTACTTTTCTTCATTCCTGGCAGTTGTGTTTGCAGGCCATCGATCGGAATACTTTTCCATTATTGCTCACAACGGCAATGGAAGACGGAAAGCTATCATCACGTTTCTACAGCCTGAAAAAAAAATCATGCAAAGTAGAGACATCGTCTGGAAACAATTTTCATAATCTTCGCGTAGCAAATTCTTCCTACATTCCGTTCATAATATTGTAATTTCGATTCCTGAAATATAACTAGAATAATAACAATCAATAAGTAATAAAATTATCATATTTATGCAATAATAAAGCACGTGATAACAAGTTATGCAATAATAAATACGTGATACTCGAGCTTCCTGTCGTTCAAAATCCTAAACGATTTAGAATACTATACAGAGATAAACGGAACATATAGAAACGCACGTTGTCAGGCAGGTCAATCATGTTGACTAGATAGCTTACGCGAATTAGAAGACTGACCTACAATTGGATAAACGTTTTCAAATGCCTTAATACTCGTAAAAAATACCCTAGACCTGTTGGTAGGTAAAACTGACTGATGCAAGCAAAACAATTTCAAAAGCGAAAAGCCCCTTTTAAAACGCTTGATAATAGTTCAATCTGGAAAGCCATAGATGTTCCGTTTGCTCATGGTGCACTCTGTTGCTCTAGAAGCAAAACATTCGCTCCCCTAAAAGTGGAGCATGAAACGGATCGCATTGTTCTACACGAAACGTTCTGCGCCGGGTTTCTGTATTTGTTTGTTTTATCGTGTCATAAAAATATCCTTCACAACGGCTACGTTACTATGTGTACCTTCAAATTCCATGGTAACGGTGTAGCGAGTCTAGAGTTTGAGTGGAATAAAATGTAATTTACACATTTTTGCCGTAACGAACCATTTTTCGACTTTTAACCTTTCCTTCTAAGCAATTGTTGATACAAACCACGTAGTCTTAACTAATTTTTCGGTAGAGCATCGATATTACCAAGCCAACCAACAAATAGCTTGTTCGATCAATTATTGGCTTTTTCAGTTTAAAATTTGTGTATTCAACTTTCAAACAATTCAAATTGTGTGTTTAGTGATGACAGTGGATTCCATTGCCACTTCGGTCAAGAATATGGATCAAGTTGAAAACTTTCTCGACTCGCCTGCGCATAAAGAATCATCGCGCTTTCAGTACAAGAATTTATGTTGAACAAATGTTATAGGTTGAAAAAAATAACGCTTTAAAAGCTCGAGCTCAGAAAAAGATAACAACAAAGTTAACTATAATAGACAGCGAGGACCGAGATAAGAAATGAGAAGCGGCGCTTCCATTTATCGTGGCAAGTCCGGCAGTCCTTCAAATCAGTGCTGAGCTCCATCACGGTACTGACAGCGTTAGAATTGACAAATGAGTTTCTTGCAAATAACAATCAATGCAACAGAAGAGCCTCTCTCTATCTCGAACTTCTCATCAACACGAAATAACAAACGAGAGATATTTTTCTCTCGCGATTCTCACCCATTTTTTATATCTTGTACAAGTGTTATGTGTTACGATCATCTCGCCAAGAATAAATAAAACGGCATGGAAATTGACCATCATTTTACTTCTCTAGTACACAGACGGTCATGATGGCCATCGCTAGTACCGTTGTTTCCACCGTCAAAACCGGCAGACATCACCCCGTCAGTGGCGATATGTCCGCAGCTTGAGCTTCGCGATTTAGTTATTGAATGTTCAGTTCTTATGTTAAACCATTCTGAATATCAATACTGCAATAATAATAATGATTATTAACCACACAGAAAAAAAATCGGAGTTTTCATTGTGATGTAAATATCAGAGCATGGAAAACTATGTTTCATTACACACGAAGCATCAACTTGCATGAAATAGTTCTGACAAAGAAGAGCTTTTGCACACAATATTATCCGCAATGTATGCAATGTCTCAAAACATTACACGATGTATAATGTAGTATTTTATGTTTTGTGACGCTCCATTTAAAGGGTGATACGGTCAAAATTTGGTCAAGGGAAAACGCGTGTAAATCGGTGAAATCGTTTATTTAAAAAATCAAATTAAATTTCTTTTTCAAGTTCAATTAGTATAAAATTCAGGAAAAATATTCAGTTAGGCTTCCGCTTTTCCAAATCCGAATTGCCGGGCCTTACGCTTGACCCCTGCCATCAGATTTTGTACAGCCACCTTGTCCACCTTCTTCGCCGCAGAAGGCCAGTTTGCCTTGAACTGCTGCTCGTCCTTAGCAGTTTTTTTGGTCTTCTTTAGGTTCCGCTTGACAATAGCCCAGTATTTCTCAATTGGGCGGAGCTCTGGCGTGTTGGGAGGGTTCTTGTCCTTGGGAACCACCTGCACGTTATTGGCGGCGTACCACTCCATGGCCTTTTTACCGTAATGGCAAGATGCCAAATCCGGCCAAAACAGTACGGAACAACCGTGTTTCTTCAGGAAAGGCAGCAGACGTTTATTCAAACACTCTTTCACGTAAATTTCTTGGTTGACAGTCCCGGAAGCTATGAAAATGCTGCTTTTCAAGCCACAGGTACAGATGGCTTGCCAAACCAGATATTTCTTTGCGAACTTTGACAGTTTCGTGTGCTTGAAAATATCTGCTACCTTTCCCCTTCCTTTTGCCGTATAAAACTCCTGTCCCGGAAGCTGCTTGTAGTCGGCTTTGACGTAGGTTTCGTCGTCCATTACCACGCAGTCAAACTTCGTCAGCATCGTCGTGTACAGCCTCCGGGATCGCGCTTTGGCCGTCGTATTTTGTTTATCATCGCGATTTGGAGTCACTACCTTCTTGTAAGTCGATAGTCCGGCTCGTTTTTTGGCTCGATGCACGGTTGTAGACGATACACCCAGCTTATATGCGGCATCTCGGAGAGATAGGTTAGGGTTTCGCTTGAAACTACCGGCAACTCTCTTTGTCGTCTCAGCGGCTTCCGGTTTTCGATTTCCCCCCGATCTCGATTTCCTGGCTGTCGACAAACGTTCCCCAAACACTTTAATTACATTTGTAACGGTTGATTTGGCAACTTTTAGCGATTTTGCCAACTTTGCGTGCGAGTAGCTCGGATTTTCGCGATGCGCGAGCAAAATTTTGATACGCTGCTCTTCTTGCTTGGACGGCATTTTGACAACTGAAGAGTGAATTCCAAAATCAAAATAGGAGCAACATTCTACACACATACACACCTTCAAAATGAGGGGTGTTCAGGTTTTTTAAATGCAAAATTGAAAGAAATACGTCAAGTTGATATTGACCAAATTTTGACCGTATCGCCCTTTATGTGCATGATATTGAACAGAAATTCACACTACTTTTTCGAGCTGTGCATCTTAAGATATTGGGGTCAATTCTGACCCCTGGCGCAACTTCAATGTAGGCGATCTTTTTTTTTTTTTTAAACCAATCGGGCTGAACTGACTTTTTCTGAATTCTAATATTTTAGGGAATTCTTCATTTTTGCATAAACATATTTTTTTTAAATCAGTTTAACCCTTATGTGTTCGACAAAAAAAAACACCTTTAAGTGATCGACAGGGTGCCCGGGTACCCACCAAATTCAAATAATAACTCTGGCTATTATTGACCGATCTTAATTCTTTTGGCAACTTTATATACAAAAACTCATTCGCTTCAGGGACATTATCAGCAATGACCATTTGAATCTATCTGGTTCCCGTAAATCCGGATTTACGCGGCGATGGTCCGGTACGGAGACTCTATTTGGAAACATCTATTGAATTTCCGGGGATGGATGTCAAAATCTTTGGAATAATTCTTAGAAATTATTTCTATTCCATTGTGGGCCATATGCCGACTTGTTCCTGCAACGGCCATTCTGTAACAAGTTCCCGTGGGGCCTAGAGTGGCTATGAACATATTTAGAAGAAACCCCTGGCAATATGGGTACCAAAACTCATGAAATTTCGCCAGTAGGATATTTCTCAACGTATAGTGGCCATCTTATGATTTGACTTCGAACCTGTCTTTCTGAAACAGGTTCCCGTGGGGCCTCGAGTGGCCATGAACAATTTCAGTAGAAAACCCTGGCAATATGGGTTTTGAAATTCATGAAATTTATCCAGTAGGATATTTCTCAACGTTAATTGGCCATCTGATGATTTGTCCTCAGACCTGTCATTCTGAAACAGGTTCCCTTGGGGTCTCGAGTGGCCATGAACAATTTCAGTAGAAAACCCTGGCAATATGGGTTTCGAAATTCATGAAATTTCACCAGTAGGATATTTCTCAACGTATTTTCAGTGGAAACTCCTGGCCAAATTCATGAAATTCTTCGCTAGTAGTGCGATAACTGTCATGTAAATGTTCATCAATAAAAAGCCTAGCACATAACGTGAATTTTTTTTTTTTTTTTTGTTTTCTCTGCACTTGTTACTTATACCGGCTGCCCATATTAACTGTTACACACGTTTTTCAAGAAAAGTTATAGGGACATCAATGTCTGTTCTTTGTGGCAACTCTGAAGAGCTTAATTTAGCAAAGATAAACAGCAGAACCATCTCTGCGGCAAAATCTGATAACATGATAATGGCAAAAGACGACATATTACATACTGAAAAACTATGCTTGAGACGGCATTTTTGAGACCATAACTTTTCAAATGGGATACAAACATCGTGTCTAGGTTGAAGTTTCTTAATTTTAGAAAGGGTTGAAATCCGGATCAATTTTGACGCTGAAGTCTTATGTCAGTTTTTTTGATACCCGTGGAAGTTTAATAAAATGAAAATAATGGATAAGGTTAGTAAAATGACAAAATAAAAAGAAGAATTTTTTAATATACACAGAGGTTACCCCCTATTATGCTGAAAATAATTTGTCTTGCATATCGTTCTCACAGATAATTAGTGAGTGATTGATTTTCTTTACTCCCTTCATATCACATTCTCGGGCAGTCATGAAAGCTTTTGTCACAAATGGTCGAATGAGATCAACCTGTTTTTGAGTGACATACTATGTGACCATCATTCGTGAGTTGTAATGATCATGAGAAGATGATGGTCATAGTCTTATAACCGTCATGAAAATGTACAGCACTGCTTCAAATGCTCCGAAGCAGTCAATGTAAAACCACAATCCCACCAGATCCAGCGTTATGTTGTTGCCAGTACGGCTAGCCTCATCTGTCTTTTCGGATTACCGTGAATCAGAAGATCAATTATTACGAATTTCTTCTGCAGATATAAATACACATATATAACACAAGAGTTACGTGCTGCGTGAAAAATGTTTAATTCACATATCCATAGTTTTGTTTAAACTTAAAAACTCTAGTTTAGTGAAATATTTATAATTAAAAAGAAATTAGCAAATTTTCGACCCATTTTAATAACAAACACCGCCAAAAAAATTAACCGCGTTAATTATACGTTAAAATACTGCGTAAATAATACTGCCTAAATTAAATTAACGTGTAAAATCCGCGTAAACAACTTGGGTGTCTAGTTATAAACAGGAATCAAATGGATTCCTTCAAGTTTGCCAGCAAAAAAGGACAACAGCAAACAATTTTTTTGCTTAGATCATGCAAACGTAAACATTAACTGCAAAAGGAATTCATGGAATTGCGGAGAAAGAAGATTGGTAAAAACAATCATATCTTAGTATGATTGAATAATAATTTCACGTTGTGTTTTGCTCAAACAACATATTTATTCGATATGACTCCATCAGTGGTTGAAACAAACTTAAATTTTGAGTAATTGTTACAATGATTCAGCAGTTTCGTTGTTCGTTGAACTCGTTGAACTCATTTAGCATTCAGCCATTTTGTAGGTTCCCAAGTAGCAAAACTTGTATCAATAGAGCATGAAACCTCGTTTGAAGCAAATTAGGGATGGTTTTGTTTGGCTATGTATCTAAAAATCACAAACAATTGCAATGGAAAATGCGCAAGAGGTGGAGCCTATTTGCAACTTGATATTGTGCTTATAGAATTGCAATAGAATTTTTGTAAAACTTTCGAATTTTGTAAACCATAGCATACAAGTGATCTTATTCATTACGTGATGAAAAAGATGCCTATGTGTCAATTTTACGTTATTTTTAACTTGCATGAATAACTTGCAGATAAAAATCATCGATGCAATTATTCTGCAAACGTCAAAATAATAAACATTGTTCTTTTGTTCAAAACATTGCGAGGATATATTTTTTAACATTGAAATCGTTATCAACCAAACGATAAACATCAAAATAGAGAGAAGTAAAATGAACTAGAATTGTGTAACAATAAAAGTATTTTTTAAACGATTTCAGATGCATGGTCCAATACTGTGCACTCCTTCTAAAAACATAAACGCCCATGAATAAATCTTCAAGAATCAAACATTTTTCTGAGCTTGAAAAAGGCATCAATTGTTTGAAATTATGTTAACATTTAAAAAAACAAGATTTTTATGCACATGGAAAATTATAAATCATTACAGGTTCATATTAGGTGCAACCTGTAAAAGGATAAGTAAAATTTAAAAAAAAAAATTTCATATTGCATTTGGTAGCTCGCGACTAGGAACATACCAAATACACAACCGGTTAAAATAATTATGAATCCATACCAACACCTAAAGTGCTTCTAAGATATTATTCCATTTAGATATCTTGAAGTTGTAGATATCTGGATATTAACGACATTATTTGTTAGTATTTGTATTTTTTTTATTTAATAATGCCTGGTTTACTTAAATTTTAAAGTGAACTAAGTCTACTTCTGAATTCCGTAAAATTAGATTATTTCTAAAATTAATACCTGCTCATCCGCTTAAAGGATCTACACGGTGTTTAGTGAGTTCGGATATACTTTCAAAAAATGTTAAAAGAATGAGATTTTTTTTCTGGGTTCATTTTATTAGGAACAATGTTTGTAAGGAAGGATTACAACATTTCTCTAGAAATTTACCCCCCCCCCCCCCCCCTCTCCCCCAGCCCTTTGAACATCTTCACGATTTTCAAACGTTTCTCGAACGCGTCGCGCACGCACTACATGGGCATTTCATCCCAGATTTTTAGAATTACCGTCTTGAACTGGTCCAAGCTGCAGACCTTGTATTTGTTCAGCTTCGACAACATATAGGACCAAACAAAAAAATTAAGAGAACACGTAGAAGATTTAAAACGGGGGCAACTACTTTCTCCAAAAACACTGTTTTGTACTACGCCGCGTTGATTTTGAAGTTGGTTTTCAATTTTTTATTTTTTTTTTATTAGCACCAAGGGGAGCTTACCACGTTTGCATACTGCCCCCCAGACCATCACCCACGTTGCAGTTTGAAACCGAGGGATGTTTATAATGGATTCAGGAATGCTGTCCGTCGTTGGCGCCCACACCCGGTCATTTGGCACACTAGGCGGTTGCTGCAGCACGAACAATTTCTCGTCAAAAAAAAAAACGAATTCCTGACCAGCGTGCCAGGAGAGGATCAACTTGGCTCGATCCAACCGCTTTTTCCAGGTAGCCTTCGAAACGGCATGGACCTCACGTTCTTGTATAAGGTTTATTAACCAAGGTCCTTGCTGAATATGGTGTGAGTGGTCCCGATGGAAACGTTAAGATCAGCATCCGTTTTCCGGATTGAGCGGTTCTTTTTGGCAATGTTTGAAGGAAGTATCGTCTTATCAACATGAGACGCTAGAAGTGAACTGCAATTTCTGCTAGAACCAAAGCTATGAAGAGAAAGTATTGATAGTTCCGTTAGAGTACGGCAGGTTGTGGAAATTGAGTAGAAGCAGTGAAATTGAACGGAGGGCTAACCCAATGCAGGATATGCCAGGGGGATGGATGCACCCCTGACCGTGCTCATGTACTAACAGTGATACGAGACGATTCTTAGAATTTAGGTGGAAATTTATCACAACGTTCCAAACATGTATTTGTGTTTAAATTTTATTGTAAATAAATGCAATTATTTAATTGCATTATTTATGATTTATCATTTGTAGATTATGTTAAGCAGTAAATTTGCATCATTATGTTTGCTAGCAACTGTTTTATTGTTTTTAAAATATGTTTTGATTGTAAAATTAACAAAGCGGAATCAAACAGAAAAAAAAATGGTTACATGTACTACAGAATAATTTCGTGCTAACTGCGGATATTGAGATACCAGTAAAATAAACAAATCAATATTCTGTTGAAAAATTCCTAAGGTTTTTTAAATAACACAAAACTAACATTGAACAATGTGTGATAATTGTTGATCTATTTGTCCAAGTATTATATGATTTTTTTAAATAAATTTTTACTTGATTGAATAACAATGAATAAAAAAATTCATCATATAATTATTGTTGCACTTCAGCATACAAGTCATTTAAGTTTGGCCTGTGAAATCATTGTAGTTTTTTAGATTTGAGCCTTCAAAAATTCGAAGAGGCGATACAAATCGGCCATGACGGCTGCCAGTTCAGTATTCTAGCGGCTTTTACATACTTCACATTCTTTTGGAAAATATCAGGTAGATGTACCTTTTTCTTTGTTGGTATTTAAAGTTTATTGCTTATATCAATAAAATTATTGGAAATTCGCTCTGAATACACTTTTTGCGATGCCTGTCCAATTTTAACATAAGTACTATTGTGTGGTAAGAACAATCATACCCTTTGCCCATTGAGTCAAACAAATTTTCATTTACGAATAATTCCTAGACCGGATCAATCCGAACACAGTCTTCACCATCATTGTGTAGCTCTGTAGCTGCGCCGTTACTGACTGACCTTAGAGAAGTAGATGTAGCAATTACGGCTATACGTTCCTGTCATGGTGTGTCCCATGGATACTCAAACACACCAAGATATTTGCGAATGGACATAATTTCATTCCTTGTTTTAATTAAGCCACAATCAAAGTCAACATGCTGGTAATGTTCTCTTCAAATTCCAATCAGTGCTTGAAAGTGTTTCTTACGTTCTAGTGCCATGGATAGAGTCCCTACCATTCGATAGGAATCATATAAATTTGAGAAAGTCTAAGTGAAATGTCGCAGCATATGGTTTGCAATTCAAGAGATATTTGTTGCTTTTTTTAATCATCTTCCATTGATTTTGTTTTTCAACGATGAAACATCTGGTAATGAAAAAATTTATAATTTTTACCATGAACAAAACTATAATTAATTATTGAATTTTTATTCCTCAACAGATCCATAACTATCTTATACGCGTTAGAAGTGGCCCTCTCAACCTCGTGGAAAAGACAATCATTAAAACCAAACGGCCCTTTACAGGGCCACCAAATGCTTTCTAAAGAGTGTACAAGTGAATTTTCTAGGCCATTTTCAGGGCCACTAATGCAATCTTTAGAGTTTAAAATAGAATTTTCATATATATTTATTTCTTAATGCTGGTCTAACGTTCCATTACCACTATTTCAACTCAGACGTCTATCGGCAATAATAGACTTTGAATTCTCAAACAGACCACAACCATCTACAACGCAATTAGGATAATGATCTCCAGCTGGTCGATCATATCAACAGGATTTGCTCTTATGGTGCATTCTCGCTCCACCATCTCGGAAGGCAAACAGTTTCATCAGCAAAGTTCGGAAGAAGAATAACACCACATCTACCGGGTGCTGAAGCATTTTAACCCGATACTATCGTTTCCTCCAAAGCGATAAGCAATGACATTTACGGGTGGATTGAAAGCGTAGCTTCCCGACTGACAAATCAATTGACAGATGGCCCTTACGTCTCTGGAAAATCAAATCGCCTTTCGATCCTGCTGCCGGGAGAGCTAGCCAAACTCGCGGTTTCCGAGCGAACCGAAGCCGTACCTAAGTAAACCAGCTTCATGACGAAATGAGGTGGTGGCAGTCGCTGTTCCCTTGAACCCAAAATGGCCCTTTTCAGGGCTACCAAAACAACTGGAAAAGAAAGTTGACATGTCTTTGGGAGTGCAGGGGGCTGGGTTTCAAGGTAGTCGATTGCGAAAAATTCCTTTCGTGTGCCGAAGCCATAATGCTTTCGACATTTGTACATTTGGCAGTGTTGTACACACATAGGCCTAGTAGAAACTGTATGCAATTGGAGGTGAATGAAACCAGCCTCCTGGGTAAAAGTGTCTCAAATGACTAATAACCCATTCACACTATAAGGTATATTACGTGATATAGAGTATCTTGATATCATATGTCATACATATTATTTTCAGTGAAAGAAAGATGTATGAATGTAGATATCAAGACAGGCTATATCAAATAATTAAGGTTGTAGTGCAAACGTTTAGTGGATGCACGGAAAAAAATCCGTGCGCGAATTCGTGAACGGCAGTCATGAATTCGAGAACAAGCAAAAATACACCGTGAACTGAATCACGTAATCGGGAACTAGTTCACGTTTTTGGGTAAAAACCATGAAAACGTGAACTAGTTCACGGTCCGTTTTCATTTTCGTGAACGCTTTTTTTTCTGTGTGGAAATTAGATTTTAAACGAAACCAATTTCGGCCACTCTTTAAACAATCAAGCGATCTAGATTGTACATTGCTGCGTAGTCCTACGTCACTTTTGCGCACAACCCCATTGGGCTGTACCTTGTAGTTTTTGTTTAATGTTGAGATAATTTATTCGAGTTTTAAGCTTATTATTAGCTTATTTATTTATAAAAAATAGTAGTGGAAGCCAAAACACGAAAAAAACATACCATCGCTCTTTGAGTGATCCTGGTGAAAAAGTTAAATAATAATGGTCACTACCTTAAAAATTATATCTTCTATAGATTGCATAATCAGCAACTTAAGCCGTTTTAGGTGTGTGGCCTCTACAATAGTAACAACATCTAGAGATCAACCGTTTGCTTGATGCATTGATAATATCTTCATTGAGGGAATATCAAAATACTTTTCAATCGTAATCACTGTTGTGGTAATGTGTTATTGAACGTTGCAAAACCCTAACATTAATTATTGACTTTATGTTCTCACTACGTTGCGCATGTGCTTTAAAAACGTAAATTATTCTTTTTATAAACAAGCTCAACTGCTTATGAAATTTCACGCAATATCATGTACGACGAATGATTTCCGTGTTTTATATTTGCTGGAAATACGTAGCAAAACACATATTGAAAACTTCAAGTGTCAAAACTCTTTATTGGAACAAGAGTGTACCTATTTTGTCATGTTGCACTGAAGCTCCAAATTACTTCATAATAAACATCACATAGCTGGAACATATTTAGAACAAAGAGGCTCCATCTAGTTCAACTCAAGTTCCTGTTATTTTGAATGTGTCTAGTAATACTCTTTGGCAACTTTCATGCAATATAAAGAATCTCCTGTGCACTAACATTAACCCTAATGCAACGTAGAACGTTTAGTGTATGTCATGCAATATAGATTATGTTCTTCAAAATATGCTGCATTTGTTGCTTGGTAGAGTTTAAAGCCTATTGATATTAACGTAATTATTGATGCATGAATTATTCTACAATGGAATTTATCTTTATTTGTGCAATGTTGATAATACATGCATATTATGTCGCCTCAACGTTTTTGTTACTTCTTCTCAGTCGAAAAAACATTACCATTAGTAGAAATATACTGGTTTTTGGGGGTAAATGACAATGAATTGGGTTGGGATTATTTTGTTGGAAATATTTTTATATAAGTTTGTTTATATTAGAATTTTGGCTTTGAAACAACAAGATTTAATATCTAAATAATTAGTTGAGAAAACAAACATATTTCCAAATATGAGGGATTCCATCCAGAATGTGCCGGAAATCCCAAAAATCATACCCGATCATCATTGATTTGGATGAAACTTGGCACATGAGTTCGGTACGTTGGAAAAAAAAATTCCACTGGTGTTAAGATAATTTGGGTTCAAGAGTAACTTTTGAGATGGGCGTATGTGTTTTTTCCAACATTTTACTTGAAAAATCGTAGTTCAAAAACCATTACATTTAGAGAAAAACTTTATATAAGGGAATTGTAGGGAACTAAAAAAACTTTCTTAAAAAAATATACACAGAAAAAAAATTTTTTTTTTCATCAAGAAAAATCAAACATAATTACTAAAAATAAAATATCTAAAAAAACATATTTTTAATATTTTTTTAATTTGTTGTATGGAAATATGAGGAAAAAAGACACGTTTTAAAAAAAACACTAGGATGGATGCTCTTATAATAAAAAAGTTTTTCAAATAGCGAACTTTGGTGTATATTTCAAATTTTGGTTATTCATTCTTATAAATAAATTTTGATGTTACAATATGATTTTGGAGATCATTACAAACAATAATGATGATAATGATAAACCACGTAAACGCAACCGTTTTCAAGATATTTCTGATTTTCTTTCAATAAAATTTCAAAACCTCAAAAAATACGCCCTTTTCATAAATTACTCGTGATATTAAAACAACAATAGCTAACGATTGTTTCTCTTGTGTTTTTAGCCTTTTTTTTTAGCCTGGACATCGTTCGCATTCACGGAGGTAACATTTTTTAGTTCTAGTTGATGAGCTACATAATATTTCTTCAAAACACAATTTATAATCATTCTCGAATGAATATTTTCTAAGACCATGAAGCATCAAGTTAATGTTCTCATGAATGGTGCAAACACAAATGTTATGAGAACCTGTGCTGCCAAGTAATTTGCAATGCTTTGGTCTTAGTGCTGCAAAAGAGCTAAACCCAACAGCATTTTGATGCATCTCTTGAAATTTAATGAAAGCTTCTCTTAATGAACAAACTAAAAGGCGCTTTTGAATATGAACCCTCTTACCTTCACTCCTCACTGAAACGTAGTCGTTCATACCAGGGGTTGCTCGTGTAATCTCATCACTGTCGTAAAATTGCAAAATTTGGTTTTTTATTTCCGGGTTCAGACCGTGTCCCAGCTTTTCGTTAGGGGCAGCTAAAACACCTTCGTGCTTTGCAAGGAATTTAGCTTGTGATACGATGTACTTGTTTGTTATTCCAAATTCTGCCATTACTCTTTGATTTGTCCAAGATTGTGGTAAAACCGAAAGTATCCTTACTTGATCGTCCCTCGAAGTTTCTGGATCAGCATACCGGTCCTTTAGCTGCGCGATTATTTCGTCATATTCGGCTGCTTTCACTTTCAATTGTTCCAGGTCATCCTCCTCCGCTTGATCCCCAAATATGTGTGTCCGAATGCCGTTTGAAACATCTTTGAACTTTTTGCGGGCATAATTTACGTTCAGGAACTTTCTAGCCGATATTGGCGAAACGTTGATTCCAGCTACGCCCTTGTTAAATAGCTCAATATTATGGCGCCTTGAATAATCTTGCACACTGCTATCAGATGGCACTGACATTAATGATATTGCCGATGGCGTTTCCTCGAGACCATACAAGTCTACTTGCCGTGATGTAGATGGTTGTGGATCCATAATGTTAGTAATTGATGGTTTCTCACTAGGCTCCGAAATTGCAGCATGGGATTGTTCCGTTCTATTTAAATGCAAACGACAATTATCACAAATCATCAAAGAAGTGTCCAAATGTGTTTTGCCCATAAACTTGAGTTTTTTGACATTTTGTTCGGTTAATTTACGAAGGTTTTTTGAGCACCGTTTAGTGGAAAACGGCATACAACACTTCTTCATGTTAAACTCCATTTTCAGTTCACTCAGATAGATTTTACTGATGAATGCGACTATGTATGAGCATATATATTGGCTGTGGTACCTTTGGAAATGCAGGTATAAAACATCTCTGGTAGTTTACAGGCAGCGTACATTAGCTGTTTTTTTTATGAGAAGATATACCTGACATACCTTGTGATCAAAAAGTTCCGGTAATTTGAAAAAAAAAACGCATTTATTTCAATTTTTAATTGATATCTTTATTATCGCCTTCAAAGTACTCGCCATTAGAGGCAACACACATATGCCAGCGCTTTATCCAATCATCCATACATTTTTTATAGGCCGATGAATGTATGGCTTTCAGTTTTTCCAGCGAATTCTTTTTTATCGCATCAATCGATTCAAAACGCCTACCTCTGAGCGGAATTTTCAGTTTTGGGAAGAGAAAGAAGTCGCACGGGGCAAGGTCTGGTGAATATGGTGCTTGTTTGATGGTATTGGTGGAGTTCTTGGCCAAAAATTCACAAATAGTGAGCGCGGTGTGTGATGGAGCGTTATCGTGGTGTAAAATCCACGAATTATTGCGCCACAATTCTGGCCTCTTCTTTCGAATTGCCTCACGCAAACGTCTCATAACTTGTAAATAATACTCTTTGTTAACCGTTCGACCTTCTGGAAGGAATTCAGAATGGACGACACCGCGAAAATCAAAGAAAACGGTCAGTAAAACTTTAATTTTGGAGCGACTTTGTCGTGATTTTTTTGGTTTCGGCTCATCTTCGGCGCGCCATTCGGACGATTGTTGACTTGTGAGCATATCAAATTCATATACCCACGTTTCATCACCAGTTATGATGCGTTCCATGAATGTGGGATCGCTATCTGCGTTCGCAATCATCTGTTTAGCGACCTCAACTCGATGCTGTTTTTGCAAAAAATTCAGCTCTTTTGGAACAAGTCGTGCTTCAATGCGTTTCATGCCCAGAATTTCCGTCAAAATGTATTCGGTCGATCCAAATGAGATATCAAGGAGTGCAGCTATCTCCCCGAATGCTAATTGAGCGGTTTTCCATAACTAAATTCTTCACGGAAGCGATGTTTTCATCGGTAGTTGAGGTCGATGGTCGTCCAGAACGCGGCATGTCACTCACGCTTTCACGGCCTTCTTTAAAGTCTTTGTGCCAAACAAATGTACGATTTTGTGACATAGAGTCCTCACCAAAGGCTTTTTGCAACATTCTGAGCGTTTCCGCTGCAGAAAATCCGTTTGCAACACAAAATTTCACACAAACGCGTTGTTCCAATTTTTTATCCATGGTAAAAATCGCCGAGCGTCTATTTTTCGACTAACAAAAGCAGTTGTCAAAACAAAACTAATGGATAATTTGCTCTCACACTTTGACAGAATATCAGAACTAGTGTTGCCATCTTACACTAAAAAGATTTTACCGAAAAAATAAAGGCGGCCTTTTTAAATTGAAAATTACCGGAACTTTTTGATCACAAGGTACGTTATAGCTGCTATTATAAATATATTGATTGCAATATTAAAACAATAGTGCTATTTATCTTGTTCTTTTCAAATGAGTCTTCTTATCATCCTGATATCAAAAGAAAAGAAGACATTAGAGTAATGTGAACGTTATAATATGAAGATCTTGGAAAATTTATCATTTCTGGTGGAAATCTCGATTAACTTAAGAAAAGAGCGAATTTTCTTATGTTTTTTCATTCTATTGAAATAAAATCCGAAAAATCTCGAAAACGGTTGCGTTCAGGTGATTTATCATTATAATCATTATTGTTTTTAATGATCTCCAAAATCATATTGTATAATTAATTTTCATTTATAATAATGAATAACCAAAATTTGAAATATGCACCAAAGTTCACTCTTCGGAAAACTTTTTTATTATAAAAGCGTCCATCCTAGAGTTTTTTTTCAAAACGTGTCTTTTTTTCTCAAATTTCCACAAAACAAATTTGAAAAATATTAAAAATATTTTTTTTTTTATATTTGATTTTTAGTATTTATTTTCGATTTTTCTTTATGAAAAAAAATTTTTTTTTTCAGTGTACATTTTTTTTACAAAGCCTTTTTAGTTCTCTACAACTCCCCCATATAAAGTTTTTCTCTAAATGTAATGGTTTTTGAACTACGATTTTTCAAGTAAAATGTTGGAAAAAAAACATACACCCATCTCAAAAGTTACTCTTGAATCCAAATAATCTTAACACCAGTGGATTTTTTTTTTCAACATACCGAAGACGTGTACCAAGTTTCATCAAAATCGAAGATAGTTGAGTTTGGTGACGGACTGATTTGGCGTGGAATCAGTCATATACAGTTTTTTTTTCGTGATGCATTAGAATTGAAATCCAAAGCTCGAAGTAGAAGAAATCCGTTAATTAATTTAAAATTTTTTTTAGTTAAAATCTTAAAATCATGGCGGCCATTCTGTAAACAACATCTAGGTTGAAGTAACTTTAAAAGGATATGATCATTGATCTCTATTTGCCTAGATAAACGTAATTCAATATTAATATTTATGTTATTTTTAATTAGCCATATTGCCATTCTTGGGAATCGCTGGACTTCAACTTCAACTAGTATCTAAAACTTGATGACGTGTTTTAGTAAAATGTAGTATTTTAATAAAATGTCTCAAGAACCTCGTCACTACTCATAGGACACCCAGGAAAAAAATCAGTTAATCAGTAGGGAGGCAGTCGCCACCGCACTGCACAATTTCCAGAACAGAGTCCTGGTATACGCAACGAAGTTGGGGCAGAAATCTATCAGAGTCACATCGAGGGTGCCACAAGGCTCGCTTCTCGGCCCAACACTCTGGAACGCAATGTACACTCAGTAGCTTAAAAAAATCGAGCAAAATTTTGCTTCCAGAAAACGCCATTTTCAACATTCGGTAACGTTGTCAATTATCAATATTTTTGGCTGAAAATTTGACATCACTACAACCAATGTATAGACCTTATGTGACCAAAATTTCATGTTGATAAGGATTATAAATTTGATGTTTTCATAACAAATGTGAAAAAACGTTTTTGGACATACACATTTCAAAAATCCGTATTTCTGTTAAAAATGCAGGTAGCATATTTTAAACCATAGCCTAGAAAAGTACAGAAAATAATTTGAACAAAATTTGAACCGTTTCCATCAAGTGGTTTGGACTACAGCTGGCGTCAAAGTTGACGCACCGACATGTGTATTCCCCTCTTTCACCCGATATTGACCATGCTGAAATATCGGTGCAAAAAAAAGCCGAGGCGCTTCAAAGCGGGGGATTTGAACACTAGTCCTTGACGTGATAGGCTTGTAGCTTCTGTGCTAAGCCAACTCCGATTGTGAAAAGTAAAACCGCAATCTTGTTCAACAAATTCATCTTTATGAGAAAAAAGAACACGTATTACAAAAGTAATGTAATTTTAACAGTATTAATATCTACCCATAAAGTCTTATCCTGTTCATGTTTTATAAATGTATGGAACAATGTTTTTAACAATAATGATAAAGAATAAATCACTTCCAGCAGTGAAAACCATATCTTAAGCACAATCGTTAGTCAAATTGATAAATAGAATACGAGAGATCCAACCCTATCTGAACAAGGCATGTTTTGCAATACATTCATAATACATTTATAAAACAAACAATAACTAATCAATGTGAAAAGATGTTTCGTGTGTTACTAGGGTGGCGTTGTTATATTTTTGTATAAGTTTTTCCATTTCATGTTCTATAAGGCTTCACTTTTGGCGTTTTTTACGTCATATTAAAGTATGAAATAAAGTGTTATACACTAAGATTGATTACCTGTATTTGTCATTTAACAGTACTTTCAACTTGTTAATTACAAGCTGTGTTGATTGGGAAGTAAGGAAAACCTCTTGTGTTTATCGCTAGGACATTGAAAATACCAATACAAACAGTTCTAGAAGCTATAAAACGATATAACCAGCTTTGGGGATCATTCAAGAAGAGGCGGACAAAGAACTGCGAGGACCCCTCAGAACCGAAGTTTACCTTGTCAAAGGGTTCATTGAATTTAATAGACGGTTAATAAGTAGACGGTCAATCCGAAAAATGCCAAAATAATTGAAAATCGACCCAAAATCAGTGCAAACTATTCTTCGTGCGGATATAAGATTACGTTTTTACCACTACACAAATGGCAGAATTAAAGAGAATCGGTACCGGAGAGCAAAGATTTTATTGAAAGAGTTCGGTAATGGACGTCATCGTACAATTTTATACACCGATGAGAAAATTTTCACTGCGGAGCAATAAAACAACCACCAAAACAATTGCCAGCTCTTGCCGAAGGGTTGAACATAGCCAGATCACACCATCCAGCTTCAGTGATGGTTTGGGCGGGAATTACTGCTTCCAGTAAAACCCTTATTCATTGTGAAAGGCGTCAAAACAAACAATCTACCAGACGTTTCTAACGGATATTGTAGCACCATGGGCACGTACACATTTTGATAAGAACAAATGGACTTTTCAACAAGATTGGACACTATCAAATGGAGTAAACAGGACGCTGGAACTCTGCAATAGGCTTTTCCCGAGATATTTGACCAAATGTGAATGGCCTTCCAACTCTCCTGACCTGAACCCAATGAATTACTCCGTCTGGTCCATTTTTGAGTCTTTTACTAATCGTTGGATCACTTAAAAGACAGTCTAACCAAAGCCTGGTATGCTATATGTGGAGGAACTAACGTCAATTGTCGATGATTTCCCTAAGGGATTGAAGTCGTGTGCAGTAGTCAAAGGAGAACATTTTGAGATATCGATGTAAATATTAGTATCATGTTAGTGCAATTAAGTTTTCCATAAATACATTGCTAAAGGGTGTACCGTTTAAAATCTAACACTGCACACACAAAATTCATTCTCAAAATTTGAGTTTTTATCCGATTATCACAAAACTTTCAGGGATTTTTTTTTATTATCGTACAGGTTTGGACCAAAGGGTCTCAGATTATTACGAAGCTTTGCCCACGTGTAGGGTTCATGGATATATGAACAGGAAAACTATATTAAAATATTCAGGGTTGCCAGTTTTACTGATAACATTTTCTATGTGGCGCCCGTGTAAATAAAAATCCAAATATATGGAGAACATGACGATTGTTATTACTATTCGGTGCCGATTCACGACATTCTCAGCAAGTATCTGAATACCAGAACTACATGTGACGAAATTAACTAAAATGATTTGTCAATCAACATTTTGTGTTTTGTCATTTTGAATTCAACTAAAATTTTCATTGTATCTTATTCTTTTATGTAAATAATCAGTCAGAATTTGAAATCAGGTAGTAACTTAATCTGAAATTTTCTCTCATGAACTTCTCGACGTCATCAATCAGGAAAGTAAAGTTCCAGACAACTTATTGGTGATGTTGATTTCCATTTGTTAATTTAAATAACCATTAAAACATAACGATAACAAACATTTAAAGATATTTTTTGTAACAGAAGAATAATTGAACTGAATTGAACGTAACAGATAACTGGCATATAAATCTCATTTTGTAAATAGTCTTATGCCGTACACAGCCGTGTTCATTACAAAAAAAATAAGGGTGAGTTAGGTCAGTGACTGCAAAGTTGACGTAGGACTCCTTGTTGTTGTGAAGAAATAGATGTCATTGAATTCATAAATTTCTACTCTATATAATTCAGTCTAAAGTACCATGAAATCTTATCCTATTAGTTTGTGTGGTTTGACTATTGGTTTTCCACGAAAATTATGGAAGTCAACTCTTTATAACTATTGAAACTCTAAAAAGGGTCGTTTGGTATTTGGTTATTCGCTGTTCCTGGAGTGGTCCGAGTAGTACCGATAATTGTCGAGTACCAGGTGATGATTTGGTACACGGTCGAATGGGTGGGCGGTGATATTGGTTCTGTTCCGTGCAAGAAACGCATATTATATTAGTCTTTATGTGTTAGGGAGCATTGACATTTTTTGTCTCTTCAAATTCCTGTTGTCCTTTCGGTATGAGATATCTTAACACTTCAAAATACGCACACTAATTCTTCCTATGAAGCGAAGTAGTAAGAAGCGACCAACAAACCCTTCGGTTTTGTTTTTCACTAGATTGATCTTACGCACACATTTCCATTCTAGTATGTTCTGGATGCCTGTAGGAATCGCACGAAACAGAAACCCTTGTTGAGTGCGTTTCTTCTGTATTTCTCATGATCCGAACATAAGAATTATGGTCCGAACATTAGAAGATTAAAGAACACGCAATGGTTTGCGTATAGGTCGCATTTTTCGAAAAAAAAAAAAATTATTTTTATTTCAAATATTAATTTATTTAAAAATCAATAAAGAAACGAACAAGCTATTAGCATACAGAGATTCCATTTCTCGTGACTGTAGCCATATTTAAAATTTCTATTTGGCACTATAGAAACTCTACACAAGGCCTAAGGTATGCGACGAAGGGAAAACTATAACTATTTTTGCCACCACTGACTGCCAATTCACAAGAATTTCGAACGGAATGTTAGATGAATTTCAACCAAACAAACTCTTTGACTAGGAAAATTGGATTGATCGTCCTGAAAACGACGGATTTTAAATGGTTCACATTTGAATTTAAACTTTCTCGGTCTTCTGAAGAAACAGGTTCTTTCATTCGTTGCACATTGCGCATAACCAAAAGATGGCTACCAACAGGATCACATACGAGCTCCTTATGTCGCTCCTCGTGGTAACGCCCACCGACTGGCTACAAATACACCACTGGCTTGGTCAACTGACTGCCTATCACATGACTACATAGCTAATGGCTGCCTAGCCAATGGCTTGCTAGAAGCCTGCTGTGCCATCAGCTTCCAATAGTTTCTCGCCAGTGCACCCTTCAAGGTAAACGCCAATCCCTGCCAAACTGCCAATCCCATACTGGCTCGTTGCTCCGCATAGCTCAAGTACTGCCAAATGAATGAGAAAATTTGTGAACGTGTACCCCATTTATATCGTCCACTGCTGCATGTGAAACCTGCCTTGCTCACATTTGAAATCTGTGATAGGAAAGTACTAAATGTAAATTTAAACTGCCAAACAGAATATAAGACATCACCTTTTATATTGAAACACCGGAAGCTCATAACTAGATCGTTTCTTGATTGATTTTTTAGATTTTTGCTCTTATCAACTAGAGGGTTTTACGACTGCCATTTTATTTACTCAAGTATTGAAAATTTTACACATAAAAGATGAATATATTTTGTGTACATATTCATCCATCGGTGTGGAAATGTTTTAGGAGTGTTGGGTTCCGAGAAGTTCACTATCACGGACAACGTTTTGATTTTCGAACATGATATTCCGAATTAACATTCTCTGCAAATTTCAATAAGAACTGTTAGAATAGATATGCTCTTGTGTTTTGATTTGCTATGAATAGAGTTTTACTCCTAGGAAGAAATAAGTTTTGAGAAACTGTGGAAGTGAGAATCGTTTTGACGCCAACCGTATGCGCAAATTTCGGAAGCGCGTTAACATCGAATACACTGAAAATCCTCCGAAACTTCCATGTACCGATGCCGAGAGGGCTCGTGTTTATCGGGCAAGACTGAAAGCAGCTATAGGTAATGCGTTTCCAACTGCTGGTTGGGACGCTGGTTTGAACAAAAATAGGTTTATCATTTCTCGATAGATTTTCGAGATTTTTGCTTCAATCAGTTGGAGTTTTTGGTGCCTGTAAACTATCAAATATATCATTCATTATTGATTTTGAATTCCTAAACAGACCCTGGACAATCTATAACGCGATAAGGTGTATGGTCTAGGATAATGGTCTCCAACTGGTCGATCATATTAACACAATCACTACAGCCAGCACAACCGTTGCCTTTAATTATACCAACATTCAAACCAAACGTACCTTTCCAGGGCTGCCAAATAATTTCTCAGAAGCGAATCATAGAATGTTCTAGCATACTTACTCACTTACTAATGCCAACCCTTACTTATGCCAACCCAACCCAACCCAATTATAACAGTACCTCCGCTACGAAAATAGGGATAACAACTGTTACTAAAGTTTTGTCAGCTAATGCATTGATGCACAATATTAGCGACCATATGAACCGAAGGCGCACTCACAAGAATGATTAGTGCAACCACGCACGATCTGCAAGGCTGCCTGAAGGTTTAAGGCAAACAATATAGTTCATTTGAACCTCGGTGACTGCAACAAGGTGATGGACCTTCCTTCCATCTGTTCAATATCGCCCTAGAAGATGTCAAGCAACGAGTCGGGCTTAACAGCCGGGGTACGATTTCCACAAGATCCAGTCTACTTGTTTGCTTTGTGGATGATATGGACATTGTAGGCCGCACATTTGGAACGGTGGCAGAACTGTACACCCTCCTGAAACGTGAAGCAAGAAAAAATGAACTGGTAGTGAAGGCGAAAAAACTCAAACTGCATGCTAACATGTTAATAGGCGGCAGCGAGCACGACAGGGCTAGCCTAGGTTGCAGTATTAGGATAGACGGGGATACTTTCGAGGTGGTGGATGAATTCGTCTACCCTCGATCCAACAACAACGTTTGTCTTGAAATACGAAAGCGCATCATCAATGGAAGTCGTGATTATTATGGGCTCCAGAAGAAACCCCGTTTAATAAAGTTTCACCCCTGCACCAGCTGTACCATGTACAAAACGCTTATAAAAACGGTGATTCTCTACGGAGATAAGACTTGGACCATGCTCGAAGCGGACTTGCAAGCACTTCGTGTATTCGAGCGATGCGTGCTTAGGACCATCTTTGGTGGTGTGCGGGAGAACGGTGTGTGGTGGCGAAGAATGAATCACGAGCTCGCTCAACTCTATGCCGAACCAAGGATTCTGAAGCTGGCAAAAGCTGGAAGAATACGCTGGACAGGGCATGTTGCGAGAATGCTGGATAAGAACCCTGAAAAGATGGTATCCGCTTCAAATCCGGTTGGAACAAGAAGGCGTGAAACATAGCAGGCTAGATGGGCAGACCAGGTACTCAATGATTTGGCGGGTATGGGGCGCTGCCGAGGATGAGGAGATGCAGCGACAAATCGAGCGTTGCGGCGTGAAATTGTTGATTCGGTGTAATCTGTTTAGATCTTAACCAAATAAATAAAATAAAGACTCGAAGCCAGGAGCAGATTTTCATCCAGCCGGTAAGGTGCATTAAGAAGAAGTGAAATTACCTGCTTCAAAAGGAGACCGTGGGCCATGGTCACCATTTAAAATCCGTTCTTTTCAGGACGAGTAATTCGATTTTGTGTGAGCTAATTGATAGTCAGTAGCCTATCACCAGGTCAGGTGCTACGATGTGTACGCAATTAAAACTGTTGTCTTGTGCTCTTCAGGAAACAAAGTGCCGCACTTTCAGCATCAGTTTTCTTGATTCTTATGGGTTAATAACATCGCAGTGTTTCATCAGGCATGGCGCGTCATATCCTCTGTGAAACACCACGTACAGTTTTGTGTATGTACTCATTTGAAACATTATAACGGCCGTGTGGTATATTACATCCAGAGAATCTGACAATAAATAAACTCCCTCAGAAGACCGAGAATATATGAAGACCATGCTCTCCATATAAAATCCGTCCCTTTTTGGATGACCCATTCAATTTTCCCAGCCTACAAGTTTGTTTGATTGGAATTTCTTTAACTTATTATTGCATATTCTAGTCAGTTGGCAGCCAATGATGGCTAAGAAACAGTTTTCTCATCATTTGTCGTATATCTTAAACAAAGTGTACAGTATATCCCATAAAAAATGCAAAAATCCATACCTCAGTTTCATATAAGTTTTTTTCATACACAGAAAAAAAATCTGAATTTTTATTGCGATATAAGCATCAGAGCATTTAAAATTGTACTTCATTCCACACGAAGCACCAAATTGCATGAAATAGTTCTTACGAAGATAAGCTTTTATATTACTGGCAATATTATTGGCAATGTATCGAATGTCCCAAAACTTTACACGATGTATAATACAAATTTTTTTGTATTTTGATGCTCCATTCATGTGCATGATATTAAACAGAAATTCACACTACTTTTTCGAGCTGTGTAGAAAATGATAAAAAGTCATAATTTTATTTAGGGAATCGTTAATTAAGCCTTTCACAATTACATTACTGATAATGGGGTGACTAATACTGGGGTGTGAACGTTCACAGGCCGATATTGAGTAATCCAAAGGATTCAAGTCCGGGCTACTAGGAGGCCAAATGTCTTTTGGCCAAAATTCCATGTTTTCCTCCAGCCACGCTTGAGTCCTTTTTGAAGTATGACACGGTGCTCCGTCCTGTTGGCAAATGACGTGTTGATGTGCTCCAAAGTGGGCTTTCATGCATGGCAGAACGTGGTCCTTCAAAATGGTCATGTAAACCTCGGTATTAACTTTTGATCCAGCTTTGATAAATACTGGAGGCATTTTCAAGCCATTGGACGCAAATGCCCCGAAAACCGCCGGATGTTTGGTTGTAAACTTGAATTTCACTTTCTCTGGAACATCTTCAATCTTCTTCGGTGAAATAAACCTGTCTGTACGTGTGTTAGATACGGGATCGATGGTGAACATTTTCTCATCGGAGAATACGATGATGGTATGCATTTAAAGTCATCTTTGACCAACTGTTACATGGTAGTTTTTGAAATATCGGCTCCCTTAGCCAATTTCCGGATCGATCTGAGAGGATTTCGCCTCACTTTGTCTCTCACTGATCTGATGACCTTCGGTGTGCGAGCGGACCGTGGACGGCCACTATCAAGGAGCGAACGTTGGATACGGTAACCGGTAGCCAGGTGGCATCAGACAATCGTTGCAATTTGTTTTACGGGCTTTTGGTCGAGCAGAAAACTAGTCACAACCTCCTTTGCGTACATTTTTCTCAACTTTGTTACTCAAGAACCACTGTTTTGTTTACATCGTCTCAGAGTATACAGTCAGATGATTACACACACGCATTAAAACAGTAAAAAAAAAAATGTTTAAAGCTACCCAAAAATCAGTATTGAAAACTTTCGCATTTTTTTATGAGACATACTGTACAATTGCAAGCATGGCTCGACATTTTTAATGGTGACTATATTTATAAGACGACCACTTAAATTTTCCAACCAAAGAATATGTTTTACTGACATATTTATGATTGAACCTGAATTACCACACATTTTGGAGTATTTGAAGCAAGTCGAGAGCTGTTCATTATTTGTTTGCCAGAAAACTGCACATTCGACTCACTGCTGAACTGCGATATGAATTTCTATCGTGTACCATGCCAACCGACCATTTCCGGATGACCAAGTCTATTTCACACTAGAGAGTTTGTTTTACTAAAATTTTCATGACCAAATCTGAACTAAGGGAAGGTCCATTAATTATGTCACGCAGTAAGGGGGGTGGGGGGGTTTGAGAAAACGTGACGCTCCATACAAAAAAATTCGAAGGTTCATACAAAAAATGTGTCAAAGGGGGGGGGGGGGGGGGTAATAAAAAGTCAATTTTTGCGTGACGTAATTAATGGACGTTCCCTAAGGAGTGTATCTAAAATAAGCTATCCACAAACTTTCTTTCAAATTTTGTTGAAAACCGATATTTTATTCATACAAAAAATTGATCCTCTATTGTACGAGGTTAAACTTGAACATAATGAAGACCGGATGAAATTTAAGTTATTCCTTCACGAATTTTCGAACTTTGGATCGAATGCTCTTCATCAAGTTCCGGACAAGTGTTGCATCGCATTTTTTGGACGCTTGAGCCCAAATTTTTTTGAACTCTTGCATGTTCCCAGTTGCCTTACCAGTCTTCTTGAAGACCCTCTTCACGATTGCCCAGTAACGTTCGATGGGTCGAAGCTGAGGGCAATTTGGTGGATTGATATTTTTCTCAACGAAACCTATACCCTTTTCCGCAAGCCAATTGAGAGTGGTTTTGGCATAGTGAGCCGACGCTAAATCCGGCCAAAACAGTGGAGGTGTACTATGCTTCTTATATAAAGGCAACAATCTCTTCTGGAGACACTCAGATCGATTTCCGCATTTATAATTCCGATAGTGTAAAAAATGGTTGACTTCAAACCACAGGAACATATTGCTTGCCATACCAGTACCTTTCGACCGAATTTCTCCACTTGAATCGACCTGTCCGCATCGCTCACAACCTCCCCAACGACGGCAGTAAAGTATTGTGGACCTGGAAGGGTTTTTGAGTCCTCCTTTACATAGGTCTCATCGCCCATCAAAACGCATGCATCCGGACGCTGCAAAAGACGCGAATACAATTTCCGGGCCCTTGTTGCTGCTCGCTTCTTCTGTTCTGCACTTTGTTTCGAGATTTTCTGCTTCTTGTAGGTCTTCAGGTGGTTTCGCCTCTTGATACGCTGGATCATTCCCCCCACCCCTCCTTTTTTGCCACCCACTATTACATTTATTTTTTCTTCATTCTTAGAGATACCACTTTCTGCTCCAGTTTCGGGTTGGAAGAACCGGGTTTTCTGCCTCTTCCTGGTAGCAGGCTTGGCTTCTCTTCGCAAGTGTAGCTAGCAAGTGTACGATTTGAACCACATGCGGAGCAAAACACTCGATACACGCGGTGAGAACATCGGCTGCACGCCGTGCACGAGAACTTGAAAACGGAGCAAGAGCATTGCCTATCGGGAGCGTGTAACATGCAGAAAGAGAAACGCGGAGGAAATCAAAGATGCTCCGTGCTCTTGGATTTCGGAAATCTTTCGTCAGTGTTAGTACGCGGTTGTACGTTTTTGAATGATGGCTGAGAAAAGGAAGTTAAGTGGGGATGTGTGGAATTTTTTCTCGTGACAATGATTCCGTAAAAACTGTCTTTATAAACCCATTATGTAAAGAGCGGTCGCTGCAGAGAGGCTCAAAATTTAATTTGACGGGGCATATTACTTCCGTTTACAAGGAAAGCAGTAGAGTGTGGACTTCTAAAGTAGAATAAGGGAAACCTCTACGCCGCGGATGTTAAAAAAAAACTTTTAGAAGTGTTATTTCGATGGATGTGTTGTTTTGATGGACCGTAATGTGTATATCTCCAGTATTGTGCAGTGGATAACAGAGTGTGGACTTCCGCTCAATTTTTCTTCCAAGGATTGAGTTCACAACATTTTGCAACCTATTGAAAAAGCACTGAAGTTACCACATTTTGGTAGCAGAAACATAGTGCAACATTTAGATGTCGTGCATTCTAAGATTTGTGAATTCATTTAGACTAAGTTCGCGGGACGCATTGCTTGTATAAACTTACTATCGCGTAGGGGAAGATCTGTGCTTGAGATTGTAGCCCAAATTTCAAATCGTACCCTTGCTATAAGCCGGTATCGAGAGGTTACGGAATTTTGTTCAATATTACCAAGCGGAATTTTGACAATTGATTTGCTTGGAACGAAATGTCACCTTCGAGTGGAATATTTTTCCGCAAGTAAAAGTGACAGCTCCCATTAGTTTGCGTGGAAACCTTACAAATTTAAATTTTATTTTTCGTTCTTTTCAAGTGGATACTGCTGCAGAAATTTCTTTTCGATTCTTTACTTTTCCGTTTCAGTAAATGGAATTTAACATGGGATTGATATAGCAAAAGAAATTTCTTTCGAACTCGATACGACCTTATGGGCTTATGCTGAAGCATTCTCGACGGTAGCCATAACCTCATAATTTAGAATGGATATAACTCAGAATCAGTACTAGATATTGAATATTTAATCACTTCAGTTTGTAAGCTTACTTGCTGTGAACAATCTGATGGAGTTCGATTCGATGTTCATTCACTAACAATCGAGAATTATCAATTTGAAATAGAGAGGTAAGTTTGCGAGAATGAGATAAAAGATAGGAAAAAATACATGGAGCAGCGATCCACCTTATAGTGGTAATATTTGGCCGCAATACAGCGGAAGTTATTCTTGACAAAATTCTAAAAGTTATTAAAATCTTTAACATTTATCTGAGTCAAGTTTACTCTATCACTACTGATATTGGTACCAATTTTATTCATTGAACCGATTTAATGAAAGATTTTTAGACTCTTCATTCAACGAATTGAAAATAATTTCCATTTTCGGTTCAATTCACTGTGATACATTTTGGAAAAATTCAAAAGAATTTGTTCCGCCACAATAACTCGAATTGCAAAAAACTGTCGTCATTCTATGTATTTTGTTGTTTTACGGAAAAAATTACGCGAGCTTTTTGTAATTAAAATTGATGCGACGGAACAAACTGCCTTTGAATTTTTCGAAAATGTATCCAAGTAATAAAGTGACAGATGTAAAGTTTTAATACAACATATTCTGGAAGACTTATTTCTTACAGATGAGAAATAAATTTTCACTTTTATTTTATCAAAAATAGGGACCAATAAGAGAGGGATATTCTATTTGGTGAATGCTCACTTCAATTTGACGCTTCGTAAATGAATTGATAACTGCAATAATTGATTGAATTTTCTTAGAGAAGCAAGAGACAGTGGAAAAAAGGCTTTCCATGATAATGTTTTTCAATTTTGATTCAAACTAACATTCATAAGCGAACATTTGGATACTTACCAATACCTAAAGAAAATACATCCGAACTTCATTCAACCAACAGGAATTCTATAGAAAAGCCTGCATAAACAACAACCATAATATGTGCCTAACCACCAATTCGGGGTATCATTCCAACTGTAAGTGGTATGGTCATACCATCTATAATATCGTTCCTATACGGTACATGTTTATTAGGGAGCGTTTAAGACGATTTTCACTATGACGCATTGCTAGTGAATCATCTCGATGCAAATTAATTCGTAAATTAATTTATGTTTACATCTTGTACGTGATGCAGCATGGGCGGTGTCATGAAATCAATTGATGGTTTCTTATGAAAAATCAACTAATAAACCGAATGATCCGTATGAATCTAAACGGAAAAAAACATTTTCCAATCCAAGGCGAAAGATGTTTTTGATGAATGTTTTGCAGATTTGCTGAGAGTAATGTTTTTGTGCTCATTCCCATTTTTCTTCCATTAAATTTGTCAACACCACCATCCTTATGCAGAGGTAACATAAGAGCGGAGATTTTACTGCACGACGCCAATAGAAAGGAGGATGGCACGTTGAGCAACACACTCGTTTGCTCGGCGAGCGCGCTCTTCGGGATTTCTCTTTTGCCGTTTCGCACGCTCGATCTACCGAACGGGAGGAGCGTGCATTTGTCGGTGTAGAGCAAATGCCAAACGCGCACGGCGCACCATGCAACTTATGCCGTGCGCGTACCAGATACACTGCACTCTTCGCTCAAACGGAGGAGCAAGCCAAGCCTGCCTGGTAGCTCATCCAAAGAATAGTGTTCCCCAAACTTATTAATGATGGTTTTAACACTCGCATGATGAATTCCAAACCGCTTCGCCAATTTTCGCATAGTAATACCCGTCTCACTTAGCCATGTGTCCAGAACCTTCATTTTCACTTCCTTTTCAATACGCGACATTTTGAAAACGCAGAATTTGAACCGCACAAACAAGTAAACAAAAGAAAGCTGACAGTCAAACGCACAGCATGCAGTGTTCAGAGCATAAAAAACCATCACATATACATGCGTACAACGCAAATGTATGTGGATAGCTTATATTCGATACACTCCTTACCATGGCACTTTCTGCATTGTTTGAGGCATTTAGTCGAGAGAATTAACTATCTGTTTGCCAAAAACTTACATATCATTTCTGCTCATTGTATAAAAACTGTACTCGAAAAAAATGAGACACAGCTATTAGCATGTAATTTCTGAACGTGTGTGTAAACAATTTGTCTGTAGCTAGCCTAGAGTGTAATCATTACGTTTGTAAAATGTCATCATAAACCGTCAAGTGGCTATTGATAAGGCATCGGAACTAACCACCAAAAAATTAGGTGCCCCGTCTTAGAAAATCCGACTAGGTCCCGCAGATGGATAAGAAAACATTTGGGACTCCATCATACGACGGTGTCTCAAGCCAAGGTGGTAAAGCCATTCAAGGCAACCCAAATTACCTAGTGGCAGACAGGCAGCGGCAGAAACCAAAGACAGCTGATCCGGTGAAGGCAAGAAAGGTGATGAATCTGTTCATGCGTCAACCAATCCTATCGATCCGCGATGTGGCGAAGAAGGAGGTTTCTATCTGGTTTGCGAGAAAACGATGAAACGTGCCAGCTTCTACGTCTACAAGGTCTGGAAGGTACCACACTGGAACGACAAACAAAAGACTGTATCCAGATCTCGTGCCAGGAAGCTGCACCGAAAGTAGCAGACGAAAACGAGGTGCGTCGTGATGCACAAAGAGACTTTCATCAAGGAGGAGACTCACAAAGTAATTACCGGGGTAGGAGTTTTACCTTGCCTCATAACGGTTGGCCATTCCCGAGGATGAGAAAACCATACATCACGATGGTTAGCATGAATGGGCAATCTACTGAGAAGAGTGCCTTAAGAAGCATCTGCTGCTCTTTTTGCGGTCTCAACACGGAGGCAACACGCTATTTTGACTGGATTTGGCATCCGGCCACTACGCGCGGCTGGTCTTAGACTGGTACAGAGATAACATCAAACTCGACGGAACATCGTCCGATTGAGTAGTGTTGGGCCATTACGAGGCCAAAATTCGTGAAACACCTAAAATATTCAAGAACGAGTTAGCTTTGATAAAACAGTCAGCAAAAGTATCAAAAGAAGTCGGCCACTGTTGCTCAAAACCATATGAGTAGTGTCAAGGGTAAAGTGCGGACACTCGATCATGGAGAGGATATTCAATTAAACAAATGAAATCGACACCTAACAAATTTTGTAAAATAAATACATCTTTTTTCTCGGTGCGCTTGTATATAAAGTGGGTAAACAATTATACCAACTGCAAAAGGCTGAGAAATGGCAAGAAGAAAAATTGTTCGATCCAGCGCTCCGTTATTTTGGAAGATTTATTACAGTGCCATCCTTGTTTTTTCTCAAAATCTATTCACTTCAGCTGTGGAGTAAAAGTGAGTTTTTTTTTCTCAGAAGGAAGTGTGGTTTTCCAGTTGAAAAAAGAAATCAAGTAGTTTTTGCTGGCGAATTATCAAGCCAATTTTAGCTCCGTGTGGTGACGCTAACCAGTGGTCCGATTGTTATGTATTATATTTTATTTGTCGTCAATCATATATGTAGACCGGTTTTACATTCTTGCCTACTCTTACAGATATTGTGAGAAAAATAAATTTTTCAGTTGATTTTTATTCATTGTTATATCAATTGTGGCGAAGTATTTGTTATAGCAAGACATCATCTTATTTATGGGTCCATTTTGGGCAAAGTTAGTTCTTTGATTATTTATGTAGAATAAATTCCTGCTTCTTAAGTAACGGGTGGGAGCGTAGAAGTTGAGATTCTCTAAAATTTCTGCGTCATTTACTCTTTGCCATATAACATAGTTTATAATTGATAGAATTTCAAACTCACGTCGTTTTTCAAGACCATCTATTTTAATTAACATACATCGAGATTCATAAAAACGTAACCGAAAAGAGTTCCATCCTAACTTACGCAAATCATACAATAAAAACTTTTGTACTGACTTAAAACGGTCTGCATGTGTATTCTGATATGGATCCCAAACCACGCTACAGTACTGAAGAAGGAGCCTTAAATATGTTACATAAAAGGTTTTTAATGTATAGGGATCATTGAAATGAAAACTAAACCATTTGATGAACCCGAGCATATAACTTGCCTTGTAAATTTTATTGTTATAGTGTTCTACGAAAGTGAGCTCGGAATCAAGTATGACTACCAAATATCCAGCTTGATTGCATCTGCCAACAGTTTGTTGACCTATAGTGTCGTTGTCTTGCCTTACACTGCGGTTTTTAGTGAATGAGACTGAGATGCACTGTCTTACGTTAATCTCTTGCAAGCTTTTTGTACACCAAATATGGGAATTATCAACTTCGCTTTGGAAGACGTCAACGTCAGATGATTTACATATTTCCATGAAAAGTTTCATGTCGTCTGTACGTATCAAAACATTTAAATGGCGTAAAATATATTCAACATCATTGACAAACAAAATAAATAGTAAAGGACCCAGATGGGACCCCGGGGATACTCCCGATGTAACATTCACAACCGCTGATAGCTTTCCTTCAAATCTTACTCGTTGTGTTCTTCCACGCAAGTATGACTGAACCCACTTTAATAAATTGTGATTAAAACCTAGGGTCTTCCCTAAGCTGAGTCGGTAAAGGCGCAGCTACAAAGCAATACCATGCTGGAGGTGACTGGGTTCGATTCCCGTTCTGGTCTAGGAATTTTTCATTAAGGAAAATATCTCGACTCCCTGGGCATAGGGTATGATTGTACTTGCCACACAATCATACTAATGCAAAAATGGTACCTGGCATCGAAAGCTCTCAATTAATAACTGTGGTAGTGCATTAAGAATACTAAGTTGAGGGCAAGAAATAAGCAAATTGTGAAAGCAATAAGCTTGAAATGCTAAAAGAAGATTGAAACCTATCTTAATAATTAATAATTTTTAAAGCAACAAAGGAATATCGGCTCTATCAAATGCTCTGCTAAAGTCAGTGTATAAAGTTTCCACATAATAACCTTCATCCATTGCATTAATTGAAAAATTTACAAAATTTAGCAAATTTGTAGTAGTAGAGCGTCCTTTCATAAAGCCATGTTGCTTGGTAGAAATAACATTTTTTACTTTTGAAAAAAATGTGTTGATTGATAATGGACTCAAATAGTTTGGAAATACAAACCCACGATAGTTTTTAACATCTGATTTTTTACCGATGATGATGTTGAAGAGGTTTCTTCAACATGGACGCTTTGTCTAAAGATCTACCTTTGACACCTGATGATGGAAAGGCACAAGCCACTTTCCGACCGCGAACCTATCGTCTTGACTCGACGGGTCCATGGGTTGTCTACTTTCAGCCCAAAATTAAACCTCTGATTGTGTACCAAATAACTACTGATTTGACGAAGCGATTCTCAGCCGTGAAAGAGATCACAAAAGTACGTTTTAAACTTCGTGTTGTTGTCTCTAAACTTTTTAAACTTCGTGTTGTTGTCTCTAACCTAAAGCAGGCTCATGAGATTGTTGTCTCCCAGTACTTTACACTGGAATATCGAGTGTACATCCCAGCTCATGACGTGAAGATTGAAGGAGTGGTCGCCGAGGTGAGTCTGTGACCTGAAATCTTGGAGAAGCTGGGGGGTATTCAAGAACCCCCTGCTACAGATACTAGAAGTGAAAAGAATGGAAAAAGTATCGCACAGCGAGGGTAAAAAAAAGTTACCCTCACAGAATCGTTTCGTGTGACCTTTTCTGGTCCCGTTTTCCTCACTTCATTCAGCTGGGAAAACTTCGGCGTTCTGTGCGGTTTTTTGTACCTTGGGTAATGATCTTTCAAAACTGCAAGCAGATGGAACATACGGCCTCCCATTGCGGCAACAAGGCACGCTGCTCCAACTGCGAGGAGAAACATGAGGAAGGCGTCTGTGAAGACAACACACCAAAATGTGCTTTCTGCAAGGGAACTCCTCCTCGTGCTCTCTCGTCGTGCCAGGTGTACAAACAACGCGGAAAAAAATTGGAACGTGCTCTAAAACAACGCTCAGAAATGCTAAAGAAAGCCTCGCCATCACCCGTAAATACAAATCCTTTTGCTCCTCTGTCAGATAACGAGTCTGATTCTGACTTGGCTGAGGGGGGAACATCTTTCAGTTTTCCGGAAGGTGCTTCACGAAAGCGAATATGCATCCAACCACGGAAAATAGATGAAGAGAAGCTCCAATTCAGCTTACCTATTTCAAGGAGTTGTGGGAAAAAGGAAAATCCGGTTTCTCCTGGTTTTCGTAGGATCAACTACACACAGGATTTCTCATCCCTTCCGGGGACTTCCAAAACCCCCACTGCCCCAATCTTAAGAACAGAAGCCCTATCTTCATCTGGACTGTTCTCATTTGATGATTATGTGAAATGTATCTCTAAATACCTTGAAATTTCCGACGCTCTTAAAAGCATTTATGGCAATGCTTCCCACAGTGAAAACTTTTTGGAAGCAATTAAAATTAAAATGGCCCCTCCTTGCAGCTATCATTTCTTTCGATGGATAATTTTCCAAAACAGGTCGGGGATTTGATCACTGTTTTGTAGTGGAATTGTCAAAGACTTCCTAAATTGGGATAGTTTTAGCTCACAATACCGGTTGTGATGCATTCGCTCTTTGTGAAACATAGCTTTCGCCCGAGATCGATCTTCCGTTTCATGATTTCAATATAATTCGTCTTGATCGTAAGGATTTGCGTAGTGGAGGAGTACTTTTGGGGATCAAAAAGTGCTACTCCTTCTAAAGAGTGAATTTTCCTCCTATTCCATGTACTGAAGTTATCGCATATCAGGCTGTTATTAAAAATAAAAGCCTTTGCATTGCTTCTGTGTATATTCCTCTTAGAGCCTCAATCAACCGAAAACAACTTTCAGAAATTGGTTCGGTCCTTCCTACTCCACGGTTGATCATGGGAGATGTAACTCTCATGGTACAAGGTAGGAAGAATTGTACGATGACAACTGTTTTCTTTGATATGACCTCTGTGACAACTTCAATATGACAGTTCTTAAAAATGGAGAAGTAACACGTTTGGCTGGTCCATCCTCAGTTGGCAGTAGATTAGACCTCACACTTTGTACGAATTCATTATCGTTGGATTGCGCATGGAATGTGCTTCAAGATCCCTTCTTGCCGCGTTTAAAGTTTTCCGTAGACATGGAAGACATGAGCACTTCGAAGCATACACGGCCTTTCGAACGCGAACTTAAGAGCCTCATCAAGGCCAAGAAACGCGGTTACTGACGACGATTCGTGGACGGGATATCACTTGAAACTTCAAAGAATACTCTTTGGAATACGACGTGAAGACTGCGTAACCGAACTATGAACAACGAGAAAGAGGATTACTCGGACCAATGGATTCCTCGCAAAACCATGAATTCGATAGATGAGATCAGCTAACCTTTTTCAATGGTAGAACTCTCTCTCGCACTCCTTTCGTGTGGCAATACGGCTCCAAGAGCTGACCGGATCAAGTTCAACTTGCTTTAAAATCTCCCACACGTCACTAGGAGGCGCATGTTGAACTTGTTTAATCAGTTTCTGGAACTAAACATTGTACCGAATGATTGGAGACGGGTGAGAGCTATTGCCATTCAAAAACCTGGTGAGCCTGCGTTAGACCACAACTCCTATCGACCCATCGCGATGTTATCTTGTATTCGAAAGTTGTTTGAGAAAATGGTTCACTTTCGTCTGTACAAATGGGTTGAGACAAGCAACCTGATTTCAGATACTCAATATGGTTTCCGTAGGGATAAGAGAACGAACGACTGTCTCACGTTGCTTTCCACAGATAATCAGTTAGCTTTCGCTAAAAAAGCAAATAGCTTCTGTTTTCGTGGATATTAAGGGGGCTTTTGATTCAGTATCTGTTGAAGTTCCTTCAGATAATCTCCACGCTTGTGGCTTTTCTCCATCAATGAAATTTTTTTTGTACAATTTGCTGTCAGAGAACCATATGAGCTTTTCTCATGAAAACTCTACAGCTTCACGATTAAGCTACATGGGTCTCCCCCAGCGATCATGTTTAAGTCCCCTTTTGTATTTTGTTTATGTCAAAGACATTGACGGTTGTCTAAATGACAACTGTACGATGAGACAACTTGCAGATGACGGCGTAGTGTCTGTCATGAAACCCAATTGGGTCGATCTACAAGGATCCTTATACCTTAGACAATTTTGGCCCTAGAGATAGGTATCGAATTCCCTACGGAAAAAACTGAGTTAGTAGTTTTTTCTACGAAGCATAGCCCAGCTTCTATAGAGGGTATTCGCTCATTTAGGCCGGTAAAGCACCCCTCGTATTTTCTCATGGTTCTAACTTGCATTAGCCTTAGATTGTAGTTGGTTTAACATATATGTTTACTATTAGTTTTTTTTTTGTATATGTGTGTGTGTGTGTTTTTTTGTCTTTCTCAAAAATTTCAAGTCAGAAGAAAACCAAAAATTGTATAGTTATAAGTTTTGAATTTAAAATAAATGTCTTATGTCAACCATATTTCAATGTCCCACCCATCTTCCCATCCGTTAAATTGTAACGTTATTAACGTAATTGTAAATAATAGGAATACCTAATAACCTCGAGACGGCCTTGAGTAATCGGTTGTATCCCCCTAACTTTAGTTTTATAATAACTGTTGTACATATATATGAAAACTTGGCTCTGTAAAGTTGATTCGATTGAGCCTGCACAGATAAATGATTTATTTAAAAAAAAGTCAAAATCGCATATCATTATGGTCTACATTGTATTAAACTTATGTAAACTCAAAGAGAAACTAATTTTTTACTCATATATGATGTATCGTTGTTTCATTTTAATGTTTAACAATCTAATTCAGATTACATCGTAAGATTACTTTTTTGACATTGAGTTTTGTGCTTTCTATACGGTTTATTTGCTTGTCCATACATTTGTGTACCATGACAACAACGTTGACCATACGAAATTCTGGTTGTACGTGAAGAGTACGTAGTACAAGCTGATTTCAATTGTTTGTGACCTAAGCTGATTTGAAATCAATCGACAAATGAACTTTTGCTTCTTCGTTTGAAATAAAGCTTCTTTATCGAGCGTATTGTCGACTTTAGTATTAAAGACCAGCATTTTTCAATCTATGAGTCGTGACTATTTGTTGGGTGGCCGATTTTCATGGAACATTAATCAACTTTTCAAAATTTTATCGATATTTTTATTAACATGTGTGAATATGCTGCATAATTTCTTAACAAATTGAACCGAAATTTATACTTCGTGCCGTTAGTGATTGTTGGTGTTTGATAGATTATTTAAAAAAAATTAAAGATTGGAAAAAACACATCTTGAAGTTTGTAGATGTGTCTCAATTGTTCTTTTATATATTTCTATCTCCTTATTAGTTAAGAAAACGTCATATCATTTTTATATCAGTTTTGTGAATCAATTAATTGGCTTTCAGGTAATTCTGGAGCATCCAGTTAAGTGTAATCATGCAATAAGAACAGGATTTTTCTAGTAGACAGATACAATTCATTCATAAAATGTTGTTGTATTATTTAACAAAACCTATCAAATTTAAACGATAAGATTTCCTTTTTTAAATATAAAGATAGTTCATGAACGTAGAGATAACGATTTTGTCAATTTTCTTTCTTCTGAATAACAAAATATGGACCACTAAGAGCGTAATGATGGTTGCGTTTTTGAATAAAATAAATTATATTGTTATTTTTACTTCAATATATTTTTATTTTTATACATATTTTTATTTTTTTCTATTTTTATTTTTATTTATAATGCCACTAGACTTCACATAATGATCAACACTATCATTGTGTTTTATCAAGCTATCTAGGGTACGGGACGGGTTTTAAGCAGTTTAGTAAGCCCCTAAGACATATGGTGAAGCTCTATGTAATCCATAATTAGAACTGCCAATATTTAGACATTAATCCCTCTGCTTACGTCTGGTCTATCCGAACATACCTTCAGCAACGAAAATTTCAGAAAATTTCATATTCATGGAATAAAGTTCCCAATTGCAGGGACTTCTTAAACGCATGCGGATTGCTTTCCGATTAAAAAAATGTTTTCTTCAGCTCCTCAATCTGTACATAAACTAACAATATTGTATGAGTGCGATTCTGTGCACGTTTGCGAAGGCGAAATGAAATAGGCCAGTTGACGATTTGCTGCAAACGTCAATTTCCTCAACCCGCTCCTTCGTTTTACCCATCCGCTCTCGAAAACAATCAACCAAAACATGTCGATTGCTACGATCACAAACTCGTCTCCTAGCAGGTTATGAGACAGTCGTACAGGACCAAAACTTTTAGTTTGTCATTGATCTTTAGATTGGCAATGTGTATTTCTTATTTCATTTACTCTCACGCAAATGTTAGCCAAAGCGACTGTGACGACAAACGGGATGCTTCGTTTAAAAACAAACAAATGCAAGAGACAACAGGCTTCACGTTACATTACCGGTGCGCTATATCCATGGTTAACAAAGAAGACAGGAAACATGGGCTCTCTCAAAAGCAACAGTGATGCCATAGCTGTCGCTCAACAGCGAAGCATTATTTATCGTTGGGTACTATTGGACAGCTCCCAAACATATTTTTTATTGCCAATGATAGTGCCAGATGATGGACAATATAATCCTAAGAATAGATCAACCTCCAATGTCCGGAAGAAACATGAAATAAATAGCGATTTCAGATTATCTAAATATGTAATAAATTTAACTCAATGTTCAACATCACATTCTGGCAACAAGCCTAGTTGTTGGAGAGAGCTGATGAAGAAATGCTCTCCGGTACACGCGATGGAAATGCAAAATACACAAAGGCAATATTTGAGCGAACTTCTTCAGCAGGTCAAAAACTGATGGTTTCTAGATGATGTATTTTAAATCTTCAAAATGACAGTAATAAATCGGTAATCAATCATGATTCATACATCCAATCATTGGGCCAATAGATAAAGCTTATGATCGTATAATTAAAAATGAAATAATTTGAAAAATGTAGGAGTTATAGACCTATTTCCTAACAACTGATTAAAATAGTGACCCCTGATTAAGCCGTTCCCTACTTTGCTTTGCTACTTTGCTTCCTGTTTTTGAGATTTAAAATTTTCGTATTATACCACACCGGATTCTTATTTGTTTTTTTCCTATGTCTTCGAAATACTGCAATCTCTCGTATATCGTAGATGTTTTGATAGAATAAAAATACGGCCTGCTCTGTTGGTAAATTTCGAATTAAATTTTGCCAATCAATCGAGTTTTATTTGTTTTTAATTAGTAGATTGTAGTCTGCTTGTTTAAAATCAAAATACGGTTCAGATAAATCGATATCCAACATTATGTTGTTGTCATGACTGAAAATGGAATATTCAATAGCAGTATGAGGGCTTCATTTTTTCCAAAGGGGAGCTGGTGCCTCAATAACGCAGAAATCATCGGTCATATTAGTGAACAATAGCAATTGTTCGGATTTTGTACTTGATTTATTTAATTGAGTCCTATCTCCGCACTTCTTTCAAATTTAGTTAGAAGCGTTTGATTATCCCCAGATTAGATAATATAAGATATCTGTAGTGACGTGTTCTCATATTTTGGAAACAAACGTGAAAGAGAGGTAAACATATATATATATATATATATATATATATATATATATATATATATATATATATATATATATATATATATATATATATATATATATATATATATATATATATATATATATATATATATATATATATATATATATATATATATATATATATATATATATATATATATATATATATATATATATATATATATATATATATATATATATATATATATATATATATATATATATATATATATATATATATATATATATATATATATATATATATATATATATATATATATATATATATATATATATATATATATATATATATATATATATATATATATATATATATATATATATATATATATATATATATATATATATATATATATATATATATATATATATATATATATATATATATATATATATATATATATATATATATATATATATATATATATATATATATATATATATATATATATATATATATATATATATATATATATATATACCCGAGCAGAAGCGAATAACTTGATAACTGGCCTTGGTATTTAACAGCTCAGATTAAGAGGTAAAATACCTGAGGATAATACCATCAAATTGTTCCCACAATGTCATGCAAATACCAAATTGAGGTAAGACAATACCGAAATAATACCTCGAAGGTGACCAGATACTTACCCAGGTATCCGAAATATCAAGTTAAGTTATTCGAGAGATATTTTGCTTACAATTCTTAGGTATTTTGCTTAGGTATTTTACCTCTTAATCTGAGCTCTTTAATACCAAGGCCAGTTATCAAGATCAAAATAAGGTATTCATATGCTTTTGTGTTCTGCTCGGGTATATATATATATATATATATATATATATATATATATATATATATATATATATATATATATATATATATATATATATATATATATATATATATATATATATATATATATATATATATATATATTTATATATAGATATATATTATATATATATATATATATATATATATATATATATATATATATATATATATATATATATATATATATATATTTATATATATATATACATATATATATATACAACTAGATGAAACAAATCAAAATTAATGACAACTTTCAAAACAGAATCAATAATGTTACAAATACCCTAAGAAAGATCAGCTCTCAAATATCATCTTTCAATAACACATTAGGAGAAGATGCTATTATAGAACAGATGAATCTAATATTTAGTACAGACTTATTAATTCACGCCTAAGAAGACATAGAAGAACAAATCGAATTTTCTAGACAAAATCTGCTTAGCAAAAATATACTTTCCTTAGAAGATAAGAGTTATATCTTTCAGAAACTAGTACGACAGGGCTTGAAGTTAGAATTCATAGATGAAATTTTCTTATACAGCTCAGGAAGCATAACAATCAGCAAAGACAATGTCGTCATCCTGGTGAAGATCCCGATTTTGGACGACAACCCTTACGAACTGCTGGAACTACAAACCATCAACATAAACCAAACAAAAATCAACATAGATATTCAGTGGGTAGCGAAATATCAAAATAGAATAATAGCGCAACGTAATAAATGCAAGATTTGCGACGACTCATTGCCATTACAAGACGAGTGCATCTACAACATCCTAACGCATCAAAAACCAAAATGTTCAATGATTAAAACAGAACGTGTTCGGTTCCGATCGCTTGATTTATTTTCTCTTATTGACCATTATGCCATATTTGCCCCTAATTCCCCTTTCACACCGTTTGCCTTTTATTCCCCTTGTACCCTTTCCACCCGTTTATCTTTTTTCCTTATTACAGCCTGTTTGTTACTGTCTTAGTGCAATACCGTTCCCGAATATCGAATTGAAATGTTAAAAGGTAGTCGAATTCAGTCATCCCAGCAAATTTCTCTCCGCCCCTTTATCATGTTTTGTTTGTGTTGCACATTTTCGTAGCAGTGGGTTGTAGTTGTGTGAGAGGTAGCTACTGCTATAAAAGTAAACCGTTTTGCGCACTGCGCATCAGTTAAGATTGTAAACGCGTAGAAGTTAAGTCAAGAGAAAAATAAAAGTTGAAAAGAACAAACAGCCGGATTTCATTTTTTCCACCAAGAAGCATCCGATCCATTTTCCAGTACTGAGCTGAGGCACCCGATTGCTGCTGTTGCTGAACCTGCTACCGAGCAGTCCATACATTCGAGGCGATAGACGTTGGTCCCATCGTTCCGATCCACAATTAGACCCCTCCCGTGGTAATCTACTGTGGACACCGGTTCGACTGCACACGGACAACCTATCGAAGGTCCCCGTCGAAATTTATTGATGCCAAAGAGGATTCCTGTTCCGTTCCGTGATAGTTACGTTGTGCACCGCACATTGTTTGGTCCTTCGAGCCGGATAGCAGCATCGGTGCCTTACAGTTCCAGTTGAAGTATAGTCGCCCTGGTGGAAAATTGAAATCCCGTCCGATCGTGTTTGATCGACCTACTTCGCGTTTCGAAAGTACAGTCCGTGCGAGTGTCGTGAGCGAAGAAGTTTGAACACGTCCGAACAAGTTTCGGAAAAGACAGTAGAGTAGTGTGTGCTAGTGCCCGGTTGGGACGAAGTAAAGACAGTATAGTTGTGTGTTAGTGTGCCCGGTTGGGACGAAGAAAGGACAAAAGTGTACCAAAGTGCTGGCCTATTTGGCAGAAACAGTGAACAAGTGCTATCGATGTCGATGATACATACGCCCCAGAAATTTGCAAATGAAAATATGGCGCAACTAAAAACGCTAGTGCATCTTCGTGGCCAAGCGAAGGGTAAGGTTACCAGAATCCGGAAAGCAATCGAAGAAGTTTCGGATGCTGGTGTGGTTCAATTTTCCCTCGCCCAGCTGAAGGTGTTTGCAAGAAATCTGGAGGCTCATTTCCAAGAGTATCTCGGTTTCCACCACCAGATCACCGCATTGTTGCCACCGGAAAAGCTTGATGATAATGATGCCACGTACCTTCAGTTTGAAACGCATCACACCGAAACAGCAACGTTAGTCGAAAGCCTGATTCAGTCTGCAACTCCACCACCCGCATTGATGCCTACGCCAGTGTCTGCATATCAACATCCGCAAATTGTTGTACAGCAGCAACCGCTGCCTGTTCCTGTTCCTTCGTTTGATGGTAAACCGGAGAACTGGCCAAGATTCAGACAAGTTTTTTCGGACATTATGGCAAGATCCAGGGATTCCGATGCAGTCAAGTTACACCACCTTGAGAGGGCACTAGCGAGTGGATCCGCCGCCAAAATTATCGACCCGAAAACGCTCAGTGAAGGAAATTTCGCCCACGCTTGGGAGCTGCTGCTTGACGTTTACGAAGACGAGCGGAAGGCAATAGATTCTCATATCCATGGCTTGCTGAGCTTGAAGCACATGAATAAGGAGTACTCCAAGCAGATGAGGGAGCTTTTGAACGAGGTGACCCGTCACGTTGAAGGACTGAAGTTGCTGAACCAGAATTTGGCAGGCGTATCCGAAAGATTTGTCGTCGTAGTCCTCTCCGATGCTTTCGACCCCGAGACGCGGAAGCAGTGGGAGGCCACTATTCCTCATAAGCAGATCCCGAACTATGAAGACACCATCAAGTTCTTGAAGGAGCGATGTTCGCTTTTGGAGCGCTGTGAAGTCAGTCGTCCCAAGTTGTCGTCATCTAAAGATTCCAGCCAGAAGTCCACCCCGAAGCCCCCACCGGCAAAGTCGTTCGCTATGACTACACCCGTACCAAATAGTGATGCGACATGTGAGATCTGCAGTGCGAGCCATCCCAACTTTAAGTGCGATAAGTTTTTATCCCTGACGGTACCCCAACGTTGAGTCAAGGTAAGAGAGCTTAATCTTTGTTTCAATTGTTTGAGGAAGGGTCACCTTGCCACAAAATGCCCTTCAAATAAGTCCTGCCAGGAGTGTCAATGCAGACACAATACGTTGCTCCATGAGCAAAAATATCCAAAATTTGATGCAAAGCCCGTAGTTGAACTTCCAAATTCTAAACCAGAATCTCCCAAGTCCAAATGCCCAAGTCCAAATACCCAAACCAAAGATCCTACCCCTATTGAAAGTGTTTCATCTTTGTCCAATCCAGTCCATAAGGTTCCTCGGTCGGATTGCACACTTTTGCTTACGGCCATGGTTGATGTCCTTGACAGCCATGGCATTTCCCATCCTTGTCGTGCATTCCTCGATTGTGGTTCCCAACCACATTTGGTTTCCCGTTCATTTGTAGAATGTTTGGGAATCGACCAGGTACCTACCCATGTTGAAGTATTCGGAGCAGCCGGTAAAAGATCGGTGCTAGACAAGAAGACGACAATTACACTCCGTTCCCGTTGTACGGAATTCCAAGCCCAAATTGAATGTTTGGTCACCGAGGTGGTGACTGGTCCTCTGCCTGGTCGTAAGTTGGATCCTCGATCTTGGAAAATTCCCTCTGGTTTGTCGCTTGCCGATCCTACATTCCATACCCCAGGGGAAGTCAATTTGCTGATTGGAGTTAAATTGTTTTTCCACTTGATGCTGCCCGGACAGCTGATGCTAGGAAAGCAGTTACCGATCCTGAAGGAAACCCGTTTGGGTTGGGTTGTTGCAGGTGGTGCTGATGACGTAGATGAGAACCAGCATTGCTACACAGCCAGCCTGCAGCCACTCACAGAATGTATGGAAAAGTTTTGGTCTGTTGAGTCAATTGAACCTAGTGATGCCGTATCCAAGGAGGAGCAAGATTGCGAACAACTTTTCAGTTCCACAACCGTTCGAAATCCAGATGGTACCTACATTGTCCACTTACCGTTGAAGGAATCTGTAAGCGAGTTGGGAAATAACCGATCGTTGGCACTAAAACGTTTTCACATTTTAGAGCATCGATTCTCGAAGAATGCCTATTTGAAGAATGCTTACGTAGATTTCATTAACGAGTACAAATTGTTGTCCCATTGTAGGCAAATTTTCGAGTCTGATGATGCGCCTGGGAAGTTGGTTCACTATTTGCCCCACCATGCGGTGTTAAAACCAAGTAGCTCCACCACCCGTTTGAGAGTTGTCTTTGATGCTTCAGCTAGAACAACTGGTCCATCTCTTAACGATGTCTTAATGATTGGTCCCACTGTCCAGGATGACATCTTCTCGATAATCCTTCGATTCCGTAAGCATCGTTTTGCAATAACGGCTGACGCTTCCAAAATGTACAGAAGAGTCCATGTTGATGGAAAACACTCCAGTCTGCAACGAATTTTTTGGAGAGAGAATTCCGATGATCCACTACAGATTCTTGAATTAACTACCGTTACCTACGGGACGGCCAGTGCCCCATTTTTGGCCACCCGAACACTGTTACAGCTTGCCCGTGATGAGTCACAGCGTTTTCCAAGAGCATCCAAGGTCTTGGAAGAAGATGTTTATGTAGACGACGTGGTATCAGGAGCTGATACCATCGAACAGGCTGTACAGCTTCGTTCTGATTTGACACAGTTGTTGCAGTCTGGAGGTTTCCCTCTACATAAATGGTGTGCAAGCGATGCAACCATTCTTGACACCGTCCCTGAAGAAGACCGCGAAACGTATTTAGAGTTTGAGGGTTCTGATGTGAATAAGGTCATCAAAACTTTAGGTCTACTATGGGATCCAAACGAGGATGTTTTTAGATTCCATTGTGGTTTGCAATTCCAACCGTCGTCGCCAACGCCAACCAAACGTATAGTTCTCTCCGAAATTGCACGATTGTTTGATCCCTTAGGCCTTGTTGCACCGGTGATAGTTCTGGCAAAGGAGATCATGTAACGTTTGTGGAAGGATGGAGTAGGATGGGATAATCCTTTGGAAGGTGATATTCTGCAGTCTTGGCTTACGTTCAGAGATTCTTTAAAATATATTAACGCCTTTAAAATCCCGCGCTTCGTTGGATTAAAAAGCGTTTTATACGTCGAGGTTCATGGGTTCGCAGACGCCTCCAATCGTGCTTATGGAGCAGTGGTTTATTTGAGAATTGTTTCTGCCGCTGATGTTAAGGTTTCTCTGCTCTGTAGTAAATCAAGGATTGCTCCACTAAAATCTTTGACAATTCCTAAAATGGAATTATGTGCCGCCTTGTTGCTGTCTAGATTTATTCCCAAATGTGTCTCATCTTTAAGGATGGACATTCAGCGTCTCTGCCTTTGGTCCGATAGTAGCATCGTGCTCGCTTGGTTGAAAAAGTCTCCCAGTCAACTCGAAGTTTTTGTCCGCAACCGCGTGACAGAGATCAATTCCAACATCAGTTGTACCTGGTCTCACATCCGTTCTGAAGATAACCCAGCCGACGTTGTATCCAGGGGACAGTTACCACAGAGTCTTATGAATAATAGTCTGTGGTGGACCGGTCCGTCGTTTTTGAAATTACGTCAGTATGAAGTCGTCGTTCCTGACATGTTGTCCGAGTTGCCCGATTTAATTCCGGTTAGTTCAGAAGTCTCAGTTCCCATAGTTCTCCAAGACGTTCCTTTCCTTGAGTCCTTCAGCTCATTCCGAAAACTGCAGAGGGTTGTTGGATACGCCTTGCGTTTTGTGAACAATTGCAGATCCACCCGTGTGGACCGTGTATCCAACAAATTTTTGACCGTATCTGAATTACGTAAATCAATGATTATTATTATTTCATTAATCCAACAACTTGAACTTTCTAATGAGATTGGTCTGATTTCCTCTGGGAAACCTAGTCGTCAGTTAGCAACTCTGGATCCTGTGTTGGTGGACGGCTTGTTGAGAGTTGGTGGTAGATTAGAGAACTCTCGCCTACCTTATGATGCTCGTCACCAAATTTTGCTTCCAAATAAGAGTCCTGTCAGTGAACTGCTCATTCGCGATATGCATTTGGAAAATCTTCATCTTGGACCCTCCGGATTGATGTCACTTCTGCGTCAGAGGTTTTGGTTGATTAATGCTAAATCAACTATTCGTAAGGTGTTGAGAAAATGCGTAACTTGTTTCCGATCCCGCCCTCGTTGCTTACAGCCCATGATGGGTCGCTTGCCCGAAGTCCGTGTTGTTCCTTCCGCCCCATTTTCACGAACGGGCGTGGATTTTGCTGGACCGGTATTCATAAAGGTTGGTCTCCGGAAGTCCGTTCGTGTGAAGGCCTACATTTGTATTTTTGTATGTCTTGCTACCAAAGCAATTCATTTAGAATTGGTTTCTGACCTGACGTCTGCGTCCTTTGTAGCAGCTCTCCATCGCTTTGTCAGCCGCCGTGGTCTAGTAGAAGAAATTCATTCCGATCATGGTACAAACTTTGCTGGAGCAAAGTCAGATCTCCATGAACTGTACCTGATGTTCCGAGACGATCAGGCAAAGGAAAGGATTGATGATTTTTGTTGTGCAAAGGAAATCGTATGGAAATTCATTCCACCTCGATCTCCGAATTTTGGGGGATTATGGGAGGCTGGGGTGAAGAGTACAAAAACACATTTACGTAAGGTTTTGTCCAATGCCTGTCTCAATTTTGAAGAATTTTACACTGTTCTTACCCAAATTGAGGCAGTGCTCAATTCACGTCCTCTTTTCGCCAATTCGTTGGATACCCACGAGCCGTCTGCCTTAACGCCTGGTCATTTTTTAATTGGCAGAGAGTTAGTCGCTATTCCCGAACCCACACTTGTAGAAATCCCTGTGAACCGTTTGAACCGTTGGCAGCATTTGCAAGCTCTTAGAGAGCATTTTTGGAAACGTTGGTCAAATGAATATCTAAACACCTTGCAAGCTCGTTCAAAATGGGTTAAGGGATCTCCAAACGTAGTTCCCGGACTGATAGTTCTGATTAAGGAAGATAATCTTCCTCCACAGAGTTGGAAATTGGGCAAGATTTTAAAGATTTATCCTGGCAGTGACTCAGTAGTTAGGGTGGTAGATGTCAAAACATCTACCGGAGTATACCGTCGCTCAGTATCAAAACTCGCACCTCTTCCAATTGACGATAATGATGAAGCTCTCGCACTTGCAGATCCACATATCAGCCCGGGGGGTGAATGTTCGGTTCCGAACGCATGATTTATTTTCTCTTATTGACCATTATGCCATATTTGCCCCTAATTCCCCTTTCACACCGTTTGCCTTTTATTCCCCTTGTACCCTTTCCACCCGTTTATCTTTTTTCTTTATTACAGCCTGTTTGTTACTTTCTTGGGCTGCAAAATGGTGAGTAGACAACTGGGATGGAGCGTACGTCCTCGCAACATAGCACTGGTCCTCACAAGTTCCTACCTCATGCTTCCACGGGTCAAGAGATGACAAAGACCGCCAGCTAAGGGTTGCGTACTTAGCTGGTAGTGCAGCCTGGGCACTGTTGTCCTTCTGACTTCAGCTAGATTGAGGAGGTGCGTTCCGAGCGTCTGTCCACCAAGGAGGTGCAGCTCAAACAGCTCCTGGCATCCAGCGGTTGAGTAATAAACGCTGTATCGCGTCAGCTATACCTTAGGAAGCAGTTCCACCAACGCGATGTAGGAAGGTGGCATGCTGAAATCTTACCCTACCACAAAAATGGAAGTATTCTTTATACGGTGTATAATTTCAGATCATCTATGGAATTCCCAAGTGTTGTTTAATAATTTTAATTTTTTTGTTTCCTTCGTGGCAATGATAATGCAAGTACGTCTACAATTGCAGCTGGACATCAGTCTACAGACATGCAGACAGTACAAATATAATTGTTACTATCATTTTATATTATAAAATCCCTTCACAATATTTTTAAAGCTATTTTCAGGTTCGCATTTATGCATCGTCGTAAGTTTTAGCCGACCTAACCCACGATATGTATTTGAAAAGATAGGATGGTTTTTGACGTTTTTGTTTAGAAAGGATCATACGACAAATTCTACTAAATAAAATTTCAAGAAAAGTTTAATAATTCAAAAACTAAAATTGTTTATGATCTCTCATTTTCTATTGCACAGATATAAAGAATTATTTATGGGCCCAGTAGAAAGCAAGAGTTATCGGAGAATTCAAATTTCATTTTTCTTTTTCTCTGTTTTTTTTTCTTTTTTGTGGATTTATTAAGCTTCCGTTTTTGGGCAGTAATCATAATCATATGAAAGTTATTTCGGCTAATTGTTTGCTTAAATTTTCTTTGCTATTCTGCTTGGCTGCCCGGTGATCAACTTTCTTTCATTATACCACTTTGGAAATTTTCGCCATTTCAGAGTTTCAATCATCTAACATCACAGCAGAAAAGACAAATAGGTGCATTTAATTTTTATGTGTATACTATTACAACATCGTATTGTTTTCATCATATCATCATTATATATATTAGTATATCATATTGAAAATATTTACTAAAAGATTAATAATAATAATTAAATTTCATTTGCTTCAAGTTTACAAGGAAATTGATTCCAGATAGTATGTACAGATATTTTATTTCATTGTATGTAAAGGTGTTTTTCTATGAATTTAAATCATTGAATATTATTAAAATTAATAAATGCTCTTCAATTCTGCTGATTATGTATATCTATATGTCATGAATAAATACATATTTTTTTGATTCATGTATAATTAAATGGTTTATATTTTATTTAGTTGCAATAAGACCTTCACATTCCAGAGTTATATTCATCTGCCACTGATTGAGCTGTAAAGATGCACCAAGCTGCATATGATTATCATATGCCTATTATTACAATTTTACACTATTTCATCATATTATTTTATTTATAACCATATTTAAATTACAGGATGACGAATTCCAACCATGGCATATTTTAATTAAATATTATAGTATATTTCATTGCTCTATTACATACTACATTTATTGCATATTATGACATATTATGTACATTATATATCATAAATACTGGGTTGGGAAGGAGCATCAGGGTATCATTCAAGCTGAAATTGGACGATGGTTTGATTGACTGCCTGAGTCTAGGAGGGAACGAGCATTATCATTTTCTTTATCCTACCGATTCGATTGCGATCCTGCAAATTCTACTCCAACAGTTTCAGTGAGAGTGACGCGCCCTTCTTAACAAGCCATCCTGTAGAAAGCTTAATAAGTATTGCGAATTGGGTTATTCGAATTGTTGGATCGTATCGTTGGAAGGAGATTCTTAATTTCCCGTGGATTTCGCGTGAGTGTCTCTGCTTACGGGTCCACCCCTCCGTTTTTGGCCCTTCATACAGCGATATTGTGAATTCAGATCGGTGGCTCAATTTGATCTTGCTATTAAGTGGAGCTGCATCCAAGCCAAGGGCATGAAGGGATGGTGGCTACCATACATACATACATACATACATTACAGCCTGTTTGTTACTTTCTTAGTGCAATACCGTTCCCGAATATCAAATTGAAATGTAAAAAGGTAGTCGAATTTGGTCCTCCCAGCAAATTTCTCCCCTCTCCTTTATCATGTTTTGATTGTGTTGCACATTTTCGTAGCAGTGGGTTGTAGTTGTGTGAGAGGTAGCTACTGCTATAAAAGCAAACCGTTTTGCGCACTGCGCATCAGTTAAGATTGTAAACGCGTAGAAGTTAAGTCAAGAGAAAAATAAAAGTTGATAAGAACAAACAGCCGGATTTCATTTTTTCCACCAAGAAGCATCCGATCCATTTTCCAGTACTGAGCTGAGGCACCCGATTGCTGCTGTTGCTGAACCTGCTACCGAGCAGTCCATACATTCGAGGCGATAGACGTTGGTCCCATCGTTCCGATCCACAATTAGACCCCTCCCGTGGTAATCTACTGTGGACACCGGTTCGACTGCACACGGACAACCTATCGAAGGTCCCCGTCGAAATTTACTGATGCCAAAGAGGATTCCTGTTCCGTTCCGTGATAGTTACGTTGTGCACCGCACACTGGTCAGTCGCACAGATGGATCGGCGAAAGGCCTGGAATCCACCATTCCACCATGTCCCGCAATGTGAAGATGTTCCAAGAGACAAAGACCATCGAGCGGCGCGCTGGAAGCGGCCGAAAACCGAAAACGGAATACTCAGAGAAGGCGCGGAAGATAAGGCAGTACTTTAAGAATAACCCGAACCTTTCCACCCGAGACGTGGCCAAAAAGGTCAATTCGTCGAAGTGGTTCGTCCAGCAGACCATGAAGCGGGCTGGGCTACGTGTTTTTAAGGTCAGGAGGGCGCCAAACCGGACTGACAAGCAAAACACGGTGGCCAAATTGCGTGCGCGGAAGCTGTACCGTGAGTGGCTGGTCAAGCCAGGCTGTCTCGTCATGGACGACGAGACATATATCAAGGCGGACACAAAACAAATCCCCGGCCTCGAGTTTTTTGTCGGTACGTCCCGCATGGAGGTTCCGGAAAAGTTCCGGAGGAGAAAGATGGACAAATTCGCGAAGAAGTACCTGTTGTGGCAGGCGATCTGCGAGTGCGGACGGTACAGCAAGCCGTTCGTTACAACCGGCACCATAAACGGGCAGATTTATCGAGAGGAATGCTTGCAGAAGCGCTTGCTACCCTTCCTCCGCTCTCACCGTGGTCCCACGCTGTTTTGGCCAGATCTCGCTTCGTGCCATTACGCCAAGCATGTAATGGATTGGTACGAAGCGAAGGGCGTTAATGTGATCCCGAAGGAGGCAAACCCGCCAAATACACCAGAACTTCGTCCGATCGAAAAGTTTTGGGCGATCATGAAGAAGAAGTTGAAGAAAAGCGGAAAAACATTCAAAACCGATGAAGCTTTGAAGAAAAACTGGGAGAAATTGTGTAAGGAAGATGGACAAAGCCTCGCCCAAGATCTCATGAGCACTGTTAAGAGAAATGTACGAGCATTCAGCTTGGGGGAAGAAATTCAATAAATGAATTATGCCAAAACATAGCTAATATATAGTTATTTAATCCCGGAAAATTTGAGAAGTGTCCGATTTAAAATGAATTTTTGGTGATCATTTTTGTGTCTCATTTTTTCCGAGTCCAGTCTTTATCACCTTTGGTCCTTCGAACCGGATGTGCGTAGAACTCCGTATATCCGGCTACCCGTTCATCTGTAAGACGCCATCTTTCCTGGTGTACGTGATCTGAATGGGTTAATCTGCAACAACGATCTCTCAGCATCTCTTTGTTCCTGTAACCAGATACGATCAAGGCACGAAATTGCCAGTAAAAGGTAATTGATATTCCAATATCTTCATATATCGCGTTGTGTGCCTCCTGACCTGTCGCTTCTAGGATCTGACCGTCATCCTACTTGCTATTGCTATGCTATTGCCTATTAGAGTCATTTTTGTTACTGAATCGTGAACGAGAGTAAATTCGGTCACTCCGACAACGGTCAAACTCGCCCTCTATCTTTTTCTGGATTTATGAGACCAGAAGGAATCAACCTTCTATGACAATTCTTCAGTCTCAGTAGTTCCTGTATCATTGCTGGAACCTTGTAGATTATCTTCTCTTCCGTCCTCGCCGCAGATTAGATTCGTTTAAGGCATATAAAGGGTGATACGGTCAAAATTTGGTCAAGGGAAAACGCGTGTAAATCGGTGAAATCGTTTATTTAAAAAATCAAATTAAATTTCTTTTTCAAGTTCAATTAGTATAAAATTCAGGAAAAATATTCAGTTAAGCTTCCGCTTTTCCAAATCCGAATTGCCGGGCCTTACGCTTGACCCCTGCCATCAGATTTTGTACAGCCACCTTGTCCACCTTCTTCGCCGCAGAAAGCCAGTTTGCCTTGAACTGCTGCTCGTCCTTAGCAGTTTTTTTGGTCGTCTTTAGGTTCCGCTTGACAATAGCCCAGTATTTCTCAATTGGGCGGAGCTCTGGCGTGTTGGGAGGGTTCTTGTTCTTGGGAACCACCTGCACGTTGTTGGCGGCGTACCACTCCATGGCCTTTTTACCGTAATGGCAAGATGCCAAATCCGGCCAAAACAGTACGGAACAACCGTGTTTCTTCAGGAAAGGCAGCAGACGTTTATTCAAACAATCTTTCACGTAAATTTCTTGGTTGACAGTCCCGGAAGCTATGAAAATGCTGCTTTTCAAGCCACAGGTACAGATGGCTTGCCAAACCAGATAGTTCTTTGCGAACTTTGACAGTTTCGTGTGCTTGAAAATATCTGCTACCTTTCCCCTTCCTTTTGCCGTATAAAACTCCTGTCCCGGAAGCTGCTTGTAGTCGGCTTTGACGTAGGTTTCGTCGTCCATTACCACGCAGTCAAACTTCGTCAGCATCGTCGTGTACAGCCTCCGGGATCGCGCTTTGGCCGTCGTATTTTGTTTATCATCGCGATTTGGAGTCACTACCTTCTTGTAAGTCGATAGTCCGGCTCGTTTTTTGGCTCGATGCACGGTTGTAGACGATACACCCAGCTTATTTGCGGCATCTCGGAGAGATAGGTTAGGGTTTCGCTTGAAACTACCGGCAACTCTCTTTGTCGTCTCAGCGGCTTCCGGTTTTCGATTTCCCCCCGATCCAGACTTCCTGGCTGTCGACAAACGTTCCCCAAACACTTTAATTACATTTGTAACGGTTGATTTGGCAACTTTTAGCGATTTTGCCAACTTTGCGTGCGAGTAGCTTGGATTTTCGCGATGCGCGAGCAAAATTTTGATACGCTGCTCTTCTTGCTTGGACGGCATTTTGACAACTGAAGAGTGAATTCCAAAATCAAAATAGGAGCAACATTCTACACACACACACCTTCAAAATGAGGGGTGTTCAGGTTTTTTAAATGCAAAGTTGAAAGAAATACGTCAAGTTGATATTGACCAAATTTTGACCGTATCGCCCTTTAATTTCCTCTAACGGGTTATTATCATTCCAATCTTACTATCTCTCCCGAGTTGTTCTTCCTTGTCTGTTGTTTTCTGAACCCAACTGATGATATGATATGATATGCTGCAAGCATCAATACAAACAAAAAAATGGGCGTCATCTAACCCAATTATTTCCAGGATGCTTTCTCGTACTGGCTGCGTTTGTATTAGATTAGATTAGATTAGAATAAAATACGATACACTACTAATAACAACCGCAACATTGAACGATGACCTCACATTATGAACACAAAAGTATGTTTTTAAAGTCCTCATCTCAACTTCATTTGCTTTAACATTTAGTTTGGTTCACAAACGCCGACATAGTTAAATCAACATAATTTATTTATATTTTCCTCAATTCAAGTCTCAGATGCCAGATCAAACGCTCTAGTCAGGGTCAATGTAATTGATCTATATAAATAAAAATGAAATAGAGTCTGTTTGTATTAGTTTAACTCAAATACAAGTCAACGCTTTCACAATGATTCTCTTTTTTCGATTCAGGGTGTCATGTGGGTTTAATGAAGAGAATTGAAAACACCTTTAGTTACTAAATTACCTTACCTACTTGATGTATTTATTGACCCAGGTGCAAATAACTAATCCACCATCAATTTATTTTAACCATCAAGCAAAACCACACAATCACACCGATGCATAGTTTCATAAACTGATTTTTCCTTCAAGGTCATTAACGTTTGACCTTGCATGCATGAAACAGAACAAAAGGCACACAGTTAAAGCACAAACTTGAAAAGCAACCGGATTTGCAGATAATTTCAATCGAAAATAGTTTAATACTTTCCACTCGCGACGCTCATGATTTTCTTCTTCGTTTTTTTTTTTCAACTAGCTCGGATAACATCGCTCGGATAACATCGCTCGGATAACATCGCTCGTACAATCAGTGATGTATGTTAGTTGAGTTTATTGATATGTACTGTGGATCTATATCACCACAGATTATATTATTGAATTAATAACTCCTGTTGTCATCTTATCGTCGTGAACAATACTATTAATTGTACATAAAGTTCTGTCCAGTTAAAATCCGGAATCACTTATTGTGTTGCAGCGGTACGGAAAGTGACCGCTGCAAAAATTCTTTTACAGCTGTTTGTCTACCTAGGCTCACTTTCTGTGGTATAAATTTCACGGTGTTTCGTGCAGTGAGTCAAAAAGTTATTCCAGATGGAAGCCGAGAGGAGAGAAAAAATTCTGCACACCCACGTTGATAATCCAACGTGGTCCGCAATAAAAATCGCCAAATCAACCGTGTATGATGTGCTCAAACGTTTCAGGGAGCGAAAGAGCGTGGATCAAGTGCCTCAAGGTAAGCGTCGTAGTGGAACATATGACCGCAAGCTGAACTAGAAGGTGTTGAGAACCGTCAGAGCAAACCCTGGACTATCAGATAATGAAATCGCACAAAAATACGCTGCTGCTCGCAGTACCGTTCGAAGAATTCGTTTGCGAGCCGGATATCGTTCATATCGAGCCAGCAAGCAACCAAACAGAACGTTGAAGCAAAGTTTCGTCACCAAAACTCCAGCTCGGAAATTGTACCATCAGCTTTGACGAAGTACCAAGGATGCCTGCTCATCGACGATGAAACCTACGTCAAAATGGATTTCGGACAAAAATTCTACATGGCGACGGCAGGAGGAGATGTTCCTGCGAAGTTTAAGTTTGCTTTTATGGACAAATTTGCCAAAAAACTGATGATTTGGCAAGGGATATGCAGCTGTGGAGCAAAGACCAAAGTGTTCGTGATGAATAAGACGATGGACTCGAAGCTGTACAAGGCAGAATGCCTCAAAAACCGCGTACTACCTTTTGTTAAGCCCATAAAGGTCCCGTGAAGTTTTGGCCAGATTTGGCGAGTTGCCACTACAGCCGGGAAATCATCCGTGGTACCGCGATAATAACGTAGATTTCATCGATAAAAACAGAAATCCACCCAATTGCCCGCAGTTCCGGCCCATCGAGAGATTTTGGGCAATAATGAAGCGGAAGCTTAAGAAAAGTGGAAACACGGCTCGGGACGCGACTCAGATGACCAAAATGTGGAACAAATGTGCCAAGGAAGTTGACTCCGGAGGTGTGCAGCGTTTGATGGGAAGAAAGTGCGAATTTTCATTAGAAACGAAGAGAAATTATTTGTATTGATATTTGTTCCTTAAAATACAGTGAATTACCTTTATTTTGATGTATTAAACTTAATTGTACGTCAATCCGTTACCGAGATACAGATGATTTTATTATTCCGGATTCTAAATGGACATAGCTTTACAATAGATTCTATTGTATGGTTAAAATACATTTAATTATTAATCTATGATATTTTTTTTTATGACTTCAATGCAGTGCAAGCAGAGCTAGAATCGCTGGATGAGAACATTGTCGACAATCAACTCAAGAAACGCATTGAATTTGAATTCTGCTACTTACAGCTAAAGGGTTTTTTGCCATCTGTGAATAAGACTCCCACACCACCGTTATCACCTCCTTTCAATAATCCAACTGGTCATGTTGGCGCCGGTGTTCAGCGGCCACCTAGACAACTGGATGAACTTCCACGACTTATTTGTCTCGTTAGTACATACCTTTCATGAACTTTCTAATATACAGAAGTTTTATTACCTCTTCTCCCGCTGGAGACGCTTTAAATAAAACTAATCCCTATTAAAATTAATGCGAATAATTACATTTTCGCATGAATTCTCTTGGAAAATCATTACCAAAATCCTGCACGGTTGAAGAAGTCTTATGTAGACTCCTTGTTCGAATTTCCATCGCTGAGACGTGAATCTGCAACGGATTTGCCAAACAGTAGGCGAAAGATTTGAAGCAAACGTGAATGTTTTAAAGCAAATTGGCGAACAATTCGATTTCTGGGACGTGATTCTGATAAGAATGCTCAGCATCAGGCTGGATTTAACTACAAGACGAGACTGGGTAGAGTGTTCTCCAACACTAGCAGCGATTTCCTTCCAAGACATAACTACGTTTATTCAGAGACGTGTTAAGTAAAGTGAGAAAACTCATAGCGGATAAAAAGTTAAGGAAATCAAACATTTTAAATTGATGAAGGAAGTGTCAACTCCTTCAAAACAAATCGATCATCATGATGTCAACATGATAGCCCATATCTCTATATGTAATATTTTTATTGATTTGAAAATTGAAACGACCAAAGAGAAAAAAGCATGCACTGCACCGGAAGTTCACTCACTTTGTTAAAAGAGCGGAGGTGTATTCGTTTTGCTGTGCCCACGTTCTGCAATATGTAAATTGATGCGAATAATTATGTATTAGATATAAGAACTGTCAGCTCTACGGGTAAAGTGAAATGTAGACATAGTGTGACAGAAGCATAGAAATACTTGCTATCGCTTGCGGTGTTTTTGCTATGGCATGATAGTTGCTAATATAAAGCAAATTATTCATTCAAATTTCATAAACTGGAAAATTACTGTTTTACTGTAACGACGGCTGGACTGTACGCGTTCGTGATTTACTCCAACTTAATTTTCAACTGTTCAATAAGAACTACACTCTACTACATCATGTATGTGACCACTTAAAATAAAATCAGTGTGGGTAGTCCACACACAAGTCTGTTTGCATTTCTTGGAGCGGTAAATTGGACGAACAATTGACGGTAATATATTGGTAGTTTGCTATTTCAGGCAGCACAACAGTTTGATAGATATTCGCAAGAAAGCAATGAAATTCAATCTGTGCGTTGAACTTATTTATTAACCTTACCCGTGTCTTTAAATCAATCATTCATTATGCAATTGTTCCACTGAAGGTATCGGTGTACTTGTTTGCTTTCTCAATTGATTATTACCATTTCGTCATAGTGGCGCAATATAATTATCGTTTTTCAGCCGACAGTTTGCATTGAAGTTTTGAGTCCACTATTTACGTATGGTGCCTCATTATCCACCTTCTTGATACGGTGCTTGCAAAAACTCAATTTTTGTATGTTTCTTTTGTGAATCTTCTCTACACAGTGCCATTGGAAAATGAAACTAGGTGGCCGATTGAAAAGTCGATAATAAAATATTAATAGACGACGAAAGAGAAAGCGCCAGACATCATCATTTTCCAATTGATAACCTTTTAGTTGGAGCCATATGAGTGTTTCCATACTTCTTTAGCATACTAAGCATACGAAACTACGTCGGTAGCACCTCTGAAATAGCTAGAGTCACTTCCCGTAAAGGGAATCCAATCGAAAGGATACCTTCTGATAGATCAATTAATTTAATGCATGCGAACACTGCCGGGCTAATATTCAAATAAAATATATTTCTTACTTTACTAGCCAAGAATAATTAAATCTCATTCTAGGTCTCGTTTATTAAGATTGGAACTAATATAATTTAAGAGCATACGCAGGATGTATTAAAATATTATGTTAGTAATATAAAATAGCTTTTTTAAGAAAGCTAAACTGAGCATGATATTGATTTACCGCCCGAGGTTGCTACTCCGTAATAGCCAGATCAACGGTAATATCACAGAGAAACAGAAGATGATGTTTGGAACTAACATACATCCCCAATGTATAAAAGCTGGTTTCAATTATGTCGATTCGCTGAAAACTAAGTTTTGCATCTCCGAAATGCGAACTGAAATGTTTTGAAAGAGAGAAAAGAAAAAATAACACGTCGTCCCGTATTAGAAGATGCACAGTAGATATACTTGATAATAAGTTTTGATTTAAACCAAGTCAGGAAGCCGTTGGGGCCTCTCACAAAGTATCATGGTTGTATGCTTTGTTGAGCACACAAGATTAATTTGTCAATAATGCATTATAGCGGATTTGATCCGATCAAACCAATGGAGAGAGAAAATGCGGCATCGTATGAATAACAAGGCAAATTGCTACTCTTGAGAGCAGACTTGGACCGATTCAAAGCAACCGAACTAACATTTTAGCTTGCTCCAGCACTATTGGTGGGCGGTTTTGGAAGTCTTTTGACAGCAATATGCTGATTACATTATAAACAATAACAACCAAATTCATTTTGTTTCGCCAAAAGCCGTGTTTCTGAAAAAACAACAAGATGCAAGAAGAAAGGAGATAATATTATACACGTTCACAAAGAAAGTCCATGCTTGTCCTTTTCAAAGCTTTTAAAAGTGTTCAAGTTTTCTGGGAACACTGTGTGACTTGTGCCAAACCAATGTACCAGGAACATTTACCGACGTTTAGAAAACCTCAAAACAAACGTCTGAATGAAACTGTCGACTGGCAACTGTGTGGGATGATCATAGGGGTATAGTATGAAGCAAAACGTTTGGTGTCGCACCCAGTACTGGGCAAAGGATTCACCTTGGGGAAAGTCTCAACTCTTACCGTGGTAGCAAGCAACCAAATCTCTAGCAGAATAATGTGGTCAAACTTGGTTCTTAGAATCTGTACGACCAGCTACTGACAAAGATCGATGGGAGTCTTTTCATGGACGATGAAACAAACCGGTAATTTGCGAATAAAACAAATAAAAACCAGTAATAAATTTTTACTCAATTTTCTTGCGAATTTAATTTGTCTCCCTCAAACTAACACTCATTTGAAACGACGCACAAATGCCAAGTAAAATATCTTGGACTGATACTTGATCAAAAATTAACTTTTAAAGATCACATTGAGGGCATTCAAGCCAAATGTATTAAATATATAAAATGTTTATATCCACTTATAAACAGAAAATCCAAACTTTGTTTGAAGAACAAACTTCTAATATTCAAACAAATTTTTAGACCGGCCATGCTTTATGCTGTGCCAATATGGTCTAGTTGTTGTGCTACTAGGAAAAAAGCACTTCAAAGGATTCAGAACAAAGTTTTGATAATGATTTTTAAGTTGCCACCCTGGTTCAGTACTACTGAATTACATAGTATTTCAAACGTTGAGACTCTAGAAGAAATGTCCAACAAAATAATTAATAATTTTAGACAAAAATCATTGCAATCTTCAATGATCAATTCTCTCTATAGATAAGAACAAGTTTTAAGAAATCAATAATTATTCTCACACGCAGGCAAAAAAAAAACCCTGTTAAAAATACTGAATAGACAAGGTAAAACAAATATTAACACAATTAGATATAAATGATAGCATATAAGGTTGAAATGTTAATTACTTAGCAGGAGCACCTAGATTAATAAATAAATGTAAAATAATGTAAAATTTGGAATAAAGAGTTAAAAAAAAATGCCAACGCTTGTCCCAGGCATCCATGCACTTTTCATAGACCGCCGCAGGAATGGCCTTCAGCTCCTTCGTCGCATTCTCTTTTGTAGCCTCAATGGACTCGAATCTCTTTCCCCGAAGAGACATTTTGAGTTTGTAGACAAGGAACAAATGCACGGGGACGTTATGAAGCGTGTCATGAAGTTTTAATCTTTTTGGGCCTCGGAAATCTTGTCTTCACCAACTTTTTGACATGAAATTCATCACTCTTGGAAGAAACCGTGCGGTAACGCGTTGCATGCCCAAAATATCAACAACAATGTGCTGAACGACTCCATATTAAATGTTGAGATCACTAGCCATCTCTATAAGACTTATATGAAGATTATCAAGCAAAGTTTTCTAACTAATAGCTACGTTTTCTTCAGTATTTGATGTTGAAGGGCGTTCGGAACGAGGCAAGTCTTCAACACTCCAAGACCACTTTTGAATCCTCTATACAATTCGTATACTCTGGTTTTCGAAAGAGCATATTCCTTAAAGGCTTTCTGCAACATTATCAATGATTCCGCACAAGAAACTTTGTTGGAAACACAAAATTTCAAACAAACTCTATGCTCAGTAAAATTATGCATGGTAAATGCGTCAAAACTCATTAACTTGTCTGATATAAACTACCAAAAAACGCTAGTCAAATTTATGACAGATGTCAATTAAAGATGTACCTACTTAAGCAGAAAAAAAAACTGGATCGGTCGATAGTTGTTCATTTCAATTACCGGTACTTTTTGATCGTGAAGGCTGACTTTAGGCAATTACCAGGACGAAATTTTTATTTGGCGACGGCTCGGAGTGGTCTTCCTGCTACGTGTAAGTATATTTTTGCTGATGAATTCGCACGCAAATACATGAATTTGCAGCGAATTTGTAGTTGCATTCTATCTTAATGTAGGACTTCATATTTTGGCCAGATCTTGCCAGATTAGTGCGAGGTACGAATTGAACAAGGTCCATGTTGTTGCAATAGATCTCAATCCATCAAATTGTCCCAAGTTTAAGCCAATTGAGAAATATTGGTCAATCATAAAGAGGAAACAAAAGGCAGACAATAGAGTGACCAAATATATCAATCAATTGAAAATTTGAGTGCATCTTTGATGCACGCGAATGGCGTGAGCCGCTTGGTGAATCGTATTTTAGAAAAAGCTCGAGAATTCCTTCAAAATTGTAATGAATACCTATAATTGAATTTTCGTTTTAGAATATAAAGGTATCTTTAATTCGTATTCGAGATACAACTGTCATTGCTTCATTACTAAATAAGACATACTTTAGACCAAATAGTTAGAAAAATAAACTATTTGCACATTATTATTTGTTTAATTGCAATCCTTTGCACTTCCACGATGAATCACTGGAATGTTGAATTAATGGGTTGGACGATACGCTGAATTCTTATAGATTTGTTTCAGATTATTATCCAGATAGTTGGTTTAAAGGAAATGCAAAAATATATATAGTGGTATCAACAGTAAAGATGCTGTTGGGGTCACTCACGACGTTTAGTGGTGCATCTTCATTAGAAAGACAAGGCCATTTTTTATAATGCTTGACAACAGATTTGGGTCGATTTATCCCAATCGTAAAGTTTCTTTTGGAGGCACTCTTTTACTACCACTTGCACAACAGCACCTCTTTTTGCATTGCTGCTTCTGCTGATAACCATGACGTCGAGGACGGAGGCAGAAAAAAAAAATCGATGGAGGAACCCTTTTTTAATTTCATCGTGTATTATAACAAAATTGACACTAAAAAATGAAACCAGATATCTAAAAACAAAAACTATTAAAGCTTAGTGGGCCACCACTTATTATTATTTTTTTTTTTTACATAAATTTAAGTTGAAAAGTATGATATGATTCTTATAAATTTCTTTCAGACTATATTTTCCAAGCAAAAAAGAGCCACGAGTTAGAAAAACCCCTATTTTAGTTATGATGATTTGATTAGAAAATTCCATAAGACGTGTTAATCGCTATCACCTTAAGCCAACAAATAACGGAACTGTACTATGAGACCAACCCATAAGGTTTCCACTGAATACATTTCCATAACATGCTCAATACTCGTTCTGCTAATGTCAACCTACGATTCACATACTTTATAGGTTACTGCATTTAGCGTGTGCTAGTTTGTGAATGGAAATAAATCGAAACCAGTCTCGCCATCTATGTCCTGTCTGTTGGAGGTCTCTATGTTTCCAAGTCAATGTAGTGTGAGCTCGATCGCGCGTGAGAAGCTATTTTGTCAATGAAGTATGCTTTTACTGGTAGCTAGGGGCGGTAAAGGATGGAATCGATGACACACTGTGTACATTTAGTTTTATTGTGCAGAATGGAGACGACTTTTTAACATTTTGCAAAAATACATTGGCAAATCACCTAGAACGACGTTAGGTATTTCAAAACAAGTTTCTAAATATCTTTTGTTTTAGTGGCATGCTTCACATTGAGTTATCCGAAATTGTCGCACGACTGTGAATTGGTGAAGGTTTTGTCGAATGGAATGGCACAAATAGATAATTACGATTGTCATTGGCACGCTTAGATTAACATAAGTTAACACATTTGAACGGCGAGTGATTAGCACTTTTTCGGATGCTATGATCCGGTAGGAAGCTGAACGTCATATCGTAATATGTCACATGTTATTATAACATAGAAGCCCAAAACTTTGGATTTTTTTTCTGTGAAAAGTTAAAAAAAAATTGCTTTTATATATTGCCGTAGCACTATTACCACATAAGCACGAGCATGAGTTGGTGTGAACCATCATGATTGGTTTTGTACAAAATATGTTGTTTCACGGTAAGTTTCGTCGTAGAAGCACTTAAAATTAAGATTTTTTTCAACTCATCTCGATATATTAGTACGGGAACTCAAAAGTAAGTAAATCGGTTTCGAATGGAATTTTCCACTTCAAATTTACGCAATAGTATGTAAGATGTACCCAAATGTATGTAATCATGATTAAACGTAACGTTGGCTTTCCACACTTTAGAACCCCCGGTAGGAAGGAATGAGACAAACTAGCCAAAAGTAAGTAAAAATGGAACTGACCGTTAGGTACTTTATTCTTACCGTGTACAAATCATACATGTTTATATCCATTCTATTCGAAAACAATAGCCCCACTTATTTATGTATTTCGCAATGGTGATTTAATATACAGTACTGGACGTCGAAAAACCTTGAGATTTAATTCTTCAAATTCGAACCCAGCCACCTCTAGCATGGTGTTGCTTTGTAGCCGCGCCTTTACCGACTGAGCTAAGGGAGGACCCGATGAAAATTACTGCTTTCTTCAAATCGAACAGGATCAAAATGCAAAAATGGCCTCCAGAGCCACCAGATCTGTACTCAGTCGATAATTTTGGTTTTTTAGTAAAGTAAAGTGGCGATGGCCCAACTAAAACAATTATTTTACAAGCTGCATGGCAAATGATTTAGAATACCACGAAAGAACTAGTTTAAGGCTACATGCAAATAAAAAATCTCGAACGTTAAATGTAGGGTACATCATTCCTATCATTCTCAGTTAGTGAATTTCACTGTGAAGGATATGACATTTAGTTGCGAGACGTTGTAATAACTTATTTGCCTTTATTCTATTTACTATTTCTAGGATTCGGGTTCTCGTACAATGAGCTATTCTTACATGCCTTTAGCCCTTCCAACTACATGTTTAACGATAGCCTGAACTAAGCAGCTGAGGCTGTGCGATCGGGGCTGACTTATGTTTTTTTTGTTCAGTAAATACATAAGCAAAATCTATCCATTTCAAGTTCATATTTCTCGAAATCGAAATCGATTTAAAAAATTCTTCTATTGATGAAATGTTCCTGATTGATTAAGCAACTTCATGACAAATAGTAAAATAGAAATTTGAAAGGCCAAAAAATACAGACATAGTGCCGATTCTTCCTAAACTTAGTTTCAACGCAAAGCAAAGGTTTTTTCAGTTAGTTGCAAGTTTAGCTGATGGAAACATTTATCATGTGAAACTAATTTATTAGCTCTCGTATTTTTTTTCGGAGTTTATATTACAAAATTAAAAGTAACATTTATTTAGTTATTCGTTGACTTCGCCAGGTCACGCGCTTTCTTCTTAATGCTCCTTATTAGATTTTGTTAAACTGTTCCATCGATGCTTTTGCTCAGGGGTTATTCATAAACTACGAAGACTTTTCTGGGGGTGGTTCTGACCAAAGTCTACGCTTCATACAAAATTTCAAAAAAATGTATGGAGAAAAGTACTTTCTGAGATTTTCAAAAATGAGTCTACGTGGTTTATGAATGGGCCCTCACATTTACTCATTCCTTTTTGATTTTATCGACGTCAGCGGCTTTTGTACCCTGCTCCGAAATTTAGCTTTCATCAAAGTCCAAAATATTTCTGTGAGCTTTATTTTCGGGCATTTTGGAGCATTTATCGCCTTCTCTACAAAACTGACTCCGTTTTCGGGATATAATCTATTATAGAACGCGCATAATGGCATGATAATTGACCATGACCAAAACAGTGTTTGACCTTTGAGCTTTCGAGTAAGTGGTAACACACGTTTTTAAATACAATCCTTCCGGAGCTCATGTTCGCGAGAGTGAGAAAGAGGAAAATTCCATACCGCATTGGCAAATTGCTTGCCAAATCAGTACTTTATTTCCATATTTTTTCACAAAATTTGACTATTCTGAGTTTGGCACTTCCTTGCTTCATATTGAAACATTTTGTAGTCCTGCGTCGTCCATAATAAAACACGCCATCGTCACGTTTCGTCATCCATAATAAAACACGTTTCCTTTTTTGCTTAAAATCTCATCGTACTCATTACGAGCTCTGGTTTTCACGGAATTTGTCTGTAATTACGTAGCACATTTTTGCTTTTGTAGGTCTTGCAAGAGCTACGTGACATAGCGCACAGAATCATCCCGAATGATTTTTTTTTGTGGCGGGACTCTGAATAGAGTAGAAACCTCTACACCAGGCTTTTGATGATATCGTTGCGTAGATCCTTTCAAATCATTTTGCCAGCCGTACACGGAACATGTCGTCCTAGAAGACGCTGTTGCAAATGACTCGGAAGGAGCCACGTTTGTGAATTTTGAGTCCTTTCGTTTGATTTTTTTTCCCTTGTCTATTTGTTATTTTGTAAGGCAGTGTCACGTTTACAACTTAAATAATTTGTTTCGTTATTCCTTCTTTCTTTTGTAGTCTAGTCCGTTGGTGTGTCATTTATTCTTTTTGAGATTTTTCCGAAGCAGTTTTCTCGAACCAACAACAAGAAGTTATAGTGTTGTTCCTTGTGTGTTAGACTGATATAACTTAACTCCTTTTGAAGCATTTCACCAGCCGTGCAAGGATCATGTCGTCCATAGAGTTGCTGTTGACACTGCCTCAAAAGGTTTTACATTTCCCAAGTTTGCTTCTCCTCTCTCTCCACTATGTTCATGTCCACTGTTTTGTATGGTGTCATTTCGTCTTACCTCTTCTAGTTCATTTGTTTTTGTTTGCCTTATTCTTTTCGTGTGTTCTACATTATTCAATTTTGTTTTTTGCTATCCTTTCATTGTGTCTGTTATATATGTCTGAAACCAATTTCCTAGTCTTGGAGGTAACGTTTGATAATACGTATGTAATCCTGCTTAGCTGTGATTTGAATTCATTTCATTTAGGTCAGTTTGCCAGTCGTGCAAGGATCATGACACTGTTATTACTAATTCAAAAGATATAATTTTTGAACGGTATTACATATAATCATTTCCTTTTCATTTTTCTAATTAATGTAGAATGTTTTGTACGATGTAATTTTGTCTTATGTCGTCCAATCTATTTATATGTTTCCGCCTTGGTCTTTTAATGACATATTTCACCCATCGCATAAGAGAGTTAGTGGTGAGTATCAATTATTTGTATTGTTTTGCAATTTAGAATAGTTAATTATAAAGTTCTTACCTTGATGATGTGCAAGTGTTTTGTTAGTTTTTACTCACTTATAACCTATGTTATTTCTCACAAGTTTCCGTTCCTTTGCGTTCGTATTTTATATTACTTCAATTTGATGAAATGTCCAGTTTGTCTTCAAGTATGGTATTGCTCGCGGTCATGGCATAGGGAAGAGAACAGGAGAAAGGAGAGAAAGCATTAGTAACCAGCAACATGCCATGCGCATGTGAGATTTTCATGGTGATATTCTCACAACGGCCGTTCAGAATGGTTCAACGGATGCGTATAGAGATCATTTCCGATTAATTTCCACTTGTTTACTCAACTCCCTCACGTTCAGATATAGAAGAAAAGAAACATCCCACTGTGTGCTACATTCTGGAATATCAGGGCAATGATCCCCCATCGCATCTTCAAGTGATCATTACAAGTTGTCCATTTGGTTCAGGCACTTTTGAACATTGATGTGGCAGCCCATTCACACATGAAATCTGCCGCGACCAACTCGGCAGAACGCGCCCATACGCCCATACCTACTCACCCACCAATTACCTGTCGATCTGCCAAATTTTGGTATTGTAATATTCCGCCCACTATAGCACAAAATATTGCGAGTAGTTGAACGGATTGGAGATAAGGAAAGCATTTGGTACAGGTCCAAGTCTCCCCCGGTTGGTATCAAATTAATGAGCGTACGAATCAATAGAATCAATATCATTTACTAATGCTATGATCGGCCACCAATCGGAGGGGCGGTCCGGTCCAACTTGTCTTATATATTTGCAGCATATCCACAGAAAAGAGGGAATGCCGCCGCTCAGAAAAAAAGTGTGCTCTAGTGAAACTATTACCTACACAGGCAGAAAAAGCGATCAACATTAGTTACGAGTTTACGGCGATTAGGTCATGCGGGACTATTCGGGGTGCGGTGCAACTGGCGTTCGATGTTCTGTTGCTTGTTGGAGCGGTCCCATGCTTTTAGCGGATAGTGCTAGTTACATACTTTCAGCGTATCGTTAACCAAAACAAACCCTGCTGCTTACCTTTTCCATCCAACATCCCAGTGATTTCTCGTGGAAGTGCAGAGGTTTTTTCAGCTTCCTTCAAAGCGAGTATCACGTCAACACGTTCCTTAACATTCCCTACTTGACCAGCATTCTGGCACGGCCGGCGCCGGTATTGCTTCATAATGGGTCACCCGTTTTTACACATTGAGGATGTATGTTAGTCCCAAACATCATCTGTTGGTTCTTTGTGTAAATATAGCCGATCTGACAATAACGGAATAGCATCCGTGAACGGTCAATCATGCTCATGCTCATGCTCAACATGTAAAATATTTTGAGCTCTTTGAAAAAGTATGTAGGGTAACGGGATGTAATGTTAGCCTAGCTCCAGGCCTATGTACCAAATATGTCATAAAGTCAGCAATAATCAACAAAGTCATGTTGCTACCAGGATGAGCGATTTATTTCACAGCATTTGAAACATTTTTAATCAATTTATAGTTGTGCACTTCCGCGTAATTTTCGATTTCCCTAACTTCTTTGACAGTCATGACAGGTAAGCTGAACAGTTTACACACACGATCTTCAAATGATCTATATTTGGCTAAATTGAACCTATTAATGCAGCCAACATGTACAGAAAATACTCACACACAGCCATATCCAAACACTACACTGCATGCTAAGCTACATTTTACCACGCTAGCTTCCAGACTAACACGCAACGCGGTGGGTACTACACCAGTGTCAGTGCTCGTGTTTTGGCTTCGAACATCGTGTATGATGTTCGCCCAAAACCACAGCCGAGTGTTTCCGATTGTGTCCGATTGCGGAATACACGCGTGGTTAATTTATTTTATTTCTATCCGCGCCTTGCTTGTTAAACTCAACCAACTTATGCGCCCGTCACCCAACAGCCAAGAAAACAAAGGTATAAGTCAAATTATCGAATATTTAGAATATTCCGACGAGCATTGCTCTATCCGTGGTAACCAGTGTCATACTGGGTGTATGTTGAGAGCTTTTTTGTGATCGTAACCACTCGGCTCGGGTATTTGACCAAAAATCAAACACGGTGTCAAAAGCAAAACACGAGCTTGTACACTCGTGTCGCGTCTATTGCGTTGCGGGTTCATCTATAAGCACGAAACTAAAGTGGTAAATTACAGCCACATGGTGGTGTGTTTGCAGTCAAGTTCGGCCTCGTGCAGCACGGTCTGGTGTTTTTACCAAGGCTGGTCACACATTATAAACTATCTGTTCACATAGGTAAAATAACAATGATTTAACTTTTTTTTTACGTTCCCAACTATGGCTTGTTGTATGCAAAGCGCAGTAAAAATGTTGGAATTGGTAAAATTTTCAACAAAAAAAAACCGAAATGAGTTTCGGTTGTATAGTTTTCAAATGGCTCATCCAAACACAAACCAAAGGAACAAAATCTGTAATTATAATGTTTTCATTATGAAATGGCCGATGAATCATATGTGAAAATCACTTAGGTGCTTCAAAGCAGCTTAATTTTATTTTGTTTTGTGAAATTTGGTGTAAGATAAAGCGAATACAGCTGGCAATGCCTAGAATCAGAAAATCAGAATAAAAACCCATTCGAAGACTGCGTTTGATAATAAATGTATCGAATGGGACGAAGTTGCATCCACAAATAGACCCATTTAGTGCTTATAGACCAAAATTACATCCATATCCCTCAAAAGTTTCTGACTTTATAAAATGAGTTGTGTTACTTTTTGTTATACATACTACCAAATGGCTTGTTAAATATATCTAAGCAAGTGTATAACTAGTTAAATATCGCTTCCAGCTCAAATACTTTATGAGTTAAAATTAAAAATGTAATCGTTCGTTGCATATTAGGCTGAGTTAAGGGACACATACCCTACTCATCACAACATTTTCACGCAATTTATTTTTAACAGAACATCACAGAATAAAAAGTAATTGAATTTTGTTCCAGAAACTGACCAACTACCACCGCTCCATCCTATGGTGTCTTTTTTCCATGTTAAAATGTTACCTCTACACTTCCAATTTTATGATTGAGAGAGTCATGCAAAACGCAACACTTTTTACTTCTATAACCCTAATTTGATCATAAAAAATACAAAAACTTCCCTTTCCGAAATCACCCACCCTGCAATGTTTTTAATCAAACGAGATATAGAGAGAAACAAACAAAACAAATTGGTGTATGATTAAGTTTCAACAAACAAACATTTTGTATCATAACCAAACTTTTTCAACGCGTCAGCATCGCTGTCAACAAGTAGTATTAGATTTCCATGGAAGAAACATTTTTAATGGGTTTAAAAAAACCAGTTTGATTAAAACACGTTCAAAAACTAAAGGTGAAGTTGTTCATAGTTTCAGTACACTTCTTCTAATCAGTTCGCTCATTCTCGATAGTTTTACAGAGCCGATATGTTATTGTTTTCTTTTTTCTATATACAGTACTGGACAAAATAACACACACTAAAAACTAAAAACGCATCATATGTTATATTATTCTCATTTGACAGATAAAAATATCCAAACATCCAAGATGTAAATCATTAGAAGTTTTTTTTTTTGCAAGATTAGTTTTTATCTCAAAATCGTTATTTTTTCATGGACAACATAAATCATACCATACACTTCAAAAATCGGATTTCTCGATGATATTATTAAAATCACTTTTAATATTTTGTAACCACTGCATTCTTTGACAGTTGTTGTCACAGTGCAGATGTGGTATTTTCCCGCCGATGTTGGTTCCGTGTGCTTTCAAAAAGTTTAAAATGTCCGGGAAACAGATTTCGCTTGGTGTAAGAAAATCTCCGGCTACTTAGTTTCACTTGGGGCTGTGCAACACATGTGGGGGAAGTATGAAAACGAAGGAATAGTGAAAAACTTATCCCCGCAAGGAACGCATCGTCAACATCGACAACACACCATCAGGATGTCAGGATTGTTCGATTGGCTAAGCAACATCCGAAATTTTTATCGACAGTGATTGCTGAATCACTAAATCTAAGTGTAAATCGAAGGCTCAACGACAGTGGATTAAAGAGCTGTTTGGCGTCCAAACGACTTTTCATTAGTAATCGGAACCAGCAGAAGCGGCTGGAGTTTGCCAATAAATCCGCTGGTATGTCGGTAGACTTCTCGAAACGGTTTGCGCTATTCCGACAAAAACGGCGCTCGAAAGTTTGATGAGCTTCTGGTGAAGTACACAAGGATCGATACATCCAGAAGACAATGAAGCATGGAGGTGGGAATATCATGGTTTGGGGAGTGTTCGCATGGTCTGGAGTAGGAAGTTTGGCACACATCAAAAGGATCATGACTGCGGATATAAACATCTACTTGCTCTGCGAAAATTTGGAGGTGTCTCTTTTAAAAATTGGCCTGGAAACTAACTACATCTTTTAACAGAACAACAGAACAACGTTATTTAAGTCAAACAGACTCAAAATGCTTGAATGGCCTCCTCAATCCCCTGATTTGAATCCGATTGAAAATCTGTGGGGTTATCTGGACGATAAAGTGGACAAAACATCGGTAACCAACCAACTGGGAGCAGTTTTGAAGGCTAAGAGGGGTCAAACTAAGTAAAAAACATTTTTTTTTCCCAAAAAAAATAAAATAAAAAAAAATAATATAATATAAACAACCACCCTTTCTTTTTTTTTTTCCCGCCACAATTTGAAAAAACTTCTTCCAAAAAACTTCCCTCTACACAGAAAAAAATCTGAATTTTCATTGTGATGTACAGTTGTGTTCAAAATAATAGCAGCGGTTGGTTAAACAAATAAAAAGTGGAATAATTCCAAATTGATGAAATATTCCGAAATATGTTTCACAGTCAACATTTACAAGGACCTTAAATAAACTGACAGTGGGTTTCATTTCAAGAAATTTATTTATTTTTTCTCAGAATTTTTGTTTATTAAAAAAAAGTCAGTGTTCAAAAAAATAGCAGTGTTATAAGTTAACCACTAGGAAATCATAAGTATAGCGATAATCGGTTGTCAACTTGTTTTAGCTTTCGAATATACTTTAGTACTTTGTTGCATAACCACTGTTTTTAATAACAGCCAAGCAACGTTTCTGCATTGAGTCCACGAGTGCTTGACATCGAGAGACAGGTATTGCGGCCCAGGAATCGCGAACTACCGACCACAGCTCTTCCACATTTTTCGGCTTGGCTTCAGAAACTGCGTATTTAACATCTCCCCATAGGTTTTCAATAGGATTGAGATCAGGAGATTGGGCTGGCCACTCCATAACCTCAATCTTCTTTGTTTGAAACCATGCCTTAGCTCGTTTACTGGTGTGTTTTGGGTCGTTATCCTGCTGGAATACCCATTTCAGCGGCATTTCCTCCTCAGAATAAGGCAGCATAACTTCATCAAGTATTTTGATATATCCATGTTGATCCATGATGCCAGGTATACGGTATACCGGTCCAACACCATAATAGGAAAAGCATCCCCACACCATAATTTTTGCTCCACCATGTTTTACAGTCTTCACCGTATACTGCGGTTGGTATTCCGTGTTAGGAGGACGTCTAACATATTGACGACGACCCTTTGTCCCAAATAGCACTATTTTAGACTCATCAGTCCACAAAACATTTCGCCATTTTTCTCTGGGCCAATCGACATGGAGCTTAGCAAACTTCATGCGATTTGCAACATGACGTTTTGTCAACAGCGGTACCTTCCGAGGGCTACGGGCATACAATTTCGCTTCCATCAATCGTCGTCCCCCCCCCCGGTTCCTCTCTCTTCCTTCTGCGCGCCGTGCCCATCTTCCCCCTCTCCCCACCCCCCCCCCCGCCCCCCCCCCCCGGCCCGTTTCCCCCCCGCTTCCCTTTTTCGCATTTTCCGCCCCACCTGTTTTTTGTTTTTCCTCCGGCCGGACCTCCCTGCTCGGCTTTTTTTTTTTTGCCGCCCCCCGCGCCGGCCCGCCCGCCCGCCCCCCCGCTGGGAGACCTTCCATCTCCCTCCCCTTTTTTTTAAACTTGGGGGGGTTGAAAATTCTCAAAGTTGAAAAAATTTCCCGAAGCAATTACCGCTGCTATTATTTTGAACAGTTCAAAATGGACGTTGCAGCATTGAATCTGCAAAATTTAAACAAAGAGAAATCGTAACGCTACAAACAGTATCTCGTATTGACAAGAGATGTCACTAGTATGAACATAAATGATTGGTTGGTTGAATCAGTAACGCATACATGAGCTATGAACAAAGTGTTCAAGCATGACGTGGCACTGCTATTATTTTGAACACAGCTGTAAACATCAGACCAAGGGAAATTGTATTTCCTTCCACACGAAACAGCAACTTGCATTAAACAGTTCTAACAAAGAAGAGCTTTTGCATACAACATTATCGACAATGTATGGAATATCCCAGAACTTTTCACGATTTATAATTTAAATGTGTGTGTTTTGTGACGCTCCATTTATGTGCATGATATTAAACAGAAATTTCAAGCTGTGTACCTTTTAAATCAGCTGAGATATCGAAGGAAATTACAATATTTATGTGGTGTGCGATTTATTTTGTCCAGCACTGTACCAAGAATAACTTAATACAACGTCTAGTAGTTAGGAGTGGGCCGAGTATTGACCATCGATATACCTGCATGCGTCGGGAACCAATGGTTTTAGTTCTCCTCCGAAGGAAAAGAAGACAAGTGATTTTATGCCTCAGATGATTCATGTCGATTTTGTGACATGGATAAAGAAAACACGAAACATTTATTATGCCACTGTCCGGCAATTTTCAACAAAAGACTACAGGTTTTCAACAAGGGGCCATCACAACCCTCTGAAATTAATTTGGAGACTAGATCTCAATGTGGAGATGGATTTTATGAGGAGAGTTATACCGTACTGTGACAACGCTTTAAGTCAATGGGTGATGATGACTTTCAATCGATTCCGGTATCGGTGCAAAAGGAAATTTTTTTTTTTTTCCCCCCACCGTTTTTTATCCCCAACTTTTTGAGCTTTTTTAAAATAAAGGGCTTTACCTACAAAAACCAAAAAAACCAAAGTTTTAAACGGTTTTCCCCCCAAACGGAATTTTGTTTATTCTAATGTTATGCATCAATTAATTTTTTGTTGTTGGTTTACTGGCGGGACTCTGAATAGAGTAGAAACCTCTACGCCAGGCCTTTGATGATATCGTTGCGTAAATCCTTTCGAATCATTTTGCCAGCCGTACACGGAACATGTCGTCCAAGAAGACGCTGTTGCAAATGACTCGGAAGGAGCCACGTTTGAGTTTTTTGAGTCCTTTCGTCTGTTTCTTCAACTGTCTGTTTGTTAGTCAGTGTTACGTATATAAGTTTAATAAGTCTTCCGAAGCAGTTTTCTCGTATCAAAAATAAAAAGTTATTGTATTGTACCTTGTGCGTTAGAATGATATAGCTTAACTCCTTTTGAAGCATTTCACCAGCCGTACAAGGATCATGTCGTCCATAGAGACGCTGTTGACACTGCCTCAAAAGGTGTTACATTTTCAAGATGGCTTTCCTTTTCTATCAGCCATGTTCATGTCAACTGTTTTGTATGGTGTCGTGTCGTATTTTTGTCTGTTTGTTATTTAGTTCATCAGTTTGTAAGTTTAATAAGGTGTTTTACTTATCTTCGTTATTTCTTCATGATTTCTGTAGTCTTTTGTAGTTGTGAATTTCTTCATCTTCTGTTACGCTTGTGATTTGAGTAGTTTGTTTGGCTATTAGTAGTCTTCTGGCGCCGTCGTGATTTGAGTAGTTTGTTTGGCTTTCATCTTCTGTTTGCTCTGTTGTGTTAATACATCACTCATTACCGGTGCACACTCTAAAAGCTGCATTTTCTTCAAAACTAGCATGTTCCTAGAATTAAATAAGCAAAATCGCCTCACGCTAAAAGACCCCGATAAACGTATAGCATCTAGGGTTACCATTCCCATTTTCATCTCATTTCAGATCTCGTACTTTTTATTCATTGTTATTTTAATTATTTTTATTTGTTGTTGAAAGCAAGCCACAAAAGGAATCAATTGATTGATACATCAAACCTACATTTCCGATTAATGTGAATAATGGATCATGAGATGAATAATGGAACAGTTCCCCTATGTGATAATGCTTTCCAAAAGTGTGCTGATTTTTTATAATAAACTATTCCAGCTTTTTCAACTGATTCTATCTGATCAAATGCAGCATTTCTACTATTTGCAAATACTGTACTTGACCATTGATCACCATCTCAGAACTATAATGTTCATCGATAAGAAGTACTAGAGGATTTTCAGAAGCACTTCTGGGCTGCATTTCCACTGATCTGGCAACACTTGTGTGCTTCTTTCCAAAATGGTAAAGAACCAGACCAGCCCTGGGACCTGGTAGTTGAAGTTAAACTACCTCAAGGTTTTGTCAGTGCCCAGGGAATTTTATGCATCAATTAATTTGTATTACAAAACTTAACTTCTATTTCGTTTAACTTTCCAGCAGTGGCAAACATATGTTTTATATTTATATTCGGTAGTGTAGAAAACATTATTCTACAAAATGGGATAACGATTCCCATAATAATCTAAAGTTTCTATATTCGTCCTACGCTGAATCAAGATATTGGAGAGTAAATAGATTTGATTATTTTTGTAATAATGTTTGCTTGCGTTTAATAACAATAACAGACATCAGAAACCGTCAAGTATGATGAATTACGAGTTAAGATTAATATCTGAGCATGTTCCCTATTTAAGTTTTTTTCAGCCGATGTTAAAGAATAATCAATCAATCGATTCATAAGGATTGCATTTCTGAAATAATATTGACTATTTGTTCGGAGTCTAACGTACGTATCTATTGATTTTTTTTTTGCATCATTACATACACCATTCATTTTATTACCTGTTTACGGCATCTAATACTCATTTCGACATTGTTTATATTTTTGAGAATATGGCTCTCGTTCGTCTGCTGTGAAGCAAGACAGCAGCGTTTACATGCACATCATCTTAACAAACGATATTTTCATTTGTGCTAATTGGTGTTCGAGTTTTTAAAAGGGCACACCGCGTTAAAACAGCAATGTGCTGGTAATAAACCCTGGATGGATTAACACGCTATCTGTTTACCTACACCAAAAACCGCTGAGCACGCTAACTGGTGTATAAACAAAACGAAATCAATTTTAATTATTTAGCTTACTCCACGATTATGCTTCCACGTACTTCTCAGGTTCGAGCGGTAATAGTGAAAATTTAACGCCCTCGTTGATTTAGAGTATTAGTTTTATGTCAAAATCTGAGGTGGTTCTGAGTTTGGTTTTGATCTGGCAATTTTTTGGTATTTTCTCTCGTTGTAATAAAATCGTAATTTAAACGCTACAAATTTGCATTAAGTCTCTTTAAAATTCGATAATCGAATGTGTAAACGATGTGTACGAATGCAAAAATAACGCAATCACAAACATGGTTGTAAGCAGAGGTAAGGTTTTCTTTAGGAAGTAATAGTCTAGAACAATAAGATTTCACCCTGAAACTGACAACTGAGCGCTACACTTTAAACAACTTGATTGCCAAGTGAACCTTATTTATTGACGGGAATATACACACGCATCTATTTAGTGTATCACTTCAACAGAGAGGAAATGCTTATTAGGGATATAACTAACTGAATGATAGACGTAGGTTTACCCTACTTATGGCATCATTAAAAAATGCATAGTCTAGCATGACGCTATGCATTGATGTCGATTCACTCGTTTAACTGATGAAAAGCATGAAAAATAAAGCAAAATAAAATAATAGGAGCATATCGATGCTCATTGCTCAGACATCATTCATGTGTTTGAATGCAGCTGAGAGGAAATGCGTGGTGTTAGTTATTCTAATGCGTCATTCCAACCGCTCCAATTAAACGCAAACAAACGAGTGATGGTCACTTCCTTAAATCGAAATAAATATGTCTTAATGTTTTGGAAAGTAAATTATATTATTTACAAGCAAGGGAATATCCAAAGGCGATTAACGACTTTGAACGATAATATCTCCTCTTTGGCCCACAGAAATTTTACGATAAGTATTTCATTCGAAAGATAGAACATCAAAGCTGGATCCCTGTTGATAACTAAATTCATTACATTTGTTTAAACTAATTAAAAAGTACTTTAAAGAAAAATGTTTAAACGCACAAAGCTATTGGTCGAAAATGATATCATATTTGCCCGACGCTCTGATTGGTTAATACTGCCACAGTTTCCGTGCCAGCGATAATTAAACATTTGGTGACGTCCGACCAATCATCTGTTCTCTCTGTGCATCCGTAAGGACAAGCGCATTCACCGTCTGCTCTGGAAGACCAACTAATCAGAGCTAGCCGTCCGCAACGACGAGGAGCTAAATCAACTTCTCCCGTTTGACCATTCCACAGGATGGTGTGCTGCAGCCCAAGAAGATCGACAAAAAAATTTCAATTGTAAACCGTGTTCCATCCGTAAACAAATAAAATCCGTCCTTTTCAGGACGACCAAATGAATTTGTCAACTAAAGAGTATATTTGATTGCATTTTCTCTTGAGCTCATCAAAATTTTCATTACCACGCACCGGCTCAACATAGCGATGCTTGAAAAGCCGCGAACGGAGAAAATGGCCTAAAATCTTGCTTAGTATCCATATATAAATCCCTATTCGCCATGTTAACACTAGCAAGCTCGTTGGAATTCAATAAACGAAATAGTATTAACAATTAAGTCGAGCTGAACTGCAAAACGGCCGACGGCAAAAGCTATGGCCCATCCCCTTTTGTAAAATTTGATTCACATTGCCTTCGTTGATACCCCCTTCCTGCCATGCAATGGTACCCGATGCTATTGTATAAAACGGGCCCGACAGTGCGAGCAGCTATTATATATTTCAGAATCCAAGTCGCACTGGAACATAAAAAAAAGATTTATTTCACGATCACTACTGTTACATCGATCACTTCTAACTAAGAACTGCCCAAATAATTAATATTAATCCCTATTTATAACCTACGTTATGCTAACTATGCTATTTTATGGGCCCGCCCATTTGGAACAACAGTGACATCGGCTGATCGGGGTCTGAAGTTCAGGAATTCTGCTGATGGTGTTTGATTGGTTACCGAGTGGCATCGGTTGCTGGTGTCTGAAGTCCAGGGGGTTATGCTGACGGTGCATGTTCGGTTGCCAGGCCATGGTTTCCTGCTGACTGGCTGTTGGTTCTGGTGCGTGTTGTATCATAACTCCTCCGGGGGGTAAAAAAGCGTGGCCTCACGCGTCTTCTCTGGGGTTCTGTATGAATTCTTTCTTGGTGAGTTTTGTACTGAGGTAACGAATCAGTTTGTCTGTAATGTAAGAGAGCAAAGATGGCTAATGTTATAGTTAGGGTTGTTGAGAGCGTTATTCCTCCTAATAAGCTCCAGTTCCATAGGTGGTGGGTGAATTGTTTCAGGTACACGTGGTCGATCATCTTTCGGTTAATTATGGATCTATTGCTGACGTAGTTCAAATCGTCTTCCTTCTGGTGATAATGTATTGCAAGGTTGGGCATGGCTCCTTGAAAGATGGATGGCTGAACGGTGTGGCTAAGAGATACGAATTGCTGATCTCCAAAACTCAAAGTACAGTTTGAGAATGATATTAAAAAGTTACCTTTCAGTACTCTGTTATCGGGGCCACAATCAGATTTCAAAAGATCTGATTTCGCATTATTGATTAGTAAGAGGTTATTTGTTACAAGTTGTGCTTCAGTTTTGTTTTCTCGTATGGTAGTACAGAAGCTTTTCGTGCCCAATATTAACTTGGATATGCAACTGTCAGAGTACTTACGGATGTAACTGATGTGTTGAACGTATTCATCTGGTTTGTTTGTGGTGAATAGGCTATTTCTGCTCTTGATCAGGTTTCTTGGATAATGTTTTATCATTGAATTGTTGTTGTTGAGTGGATGAATTTGGAATATTGTTGACTCGTCCTTCTCGAGTTCCGGTACTCTTAAAATATAAAGTAGAGTTTCTCCGTTGACTGCAATTTTTGGTTGGACTAGGCTGAGTGCTTCATCTGGTAGGTCTGTATATACTCCTTGATCTTCTAATAATGTTTTAATTGTGTTTATCTCGTGTGCTGTAAGAAACTTATTGTTTGCTATAGAGACTTTCGTCCATAGTATCGCGTCCTGGATTTCTTCCAAAATGTTGTTCATAAGGTCAATATTCATGATAGTGGTAATAGTTTCTATCTCGTTTAAAATGATCTGGTTCTCATGTTTACTCTCAATTACCTTGTTTATTGTGTTAGATAATGATGCCAATCTGTTTCCGAGCTGTTCATTAATTTTCAATTGCTGGTTATTGCTGTCAATTAGTTCGTTCATGGTAGAGTTTATGATGTGTAGATCCTCTGCATCTGGGCTCCCGCTGATCCATTTCCATGTCGTTCCTATTAGGTCGAGGGCTCCTAACTATTCGTTTTTGTGGTTTAAGTTGAATAAAATTAGAATATAAGAGTTTAATTTTTAGTTTCACTATTTCTGATAGATGATTATTGATCTTTCTGTATGCTAGATTGGTCAAAGAATTGATGGTTAATTCAAGATTAGTTATGTTGATTGGATGGATAATATGAAAATTTCCTGTTTGTATTTTGCATGATTTTGTTTTCAATGTTAAAATTGGATGTGTGTTTAAATTTGTGATTTCCATGTTTTGACAATTTAATCTAAGGATTCCGACAATTATAATTATGGCTATAGGTATTCTTATCATTTCTAATGGGCAGTTGTGTAACTAAATGTTTTTAAAGTAAAGTTTTTTCGTTTTCTTCCGTCTTCGTCTCTTGTTGAACTGAAATTAGAAAATAAGTTGACTGTTAGTTATTTTGGTTATTGTGATTTCGGCTGAAATTTGAAGATTGAGTGATTAGATGTTCCAAAGGGTTGATGGCTTCTGACTTGAACCTACAAAAAAAAGAAAAAAAAGTCATGTTATTATGGTTTCCTTGTACGTTTCAGTTTATTTTTATTCCTTTTAACGTTTCTGTTAATAACCACTGAATACTTATTGTCTTTCAGACATTTTGCCTCTGAAAATCTAGGATCTAATTTTTTTCTAGTGTTTTTCTTTATTTGAATGTCTGTGTTTTCGATAAAAGTTGGAGGGTCTTCTTTCATAGAATTATTTTTAGTCATTGTAGTTGCAGACTTTTTTAGTTGATTTAAGACTTTTGCATACACATCTTTTGCTTCCTCTGCAATTTGGTTTGGATTCACAATATTTCGTTGATTGAACACAATTTCATTTGGTGTGAATGATGTGGACGAATGCACTGAATCATTATAAAGCGATGTTGCTATGGCAATAATTTCTGATGAGCTTTGTCCTTCAAACTTATGCTTATTAGTATTGAATAGTTCTATGATAGTGCTGTGTGTTTTCTCAATCTGTCCGTTTGACTCGGAAGATGAGGCAAACTCTATTTCAGTTCCCAAATTAGCTAGGAACATTTTTAACTGCAGGCTTGTGAAAGCTGCTTCGTGATCACAAATTATTTTTTTAGGTGCTCCAAATATTCCAATGTATTGAGAAAGGGCTTTTTGTATATCTATTAGGTTCCGAGATGGAATTTCTATCATTTGCAAATGTTTTGAGAATGCGCATATAAGTGATAAATAATTTTGTTTGTCTATTCCAAAAATATCTATGTGAACTCTGTGAAATGGTGCGGTTTCAACTGGTCTAGGTGATAACTTAATGTTATATGGTTTACGTTCATATTTGTGCTTAGCACAGATGGAACAAGAATTAACTATTTGCCTGATTTTCTTTGTCATTTTAGGGAAAAAATAGGATCTTTTTATTTGTTTTTCCATTTCTGATATACCCCTGTGAGCACGTTCGTGTTCAGTACGCACTATTATATCTTGTCTGTTTTCTGAAGTTACGTCTTCGACCATGTTTTGGGTTATAACGAAATGTGAGTTTGATATTGAAAAATGTTCTCTGTGTACTTCTTGGATTATTTGAAATAAATGTTCAGGTGCAAGAATAGCGGTTTGTGTTCCCGAGCTGTATTCTTTAATGAATGAAGTAATATCTTCTGGGCTGAAAGATGTTGAGCAAATAATAGTTCGATTGAAGTTGGGGAATGGATTTTCTGTGATTACGCTGTTAAAAGTTGTTTGTCTAAAGATTATTTGATTGCGATAGCTGTTAATGGGTTTTTCTGTGAAATGAATAAAAAAATCATCAGATGTTCTAGAAGAGTGCATAGAATTTTCAGACTCGTCGTCTGCTTCGTTCGAATTTGCATCTATTTTTCGGCTAAGAGCGTCTGCTACGACATTCGTCTTTCCGGCTTTGTAAACAACATCGTAATCGTAGTTTTCCAACTCCAAGCTCCAGTTAATTAGTTTCAAATTTTTCTTAGAGGTTTTTATGTAGCAAAGAGGTTTATGATCTGTTACAAGAGTAAATTTGTTACCGACGAGATACGGTCTAAATTTATTGATTGACCACATTATTGCTAACGCTTCTTTTTCTGTTGTGCAATAATTATTTTCTGTATTGTTAAGCGTTCGACTGGCGAATGCTATGGGGCGTTCAATACCATCTTGTTTTTGCGATAATACCGCGCCGAGAGCGTAGTTACTCGCATCAGTAGTAAGAATAAATGGCAATTCGAAATCAGGATATGCTAGTACCTGATCAGATGCTATGATGTTTTTCAACTTAGAGAATGCATCTTTAAAATTCTGATCATTTATATTTACCTCTGCCTCTTTCTTCAAAAATTTTGTTAGTGGTTTGGTTACTTTAGAATAATCTTTTATGAATCTTCTGTAATAACCGGTGAGGCCTAGAAATTGTTTTATCTGTTTCTTGGTTTTAGGTAGTTCCCACTCTAAGATTTTTTTAATTTTATCTGGGTTTGTTTTTATTCCTTGTGGGGTTATCACGTGCCCCAAGAATTCCGTCTCTGTCCTCATAAACTCGCACTTATCTAATTGGATCTTAAGATTGAAGTCTGAGAGACGTTTTAATATTTTCGACACATTTTCTAGATGATTTTTTAAATTATAACCAATTATAATAATATCATCCAAATTTACAAAGCAAATTATTCCGATGTATTCGGCTAAAATGCTGTTCATCGCACGCTGGAAAGTAGCTGGTGCGTTTTTTAGGCCAAAGGGCATTCTTGTAAACTCAAAGTGCCCTTGTCCGGTAGAAAAAGCTGTTTTTTCCATGTCCTTTTCACACATTTCTATTTGATGAAAGCCGGATTTCAAATCTAATGTTGTGAAATACACGGATTTTCCGAGGCTATCTAATATTTCCTCTATTTGTGGTATAGGGTGTTTGTCGTCAACCGTTTTCTCATTAAGTTTACGGTAATCGATGACAACCCTGACTTTCTTTTTACCTGATGCGTCAGACTTTTTTGGGACGACCCATACAGGAGATGAATAGGGGCTCAGAGAATTTCTGATAATGCCACATTCAAGCATTTCTTGAATTTGCTCGTCGACATCCTTTTTGAAATGTTGGGGATACCTGTATGTTTTTGTATAGATGGGCTGATCATTTTTAGTTTTTATTCTATGTTTAACAGCTGTAGTTGCTGTGAGTTTTTCGCCAGTTCTCAGCAGAGTGTCTTGATGTTTTAAAATGACGTCGATTAACATTGATTTTTCATGCTCTGATAAGTGTTCGGTGCGTATTAATTTTTCGATGTCTGATGTTTCTAAGGATTTATGTTTCTTTATAGGAATCGGAGAGATTGTTTCGAAATTGTTAACTTTAAGAGCAAGTTTCGGAATGTTTTTTGGAATTTCTTTACTGTTGCTTTCAATGAGGATTGTTGATTTACAATTTTCTGATTTGTAAAGTCCAGGTGATATCATTAAATCATTACTTAATTTTGTAAAGTTTGGGACATACCAATCACCATTGTTTTCAGTTGAAATCGTAACAATATGATTGAATGTTTTTTTCGAGGGATAGTATTTTTGAAATGGCAAAATATTTCCACTTATGTTTATTGTTTCTGTTTTATAATCGATAATGGCCTTTGTTTCTGACAAAAATTCTGATCCTATAAGACCTTCAAAAAAATTATGAAAGGCGATTTCGTAGTACTTCTGGGTGGGAATGTTATTTCCGAAAAAAATGAATTTTCCTTTCCGTTCGATAGTATGCGTACCAGTTATGTTTTTTATTTTAACAGGTTTGGTCTTTTTTGTTTTTTTAAGTATTCCAGGCCAAATGAGGTTTTTGTTGGCACCAGTGTCTATAAGTAGTTTAACATTGTTGGAAACTAAGTATGGTAAAAAATTTATGTTTCTATTTGCGTTTGATCCACTTGACAAAAATTTACTTCGTTTTCATCATCGGATGACTCATTCGAAGTTGGGTCTTCCAATTCACTAGAAATTTCATTGTTATTTATATGTTTTTTATTATAGCTCAATCTGCTGCGAAGGGATGGATCAATTTCCATTGGTTCAACTGAATCTTTTCTATCAAATTCTGGTTTGATGGGTAGATTTGACTTTGGTTTCATCTGTTGTTTTTGGGACTTTGGATCGTAGCTTTTGTTGTTACTATTGATTTGTGTTTTATTATTTGTAAACCTTGTCTTAGAAATTTCATCCATGTTACTGGCATTGATTTCCTGACTTTTAAATTTGCATAAGAATGCGTATGCATCCTCGATGTCTTTGGGCCGTGCTGCTTGAGCGTGACCGAAATAATTACCCCGTAGTCCGGATATAAATGCGGCTAATGCATCCTCGTCGATAAATGTGCTAATAGCTTCCCAATTGTCGCGATATTTTGCGTTTTGCTTCGCTAAGGTTTTTATGTTTTGCACGATTTCTTTCGTGCGATGGTAGTATTTGTGGATAGTCATGCTATCCAGCATTTTATTCTGCCATAACTGGCACTTATATGTAGATAACTCTTGACGATCGCCAAGAGCGTTGATTAGTATTTCTTTTATGTTATCAAAATCTTGTGGATTGTCGGCTAGGCATAAGATGTCTTTTGCCTTTCCACTAATTTTATTGGTGACTGCTGTCACATACATCGCATATAATTGCGGTGGAATTTTATCTTTAAAGAGGTTCAGCGTATTTTCCGCTGTGTTGAGCCGTGAAGACAATTGTTTTCTGTTGCCTTCAAAAGATTGTAAAGATTTGATGGGATCTGGAATTCTGAAAAAGTCCCCAATCGGAACTTCTCCGGAATTTACCGCTACTGGGTTTCCTCCGGCCGGAGCGGTGGTTAATTGTTCAAGCTGACTCTGTTTAGCTTGAAGGCTGGTAATAGCTGCCATCATCTGGGCGAGCTGATTCGAAATTTCTTCCATTTTTAATGGGTTATTATCTTCGTCGTCAGAGGTTTCTGATGAATTCTCTGAAAATTTTCTCCTGCGAAAAAAATTATCTCTGTTTTTGCGGGTTGCTTTTGGCATAAGGTATGTTCACTTTGTGAATCTTTGTACCTGACCTACACTATTATGCAACAAGTGGTGCTATTATAAGTGAAACAAAGCTAACGCTGTGTCTGGTTTCACTTGACTCGCTTGCGCATTAGTGGTTTCAAATTGCGGGGGGAATGAATTTGCGTTCTCTTAGAACTCGTAAACTCGGTTTAAATTTGCGGGGGGAATTAATTTCCGTTCTCTTAGAACTCGAAAATTTGTTCAACTGCGACAAAAGTTTGTCACAGACGTGGGTAACACTTTTTCTTTTCACTTAGATAAAAAAGGTTCTACTCACGGTTTTTGCTTGTCGTGTCCTAGGTGGTTCGCGGTTGAACGTTGCTGTTTGTTCAGGTGCTGTGAGCCGGGGGGTCCTCAATTCGATACGACGGATGAAATCCTTAAGTCGACGATGCTGACGCGGAACCGCTTCCTGTGCAGGTTATTAATCTGAACTACCACTGTTTGTAAACTCACTAGTCACTTCAACCATTTCCGGACGGCTGCGCCAATTATGAATCCAAGTCGCACTGGAACATAAAAAAAAGATTTATTTCACGATCACTACTGTTACATCGATCACTTCTAACTAAGAACTGCCCAAATAATTAATATTAATCCCTATTTATAACCTACGTTATGCTAACTATGCTATTTTATGTGCCTGCCTATTTGGAACAACAGTGACATCGGCTGATCGGGTCTGAAGTTCAGGAATTCTGCTGATGGTGCTTGATTGGTTACCGAGTGGCATCGGTTGCTGGTGTCTGAAGTCCAGGGGTTATGCTGACGGTGCATGTTCGGTTGCCAGGCCATGGTTTCCTGCTGACTGGCTGTTGGTTCTGGTGCGTGTTGTATCATAACTATATATCACCCCCCAACCCCCCCCCCCCCCTTTTTTTTCCCCCCCCCAAAAAAAAAAAAAAAAACCCCAAAAAAAACTCCCACACCCCCCCCCAAACCCCCCAAATACCGGAGAACTCAACACCGCCTCTCCCCTCCTCCCCCCCCCCCGTCGTCCCCCCCCTTCTCCCGGTCTCCCTTCTCCATTACCCAATCCTGTAATGGATTGGTACGAAGCGAAGGGCTTTAATGTTGTCCCGAAGGAGGCGAACCCGACAAACAGAACTTCGTCCGATCGAAAAGTTTTGGGCGATAATGAGGAAGAAGTTGAAAAAAAGCGGAAAAACATTCAAAACCGATGAAGCTTTGAAGAAAAACTGGGAGAAATTGTGTAAGGGATATGGACAAAGCCTCTCCCAAGATCATATGAGCAGTGTTAAGAGAAATGTACGAGCATTCATCTTGGGGGAAGAAATTCAATAGATAAATTTGAGAAGTATCCGATTTAAAATGAATTTTTGATGATCATTTTTGTGTGTTTCAATTTTTCCGAGTCCAGTCTTTAATAACGATAAGTAGGGTGTGTGTCCCTTGACTCAGCCTTTTTTTTTCGTGTCGGGTATCTTCATCACTGCGACCAATTGAAGGGCCGTCAACCCTCGCATGGCCTCCCTGCATGCATAGACAACCATGAGATCACAATAGCGACTACTCCACGTGGGCTTGGATAGTGGCTGGAGGAGGGGCCCAACAACATGGCCCAACAACAAAGAAAACCCAAGAGAGAGCGAATCCGTTCGCTAAAGGTGGCCTACTGAGGTCCCCACCGCGTTAAACGGTGGGATCGGGCGTGAGCGACACCTGCGGTAGTGCTACGGCATCGGAGGCAGGTGGTACCAAGCTAGGTGTGGCCATGGATGGGCCAGGACTCATCCGGGCCATTAATAGGATGCGGGAAACCCTTCCTAAAGTGATGGAGGTTTCGGAGCAGTTGGACGCGATTATCGACTTCACGCCGTCACGCAACAACATTTCGAAAGACCTCAAACTGAGCCTCCTTAGGCTACGGATGACAGTGCAGGCTGCATGCAAGGAGAGGAAAGAGCTGGAGGCGAAACTCCTAGCCGAGCAAAGTGCCAACGAGTTGGCACGGCTAGCGGCCACCGAAAGGGCGAGGGACATAGCCTAAAAGCAGACCCAGATGGAAACATCCATCTCAGTCGAAGAGTGCACCCTATCCATGGGGGCGGGGACCTCCAAGCGGGCTAGGCAGTCTCCGGGCGATACGGCGCCTGGCGCTTCTAAGAAACGTATCGTGTCGGAAGCCCCAACAGGGAAGCGAACTTTCGCGGACGTGGCGGCGGGGTCTGAGGGTCCATCCTCGCGACCAGCTCCAGCTGCCCGAAAAGAGAGAGGCCCCGGCGCTAAGCCCAGCGCGAAAGGCGTGACGTCCAGCTCGCGTGTTGTCTCAAGCGCCGAAGGGGGCCCAAGCGGCAGGGCCCTAACGACAACATCAGCCAAAACTAGCACGGAAGCAGATGCCAGTGCTAGGAGGGGGACGAGCGATGACCCCAGGCCGGGCAGGGAAGGCCCCTGGAATAAGGTGAGGAAAAAGAGAAATAAAACTCAAAAAGAAAAGGACAAGCGACAGGTGGCCCGCAAGCGTAACCGCGGAGATGCCCTCATCGTCAAGACCGAGGCGTCTAAGTACTCCGAGGTCTTGCAAGCGATGCGCGGGGACGCTAAATTGGCAGGCCTAGGCGCCGATGTGCGGAGTATACGCCGCACCCGCACCGGCGAGATGCTCCTGGAGCTTAAGAAAGCGACAACGCTTAAGGGCCCGGCGTACAGAGACCTAGCATAACAGGCCTTAGGTGAGGGTGTGGAGGTGCGCGCCCTCGTCTCGCAGGTGACGATCCAGTGTAAAAACCTGGATGAGATCACCGAGGCAGACGAGATTTCCACTGTACTGAAGGAACAGTGCAAGGTCGAGGTTGCTGCCGCAGACATACCTCTGAGGAAGGGTCCACTTGGGACCCATGTGGCAACCCTGAGAGTAGCGGCAGTCGACGCAGACACTGCGTTGAAAGTGGCAAGGGTGAAGGTGGGATGGTCAGTATGGCCCACTAAGCCTACACCAGCCGCCAAAGGCACGCTTCAGATGCATAGAGAGCGGGCACATGTCCTGGGAGTGCAAAGGCCCAGATAGGAGCAACATGTGCAGAAGGTGTGGCAGCACTAGCCACAAGGCGCGGGATTGCAAAGGTCCCCCCAAATGCTTGATGTGCGCCGGGAAACCGGACGATAAGCACGTCATGGGGGGGCTAAGTGCCTGGCCGCTAAGGGTATTCCAACGAGCCAACCGTAATGCAGGTAACCCAACTAAACCTGAACCATTGAGAAGCAGCCCAGCAACTGCTGTGTCAGACAGTTAGCGAGTCGGCATCGGATATCGCCATAATTTCCGACCCATACCGCATCCCATCCGGCACCGGGAACTGGTTTGCGGACAGGTCTAATATGGCGGCATTATGGACGACGGGCAAGTACCCTGTTCAGGAGGTTCTGTCTACCACAAACAAAGGCTTCGTGGTTGTAAAAGTGAATGGAGTGTTCTTCTGCAGCTGCTAAACACCGCCAAGATGGTCGATCGAACAGTTTTCCAATATGCTCGATCGGATGACAACGGAGCTAACTGGCCTGAACCCGTTAGTAATAGCGGGGGACTTCAACGCTTGGGCGCTCGAGTGGGGGAGCCGCCTTACCAACCCTAGGGGCCAGATTCTTCTGAAGGCCTTGGCTAGGCTCAATGTGGACCTAGCCAACGTGGGTACCAAGAGTACCTACCATAGAAACGGAGCGGAATCGATCATCGATATAACATTTAGCAGTCCTGGGCTGCTTAGCAATTGGAGGGTGGATGATGGCTACACCCATAACGATCACTTGACGGTACGTTATTGTATCGTCCACAATACAAGGCAGCGCGCGGAAGGAGGAGCATCCACTCCATTCGCCCGCAGATGGAGGACGTCCTACTTTGATGAAGAGCCTTTTAAAGAGGCGCTTAAGAGGGAACGAAACTTACGCAAAACCCAGGAACCTTGCGGCGAACGACTCGTTATGACAATTACACGAGCGTGCGAAGCGACCATGCCGAGGGAAGTCAAACCGAGGAATGGAAGATCGCCGGTGTATTGGTGGACGGAGTCGATCGCCGACCTCCGAAGAACATGCCTCCACGCAAGACGGAGGGTGCAAAGAGCGCGGTCAGACGCCGATAGAATCGAGCGTAGAGGGGCGCTAGTCGCCGCGAAGGCCGCACTAAAGAGAGAGATAAAGGCCAGCAAGCGAGCCTGCTTCGAGGGTCTGTGTCAGAAGGCCAATACGAATCCGTGGGGTGACGCCTACCTAGCGTTCATCAGAGCTGCTGCAGGTGATCGTTGGGGGACTCTTCCCGAGACACGACCCAAGTCCATGGCCCCCCGCCACCGTAGATGTGTCCCATGACCAGCGTTCCAGTATCCCAGACCTTAACGCTGTCATAGCGACGTGGGCACTGACAACGGCACAACGGGGGCCGGCGACGAGGCGACCGTGACGAATGATGAACTTATTGCGATAGCAAAGTCGCTAAAGGTGAACAAAGCGCCGGGACCGGATGGTATTCCGAATCTGGCCATCAAGACGGCTATCCTGCTGGATTCCGAAATGTTCAGGGTGGTGATGCAGAAGTGTCTGGACGAGGGCGTCTTCCCGGACGCCTGGAAAATTCAGACCCTTGTGTTGCCACCAAAGACAAGGAAGCCACCAGGAGATCCATCGGGATGTAGACCTATATGTCTGTTGGATACAGCGGGTAAGGTGCTCGAGAGGGTAATCCTCAACAGACTGACAACATACACGGAGGGTATAGGCGGTCTGTCTGCGGGCTTCCGTAAAGGGAAGTCGATGGTGGATGCCATCCTGTCCGTCACCAAGACGGCCGAGGTGGCAATACAGCGCAAGAGGCGAGGAGTACGATACTGTGCGGTGGTCACCCTTGACGTGAGGAATGCGTTCAATAGCGCCAGTTGGGTGGCTATCGCCGACTCGTTCCAACGCCTTCAGGTTCCTGGGTACCTGTACAAGATTCTCGGAAGCTATTTCCAGAATCACGTACTGGTATACCATACAGAGGCAGGCCAGAAACGTGTGCAGATCACCGTAGGTGTCCCACAATGTTCGATCCTGGGTCCGGTACTATGGAACACGATGTACGACGAGGTACTGCGGCTTGAGTTCCCGGGCGGGGTGAAGATAGTCTGGTTTGCGTACGACATCATCCTAGAGATATGTGGCGAATCCATCGAGGAGGTCGAGTTAACGGCCTCACACTTCATTGGCATTGTGGAGTGATGGATGAGCTCCAGAAAATTGGAGCTAGCTCACCATAAGACCGAGGTCACGGTGGTGAATAATCGGAAATCGGAGCAACATGCGACGATTAGTACAGGTAACTGCACAATAGAATCGAAGAGGTTCTTGAGGTATCTTGGGGTTATGATCGACGATAAGCTGTCCTTTGTCAGTCACATCGATTACGCTTGCAAGAAAGCCTCTATGGCTATATCGACATTATCCCGCATGATGTCGAGTAGCTCGGCGGGGCAAGGGAGTGAGCGTAAACTCCTGGCACGGATCACCGCCTTGAGTACCAAGAGCTACGCAAGTAAGCTAGAGAGTACACACAGGCTTATGTGCCTAAGAGTGGTGAGTGCATACCGAACGGTATCACGCGACGCGGTCTGCGTCCTAGCGGGGATGATTCCAATAGGCATTGTCATAAAAGAGGACGTAGAGTGCTTCGAGCAACGTGGAACAAGAGTTATTCGGAAGACCACTAGAGCCGCATCCATGGTTAAGTGGCAAAGGGAATGGAACAACTCCACCAAAGGTCGGTGGACCCACCGACTAATCCCGGAATTAACCGGGTGGGTCGGTAGGCGACACGGTGAAGTGAACTTCCACTTAACGCAGATATTGTCTGGCCACAGCTGTTTTAGACAATACCTGCACAAATATGGGCATGCACAGTCCTCCGCATGCAGCGAGTGCGCGGGAGTCGAGGAAACTGCGGAACATGTGTTCTTCGCATGTCCTCGCTTTGACGGCGCGAGATCCGGCATGATTGCCGTAAGCGGTCACGACACGACTCCGGATTACTTGGTGCAGAGGATGTGCCAGGACCGGGACGTCTGGGACGCGGTATGCGTAGCAGCCTCCCAGATCGTCCTCGATCTCCAACAAAAATGGCGAAACGACCAAAGGCAGGTCGCAGGGACCACCTAACTACTAAAGCCCTAAGTAGTTAGACATAGTGGGTGCTTAACAAGCACAATGACCCCCTCCCCGAAGTAATACCGAAAGGTGGTCCCAGGGAGGGTCCAGGGCTTAAGGAACCGGTGAGTTTTTAGTTGATCGAGCAGTTGGCACCCTCATCCCCACACCCTGAGTTCTTCAGGTGTCTGGTTACAGATTTTCCATCCCATCTAAAAATAAATAAAAAAAAAACGGGTTGCGTACTTAGCTGGTAGTGCAGCCTGGGCACTGTCGTCCTACTGACTTCAGCTAGATTGAGGAGGTGCGTGCCGAGCGTCTGTCCACCAAGGAGGTGCGGCTCAAACAGCGTCTGTCCTGGCATCCACCGGTTTAGTAAGAAAGGCTGTATCGCGTCAACTTTATATTAATGTAGCATGCCTAAATCTTACCCTACCACGAAAAATGGAAGTATTCTTTATACGGTATATAATTTCAGGTCATCCATGGAATTCCCAAGTACTGTATAATAATTTTGAATTGTTTTCTTCCCTCGTGGCTATGATAATGCAAGTCCGTCTGTGGTAGGCTTTTGAAAATTACGGAATCTGTGGTAGGCTTTTGCACTTATTGCTGAATGTATTTTTCATTTCCGGTTTGCAAATGGACTATTTACCAATTCTGAGCTGATCTGATTCATGCAGCACTGTGTGCCATTTGGCTAGTGTTTGATTTTACAATTCAATCTTTGTCATGATTTCATCATAACTTACAATATCATTATATTTGGTAATATTGTTTTATTGATTTTACTCCATAGATGTTATTTTATTATTATTATTATTTTATTTTCGTCAACAGATTAAAATGTTGATCCCAATGACCCTTTAAAAAATTAAATTACATACGAATACTAACAAAACTTAACAAAGACATATACGGAAACCACGCTTATTAACCTCACGGGATACATTAAAATCAAACACATTATAGCAGCTGTTGAAAACGCGGCACATGCTTTGCACAAGTTCGTGTTTGCCGTAGTTGGTCCTTGAGTGCCGGAACACGAAGAACTGTTGTAAACGGAGATTTCGTCGTCGAGTGTTGATGGTCAAGAGATCCAGTAGAGCGGAACAATCAACATTTCCTTGAAGCAGATCACCAATGAAAAACGCTTTGGCTACCATACGCCTACCTTCCAACAGTTCCAGGTTGATGAGCTTGCACCGACTTTCATAACTTGGCAATCTGCGAGGGTCTTGCCAGCGAAGATGTCGCAAAGCAAAGCGTATAAACCTTCGCTGAACAGCTTCGATCCTCTGGACTGCGTTTTGGTAGAAAGGGGACCAAACGATGGCACAGTATTCCAAGAAAGGGCGAATCAAAGAGCACTATAATGCCTTCATACAGTAAACGTCCTTGAAGTTTTTTGCGAAGCGGAACATAAATCCTAGCTGCGAAAAGGCCTTGGAAACAATATACGAAATGTGAACCTTGAACGACAGTTTGGAGTCGAGCATTACTCCCAGATCCTTGACCGTTGTTTCTCGTTTCAAGCGCGTACCTCGAAGGATGTAGTCGTGGAGATACATCGCACGTTTTCGGCCGAAGGAGCTAGTTGAGATTTGGATACATTTAAGGACATTCTGTTGATTCGGCACCAGTTATCGAACACTTGCAGTTCCTGCTGAAGAAAGTGGGCGTCTTCCGGACATTTTATAACGTAGTACAGCTTCAGGTCATCCGCGTAGGATAATTTCAGGCATTTGAGGACCAAGTTCACGTCGTTCATATATAGCAGGAAAAGGAACGGGCCAAGGTGGCTACCTTGAGGAACGCCGGATGTTACCGGAAGGCTAGATGAGGCGTAATCGGCAATCTTCACGGACATAGTTCTACCAGTCAGGTATGAACGGAGCCAGTTCAACAGTTGATCGTGAACCCCCATATTGCCGTATTTAGAAATGGCAATCTGATGGTTCATTTTATCGAAGGCCACAGAGAGATCTGTGTAAATGGCGTCTACTTGATGACCGCGTTCCGTTTCGCGCGTGATGAACGATTTAAATACGGTTAGATTGGTCGCCTTCGAGCGCTTGAGCACAAAATCATGTTGGTCTGGAGAAAAAGTCTGTGAATAGTCATTAACCAGCCTTTGGAGAACAATTAGTTCGAATAGTTTGGATACAGAGCTTAGTACAGCAATCCCACGATAGTTGGCGACGGACCGTTTGCATCCCTTCTTGTGTATTGGGAATACAAATTACTCTTTCCAGCATTTAGGAAACTCGCCGGAAGTTACAGACAAATTGAACACCGTAGCCAGGGGCGCAGCAAGCGTGTTTAGACAACGCTTCAGGACAATTGAAGGAATACCGTCAGGGCCGCAGCCAGTTGAAGTTTTCATCTGCTTCCCGGCTGAAATCACCATATCACTAAGAATAGTGAGAGCAGAGCCAAATACAGACATGCGGGGAACATTGCTAGTAGCCGCTTCGAGGCTCTCGGCTTCCAGAATTTCGTCGCAGAAGACACTGCTGAACTGCGTACGGAACAAGCTGGCGATATCCACGATAGTGTCAGCTTCAAGAGTGCCATCAGTCATAGTAGAGAGTAAGCCGGTTTCTTTCCGTTGTTCGTTCACAAACTGCCAGAAGCTTTTTGGGGTTCGTTTTAAGACGACTCTGCAATTGAAACTTATGGGCGTTGTACAAGCTGTTATTGAGGTATTTGTAATCATCGTTGGCGCGAGCGTAGTTTGCCCTCGTGGAATCGGTGCGATATCTGCTGTGTTTCCTCAAAGCAGCCCTTTTAACTCGTTTCAAGTGTTTGAGGTCAGAATTAGACCAGGCAGGTTTGGGAGGCTCACGGTTGATTTTCTTAGGCACGAATTGATCGACGGCGTAAAGCAGAATACAGCACATAGTCGAAGCAGCAAAATTTGCATCCCCGTTTGCAAGAGTCGTGTTCCAGTCCACGTCGGCGAGAAAGTTGTTCATTCCCTCGTAGTCAGCATGGTTGAAGTCATAATAAACATTTTAAGTTGTCATGGAAGCTGTACTCAGGATTTAACTCCAGCGTCAGTAGCAGAATGGTTTCTGCAGCTTTTGACAAGCAGTGCCGGAGCTTGAATGACAGAACATCTTTGACCCAGTTCTTCAGTAATGAAGCATAGATCCAGCAAACGATTGTTGTTATTCGGAATGCCGTTAACTTGCTGAAGTCTCGCGGTAGAATAAGCATCAAGCAAAGAGAGAGATGCTGGTCTGGATGACGAACATGAAGTATCTGGATAGTGGAAGCCGTTGGTATCGACATGCCATGAAATCGTGCTGAGGTTGAAATCTCCCACAACGACGATGTTGTCGCTGGGTCCCATTTGTGACACGATCCAATCCAAAGAAAGAGTGTGCTAATCGATGAGGCTGCTGTCGTTGACACGATCAGGTGGGATATACACCACGCACATAAACAATGTTCCGGTTTTGGTGGTTATTGCCACCCAGAGATGTTCAACCGTTGAGTTTTCGGGAGGCTTCAGGAGGCGAGATTTGAACGTTGAGCGCACGGCAAGAAGGACTCCACCACCAGATTTCTTGTTGCTGTTGAGCGGCGATCGATCTAGTCGGTACACATCGTACGTGTCGTCGAACAGTTGGTTCGATAATGTGTTGCTGTTTAGCCATCCCAAGTAACAATCAGAATGCTTTGAAGATTTATTGAAATTTTATCATAGTTCTAACATTGCATTTCTTGCAGCTTGTGGGTTTGTTATGTGATTGTAATAAAATCAGGCTCTCAAGTATAATATAAAACTATTTTAGGATTACCAAAACAAAACTCAGGCGTCATAGTATTTACGTAAGCCCTAAGGTGGTTCTGTATTCGTCCTAAAAACTATAGAATAAAACCAGAATATATCATGTAACTTTGTTTTATGACAGTTATGTTTGATAACCGTTATAAAATTTGAAATGCTTAGTTAAAGTTTTGTTGCAGCTGTGATTTTTATCATAGATGCGTCATAGATGCGATAGATTAAGATTCACAGCATAATATGTCGATTTCACTTTGAATCACGTCTACGTCAAAATGAGTGTGTGGAAATTGTATAAAGCGAGTGGAACGTCAAAACGAAAAGTGAAGGCGAATGTTCGGCAAATCTCTCATAAAACTCATAAAACGAACAAGCATGCTATAAAGAAACCATAAAACCATAAAACGTTACGTTCTCAATAAGGGTTTGAAGATCCCTAGATAAAACCACTAGTTTTATGTTGTGCTTTAGTATTCTAATATAGGGCAATGAGTCGCATTGAAGCATTTTTGAGGAGCGGCAAGTTATAAAGAAAAAATGTCGGTGGAAAATTTCACTGAATATGAAATACAAATCCTTTATTTCCAGCAAACATAGAAATAATATACAGCTACTTATAACTAAAAAATGAGTGTCTAGTAATTGTTTAGCGATAGTCACCGGATTAACCTATATTGATCTACTTTTATACTTTTTCGAAATAAAGCGCTAATGCAAATTTATTATAAAAATTAAGTCATTATCGAATTCATATGGCGCATTAAATATATGCTTCTATTTCGAATACTATTCACCATAAATTCCGCACGGCATGGTCTCAAGCATATACAGGTGGGTTAAATAAAGGATGGAAAATTATTTTATGTTCAATTCTTTCGATTATTGTAAATTGACATTTATTATGGCTTCTCTAATTCACATATACGAAAAGAAAAAACGAAAGGGTGAGTTATGTCAGTGACATAACTGCAAAGTTGACGTAGGATTCCTTGTCGATGTGAAGAAATTGATGTCATCGAATTAATACATTTTTACTATATTTGATTCAGTCTAAATAACCATGACACCATCAGTGCATGACTTAATTGTTAATACTATCTCGTTTATTGAATTCCAACGAACTTGCTAGTGTTAACATGGGGAATAGGGATTTATATATGGATACTAAGCAAGATTTAAGACCATTTCCTCCATTCGCGGCTTTTCAAGCATCGCTATGTTGAGCCGGTGCGTGGTAATGGAAATTTTGATGAGCTCAAGAGAAAATTCAATCAAATATACTCTTTAGTTGACAAATTTATTTGGTCGTCCTTAAAAAGACGGATTTTATTTGTTAACGGAGGGAATACGATTCACAATTGAAATTTTCTTGTCGATCATCTTGGGCTGCAGGACAGCCTGGGTGTTTAGCAGCACGTAATACTACTAACTACAAAAAAATTTGGCCATTTTGTCCAGGAGGCGGCATTTCAAGCAACGCCATGTTGATCCGGCGCGTGGTATCATCACCGCAGCGAAGTAGACGAGGGCACCGGCAACAACGCGCTCTTTTTAGTTGCCCTCCCAGAGCAGACGGTGAAAGCGACCAACTGAGAACTGCCTTGTTTCTGCTGCTTCCCACTGCTTTGCTTCTGCTGCTGTATGGTTGATGGTGTGCTGCTGCTGTAAGGTTGATGTGTGCTGCTGCTTAGAGTAGATATGTATTACTGATAGCTGCTCGCACTGTCGGGCCAGTTTTATACAATAGCATCGGGTACCATTGCATGGCAGGAAGGGGGTATCAACGAAGGCAATGTGAATCAAATCCTACAAAAGGGGTTGGGCCATAGTTTTTGCGGTCGGCCGTTTTGCAGTTCGGCTCGACTTGATTATTAATACTATTTCGTTTATTGAATTCCAACGTGCTTGCTAGTGTTAACATGGTGAATAGGGATTTATTTATGGATACTAAGCAAGATTTTAGACCATTTTCTCCGTTCGCGGCTTTTCAAGTATCGCTATGTTGAGCCGGTGCGTGGTAATGGAAATTTTGATGAGCTCAAGAGAAAATTCAATCAAATATACTCTTTAGTTGACAAATTTATTTGGTCGTCCTGAAAAGGACGGATTTTGTTTGTTAACGGATGGGAACACGGTTCACAATTGAAATTTTCTTGTCGATCATCTTGGGCTGCAGGACAGCCTGGGTGTTTAGCAGCACGTAATACTACTAACTACAAAAAAATTTGGCCATTTTGTCCAGGAGGCGGCATTTCAAGCAACGCCATGTTGATCCGGCGCGTGGTATCATCACCGCAGCGAAGTAGACGAGGGCACCGGCAACAACGCGCTCTTTTTAGTTGCCCTCCCAGAGCAGACGGTGAAAGCGACCAACTGAGAACTGCCTTGTTTCTGCTGCTTCCCACTGCTTTGCTTCTGCTGCTGTATGGTTGATGGTGTGCTGCTGCTGTAAGGTTGATGTGTGCTGCTGCTTAGAGTAGATATGTATTACTGATAGCTGCTCGCACTGTCGGGCCAGTTTTATACAATAGCATCGGGTACCATTGCATGGCAGGAAGGGGGTATCAACGAAGGCAATGTGAATCAAATCCTACAAAAGGGGTTGGGCCATAGTTTTTGCGGTCGGCCGTTTTGCAGTTCGGCTCGACTTGATTATTAATACTATTTCGTTTATTGAATACCAACGTGCTTGCTAGTGTTAACATGGTGAATAGGGATTTATTTATGGATACTAAGCAAGATTTTAGACCATTTTCTCCGTTCGCGGCTTTTCAAGTATCGCTATGTTGAGCCGGTGCGTGGCAATGGAAATTTTGATGAGCTCAAGAAAAAATTCAATCAAATATACTCTTTAGTTGACAAATTCATTTGGTCGTCCTGAAAAGGACGGATTTTGTTTGTTTACGGATGGAACACGGTTCACAATTGAAATTTTCTTGTCGATCTTCTTGGGCTGCAGGACGGCCTGGGTGTTTAGCAGCACACCATCCTGTGGAATGGTCAAACGGGAGAAGTTTATTCAGCTCCTCGTCGTTGCGGACGGCTAGCTCTGTTTAGTTGGCCTTCCAGAGCAGACGGTGAATGCGCTTTTCCTTACGGATGCACAGCGAGAACTGATGGTTGGTCGGACGTCACCAAATGTTTAATTATCGCTGGCACGGTAACTGTGGCAGTATTAACCAATCAGAGCGTGGCAGAAATATGATGTCATTTTCGACCAATAGCTTTGTGCGTTTAAACATTTTTCTTTAAAGTACTTTTTAACTAGTTTAAACAAATGTAATGAATTTAGTTATCAACAGGGATCCAGCTTTGATTTTCTACCTTTCGAATGAAATACTTATCGTAAAATTTCTGAGGGCCAAATAGGAGATATTATCGTTCAAAGTCTCCAAACCCGCGTAACGCTTGCGATTTTAGAAATTTTAGAACGGCGCTCCTCTACAGGAATAGAAAAGAGAGACGTAAGTCCTACGTCAAAAATAAATAATGACATATCGCATTTTGCCAGCAATCAAATAAAGTCAACAAAAAATCTTGAATTTTGTCAAAATAGTTTGCATATCAGGTTTAATCAACTTCTTCTGGAGGGATTTATGCAGTTGAAGCCTAGTTTTATAACAGCCATTAAGTTATTGTTACTAACTCCCTGCAAGTATACAATAAATCTAAAATAAAACCTTTGCTTCTAAGTTGGTTCGCATATCAAGTTTTAATGATTGCATTAAAACTGGGCCAACTGGCCATGACATGGCTGTAAAGCGGTCAGTATGAAGTTTTTAAAGCAACGTAGTCGCAAGAACAGGTTTTATCAATTGGTTTTATGAACTGCTAAGAAACTGGAATAAAACAAAAAATGTTGCTTGGGATGTTTCTGTGAAGGCGTAGATATCGTAGCATGCGTCACTGCATGCCAACTGATACTCGGCGAGCGAACTGTTAATGCCTCATACGTTCTGGTAGTACAGAAGGGCTTTCGATAAGGAGGCAACGGAATCAGCCGGTATCGATCTAGAAATGGAAACAGCATCAGGCCGGGCGACGTCATTAGCAGAAGGATACTTGCCTTGGATGGAAGCTTGGAGAGCCCTGTCCCCATCACTAGACCCAAGGCCGGGACGACTTTGACGGCTGGAACGGGCAAATACAGCGTCACTGATACCGGTAGTGGGCACAGCTGGGCTAGGAAGGTCCAGGGCCTCCATATTGCTTTGTGACGTGCGTCCCAGACCGGTTGAAGTGGTGGTCGATGTGTGTTGATGAACTTCGTTTGGCACGACTGGGTCGGAGCGGTTGAGGGCTCCCGTAATGCCTTGCAGTGTGCATCCCGGTTTCGTGAATGTTATGGTATCCAACGTAGGATGAAGACGGCGGTTTAATTCAAACGAGGTGTTCTTAGAAACCCCTGTCCGGATTTCTTGTCTTGGTAGTTGACGAATTCCCGAAAGAAGATCCTGTCTGGCCATGTGTCGGCACTGAGAGCCACCTCACGGTACTTTTCGTCGACCCCAATTTTAAACTAAATGAATCGCATAGCCGTTAGATCAGCGTCTTTCTTCACTAACTTTCTAACCTCGATCGGTTCGTCACAAGGTATACATTCAGTAGCTAAAGCGAGAATATCATCCTCCGTAGCACTGACTGCAATGCGAGACAGATATATCCAACATTTTTCTGATTCTGGGGGAACAGTTGCAACCGATAGAATGTTTGCAGATGGCTTTTTTGTAACTCGCGATAAACTAGGCTGATCGGGTGAAATTAATCCTCCTGCGCCAAACGATCGTTTTTTGCTTTTCCGAGCCAGACTAGGCCAACCGGAGGATAAACCGGGTGCAGCGGGGGTAGTAGGGGCAGCAGCAGGAACAGAAATTTTCGTGGCCAGAACTTCGACTTGCTCCCTGTTTTTGACGTAGGACTTACGTCTCTCTTTTCTATTCCTGTATGGGGGCGCCGTTCTAAAATTTCTAAAATCGCAAGCGTTACGCGGGTTTGGAGACTTTGAACGATAATATCTCCTATTTGGCCCTCAGAAATTTTACGATAAGTATTTCATTCGAAAGGTAGAAAATCAAATCTGGATCCCTGTTGATAAATAAATTCATTACATTTGTTAAAACTAATTAAAAAGTACTTTAAAGAAAAATGTTTAAACGCACAAAGCTATTGGTCGAAAATGACATCATATTTCTGCCACGCTCTGATTGGTTAATACTGCCACAGTTACCGTGCCAGCGATAATTAAACATTTGGTGACGTCCGACCAACCATCAGTTCTCGCTGTGCATCCGTAAGGAAAAGCGCATTCACCGTCTGCTCTGGAAGGCCAACTAAACAGAGCTAGCCGTCCGCAACGACGAGCAGCTGAATCAACGTCTCCCGTTTGACCATTCCACAGGATGGTGTGCTGCTGAACACCCTGGCCGTCTGCAGCCCAAGATGATCGACAAGAAAATTTCAATTGTGAATCGTATTCCCTCCGTTAACAAATAAAATCCGTCCTTTTCAGGACGACCAAATGAATTTGTCAACTAAAGAGTATATTTGATTGAATTTTCTCTTGAGCTCATCAAAATTTCCATTGCCACGCACCGGCTCAACATAGCGATGCTTGAAAAGCCGCGAACGGAGAAAATGGTCTAAAATCTTGCTTAGTATCCATATATAAATCCCTATTCGCCATGTTAACACTAGCAAGTTCGTTGGAATTCAATAAACGAAATAGTATTAACAATTAAGTCATGCACTGATGGTGTCATGGTTATTTAGACTGAATAAAATATAGTAAAAATGTATTAATTCGATGACATCAATTTCTTCACATCGACAAGAAGTCCTACGTCAACTTTGCAGTTATGTCACTGACATAACTCACCCTTTCGTTTTTTCTAACTCTGTTCTAACTCCCTCCAGAGCTGAACGATGTGTTTCGCTCAGATTTTGTAATGCCTCCGTTGACGCCCCAAAAGCGTCCCGAACGTGTTTCGAGTTCATAATCCCGGAGCAGCTGTTGCAAAACCGGAAGAGATTAGGTTGTTCGCTGATTAAATCCATGTTTGCACGGGATAAGGAGACGCAATCAATATGAGCAACTTTTTCACAAAAACCCTGGCATTTAATAGATTTTAGGGTTTTCACCGGTTCAGAGCACTGAAGGCAGCTTAATTCCATACTGATGCTTTTATGCGAGATAAAAATCAGTGGGGTTGTGTTTAACACACGACCGGTTGACGTAGACTACGTTAACCCGTTTGATAAGTTTCGTAGTGTACTGTTCTAATGGGACGTTGGGTTAGCATAAATAAGTGAGAAAGTATGTTAGAACATGCTATGAGTCGCTTCTTAGAAATTATTTGGCAGCCGTGGAAAGGGACGTTTGGTTTGAATGTTAGTATGATGAAAGGGCAACAATTGTGCTGCCTGTAGTGATTGTGTTGATATGACCGACACCACCGACCAGTATCCTTATCGCGTAATCTCGAAAATCTATCGATAAATGATAAAGCTTTAGGTGTTCACACTGTTTCAGTTATTTTTAAATGTTGATTTGACCTCTACCCTTGCCGTAAGGCCTAGTCTGATCAAAATAGCGTTGATGTTTGTCCTCAAAGATCGTTAGACCAGCATTTGATTTATGTTAGCAAAAATCTTTTGTACATTCTTTAGAAAGTATTTGCACTTTGTCAAGCTGATTGACCACATGATTTTATTTCCCACCTCGAGTTTAAGGCCCTTTTCTAGCTTTCCGACCAGTAGTTAGCAACGCATTACCTCTGGTTGCTTCCAGTTTCGCCTGATAACCTCGAGCCCGCTCGGCATCGGTACATGGTCAATTCGGAGGATTTTTCGAATGTTCGATCTTAACGCGCTTCCGAAATTTGCGCAAACGGTTGGCATCAAAACGAATAGGCATTGCACTTATTCACCCTTTCACAGTTTCTCAAAACTTATTTCTTCCTAGAAGTAAAACTCTATCCAACGCGAATCGTTAACACAACAGAATAACTATTCATTACAGTTTTCATTGAAATGTGCATGTTCGAGAATCAAAACCTTGTCCGTGATAGGGAATTTCTTGAAACATGCCAAAACGCAACATTCTTTAAAATTATCATACACCGATTGATGAATATACATGCGAAATATATTAATCTTATATTTGTAAAATTATACATAACTTAGTAAATAGAATGGCAATCGAATAAGTTTCTTGATTAAAGCAGTCTCAAAAATAAATCAATCAAGAAACAATCCAATTCTTAGCGTCCGGTGTTTAAATTTTTCGTGACGGTAGCCATTTGTAAATTGTACAAAATGCTAAATGTATGCAACAAAACGAAAACTAATAGTGTTTTAGCCACCGCTGTCATCCAATCGGTAAGAACCAAACATTCAAATCAATCAAACTCTCTCAAAATTAAATTGGTTGTCCTGAAAAGGACGGGTTTGAAATGGTCCGCATTTGAATTAAAACCCTCTCTGCGCCTTACCAAAAGATGTCTACCCAATATCACACACACATAAGCACCTTATTTCGCTCCTCGCAGTTGCACCCACCAGCTGGCTACAAAGACATTATCTACCAAATATCACACACACACAAGCACCTTATTTCGCCCCTAGTAGTAGCACCCACCGGCTGACTACAAAGACATTATTTGTCCAAGCAACCGCCTGCCTAGCACACCACAGCATAATGTATGGATGCCTAGCAACGGTTGCCTAGCCAACGGCTTGGTATCAACAGACTGCAGTGCAATCAGCTACCTGACCAATTGGTAGGTCGCCAGTGCACTTTCTATGGTGCTTGCCACAGCCAGCTGCCAAATCCAAATTGGCGTCTTGCCGCTCCGCTGAATGAAGATAATGCACTCTTCACGGTACATGCTATCGCCCGGCGCCAGCTGCCAATCCATACTGGCTCGATGCTCCGCACAGCTTCAGCACTGCAACACGAATGAGAAAATTTGCGAAGGTGTACCCGTTTTATATCGTTCACTGCTGCATATGAGACCTCCCTTGCTTACATTTGAAATCTGTGAGAGTAAAATTGAGTGCATTGAGTAAACCATCACCTCATATTTTAGTTATTTTCAATAGCTTGAATTTGTTAACGGATAATGTTTGATAATTGAATTGATACGCGGGAAAATTTCCAATCGATTGATGAAAACATCTTGAAAATCTATTGAGCATTTATTAAGTTATTAGCGTTTAATTTGTAACAATATTTCGTGACGGTCGCTGATTTTTAGATTTTCAATTGACACCCTACCCTTCCCGTAAGACGTAGTCTACGTCAAAACCCCCCCGCACGTAAAACACCCAAGGGGGCGGATGTTTTTTTTTGTGGTGGGGGGGAGTGTGTTGCAATTACCACTGCCACTAACAACAACCAGATGCCCCTAGAAAAAAAAAAAAAAAGTAGATATAAAAAAGAAAAAAAAAACCACCACGAAGAACCCCGCCGGTGGGGAGTAATAATAATAATATTATTTTTATATTAACTACAACAAAAATAAAAATTGTTTATTAAAAAAATTTTTTTAAATTTTTTTTGTCCCCCCCCCCTTTTATAAAATTGGTTTCTTTTAAAGAAAAAAAATCAGTTCGGGTTAGATGAAAAATCTCTGCCGGATACACCACTCTCGACTGAATGCCTCAAACAATCCAAACTGTACTAGTTTTGATAATATGCACTGGTTGTTCAGGATAAATTACGAACATTTCCATTAAACACTAATTCTTTTATTGCAAAATTAAATTGGTCGTACTGAAAAGGACGATGGTTATGATACGCCTAAGCAATTAAAATCTATTTGGCCAGCATGACACCATAATGTGCTGTATTCAATCAGGATAGTTTATTAAACTCCTCGTCGCTGTGAATGGCTGACGGCAAGCTAGTTGGGATGATTCTATTAATCTAGTTGTTACAAACATCGCTGGGAGGTGCCCGCCTTCGGTAAGGCTTCGGAAGCGGATGGCGACCGCGCGGATTATCGATTTTTACGACCCATTGCCACGGCAATAGGTCGAGCGGGGAAACTTGTACTACTTTGCAGCGCTTCTTTCTGGTTTGTAAATGAAGAAACGCAAGCGATAATTTAGGAGCCAGACGCGCAATCGTAAGAAAACGGATGAGATAAAGAAAAAAAAAAAAAAAAACTTCCTACCGAGAGAAAGAAAACACAACCATCGATCAAACAAACCAAAATACCCCAAAAAAAAAATTTTGGTTAAAATTGGTGCCCTTTTATAGGTTTTTAAAAAATTCCCCCCAAAAAAAAGAGGAACAAAAATGCAGTACGAAGCAAAGTTCAAAAGGTTTCTGTAGTGACGGCCGAATATAAATAATACACAACAGTTATCAAACAACTTATATTTGATATAAATTCCTATTTATTGTTCACGCAGCAGGCGTCTTACTCATGGCAATGACAAAAAGTGTAACAACGGGGAGCAAGGGTTTTTAACAAAACAAGGTATGGTGAGCAATGTTATGATGGATCGGGTATGGTATTTATGGACAAGGTTAATATAACGATATAACACTTCTCCCCCTCGTTGAAAGAGAGCTACCGTAAATTATTTAAGGACAGTTACAGATTTAATCTCTGGGGAGCTTTAGTTACCCGACTAGATCGTCGTAGAGGTGGTACTGACTCCGACACACCAACTCGATTCGCATCGGTAGTGCACTCCGGACCAGGTGTAGACGTCAACGTTGTAGCAGCATCATGGTAAGGATCCACTGGTTCCACACCAGTAGTTTCCTCAGCCAGACTCGTTACAGCAACAGCAGCAGAAGTGGTTGGTTCGCAGCGTTCAATAAACTTTTCCTCTCTAGGAGTGTTCACCGAATCTCCCCGTAGATCAGCGCCCACACCGACTACATGGTCAATGTGGCGCTCCCAAATTCGCCCATCGTCGAGACGTACAGCATACCGCAGCTTTCCGAGTTTTTCGGCGATCCTTCCGAATTTCCACTTATCTTTCGACATGAAATCTCGCACACGTACTCGGTCACCGTCCAGAAACTGACGCACAGTAATATCCACCTTGTTTTAAGTTTCATTCTTAGGCAGACGCAGGTCGAGTCTCGATCGAATCTGTCGACCAAAAACGAGCATTGATGATGACGTCCCCGTTGATGGATGAATCATTTTGCGGTAAGTAAGTAGAATGTTGCACAATTCCACGTTGAGCTGAGATTTAGAGCACTTCAACGCTTTCAACTTCTGCTTGATGGTTTGAACGTACCGCTCAGCTTGGCCATTCGTTGCCGGATGGTACGGCGCACCCATCTTATGAACAACGCCGTTCATCTTCAAGAACCGCTGGAAAACCTCAGATGTAAATTGGACTCCATGGTCGCTCACCAGGACTGACGGAATGCCAAACTTACTGAAGATCTCGCGACACATATTGACGGTACATTCAGCCGTGGTAGATCTGCATATCTGCACCTCCAGCCACTTACTGAATGCATCCACGTAGATGAAAAACGAAAGGGTGAGTTATGTCAGTGACATAACTGCAAAGTTGACGTAGGACTCCTTGTCGATGTGAAGAAATTGATGTCATCGAATTAATACATTTTTACTATATTTGATTCAGTCTAAATAACCATGACACCATAAGTGCATGACTTAATTGTTAATACTATCTCGTTTATTGAATTCCAACGAACTTGCTAGTGTTAACATGGCGAATAGGGATTTATATATGGATACTAAGCAAGATTTTAGACCATTTTCTCCGTTCGCGGCTTTTCAAGCATCGCTATGTTGAGCCGGTGCGTGGTAATGAAAATTTTGATGAGCTCAAGAGAAAATTCAATCAAATATACTCTTTAGTTGACAAATTCATTTGGTCGTCCTGAAAAGGACGGATTTGGTTTGTTTACGGATGGAACACGGTTCACAATTGAAATTTTCTTGTCGATCTTCTTGGGCTGCAGGACGGCCTGGGTGTTTAGCAGCACGTAATACCACTAACTACAAAAATTTTTGGCCATTTTGTCCAGGAGACGGCATTTCAAGCAACGCCATGTTGATCCGGTTCGTGGTGGTGAAGATATCGATGATTTAAGTACAATTTCATTTAAACACACTCTTTAGTAAGTCATCCTGAAAAGGACGGATTTTATTTGTTCACGAAAAGAACACGGTTCATAATTGCAATTTTCGTGTCGATCATCTTGGGCTGCAGACGGCCAGGATGTTTAGCAGCACGTAATACTACTAACTACGCAAAATGTTGGCCATTTTGTCCAGGAGGCGGCATTTCAAGCACCGCCATGTTGATCCGGCGCGTGGTATCATCACCGCAGCGAAGTAGACGAGGGCACCGGCAACAACGCGCTCTTTTCAGTTGCCCTCCCAGAGCAGACGGTGAAAGCGACCGACTGAGAACTGCCTTGTTTCTGCTGCTTCCCACTGCTTTGCTTCTGCTGCTGTATGGTTGATGGTGTGCTGCTGCTGTGAGGTTGATGTGTGCTGCTGCTTAGAGTTGATATGTATTACTGATAGCTGCTCGCACTGTCGGGCCAGTTTTATACAATAGCATCGGGTACCATTGCATGGCAGGAAGGGGGTATCAACGAAGGCAATGTGAATCAAATCTTACAAAAGGGGTTGGACCATAGTTTTTGCGGTCAGCCGTTTTGCAGTTCGGCTTGACTTGATTGTTAATACTATTTCGTTTATTGAATTCCAACGTGCTTGCTAGTGTTAACATGGCGAATAGGGATTTATTTATGGATACTAAGCAAGATTTTAGACCATTTTCTCCGTTCGCGGCTTTTCAAGTATCGCTATGTTGAGCCGGTGCGTGGCAATGGAAATTTTGATGAGCTCAAGAGAAAATTCAATCAAATATACTCTTTAGTTGACAAATTCATTTGGTCGTCCTGAAAAGGACGGATTTTATGTGTTAATGGAGGGAATACGATTCACAATTGAAATTTTCTTGTCGATCATCTTGGGCTGCAGACGGCCAGGGTGTTCAGCAGCACACCATCCTGTGGAATGGTCAAACGGGAGACGTTGATTCAGCTCCTCGTCGTTGCGGACGGCTAGCTCTGTTTAGTTGGCCTTCCAGAGCAGACGGTGAATGCGCTTTTCCTTACGGATGCACAGCGAGAACTGATGGTTGGTCGGACGTCACCAAATGTTTAATTATCGCTGGCACGGTAACTGTGGCAGTATTAACCAATCAGAGCGTGGCAGAAATATGATGTCATTTTCGACCAATAGCTTTGTGCGTTTAAACATTTTTCTTTAAAGTACTTTTTAATTAGTTTTAACAAATGTAATGAATTTATTTATCAACATTTTCTACCTTTCGAATGAAATACTTATCGTAAAATTTCTGAGGGCCAAATAGGAGATATTATCGTTCAAAGTCTCCAAACCCGCGTAACGCTTGCGATTTTAGAAATTTTAGAACGGCGCCCCCATACAGGAATAGAAAAGAGAGACGTAAGTCCTACGTCAAAAGTAGGTATCCAAGAATGGGCCCGCAAAATCAACATGGACCCTTTGGAACGGTGCACTAGGAGTTTCCCAGCAATGAAGGTTCATCTTCGCAGGCTCAGCGCGTATCGACTGACAGTCAGCGCAATTTGCCACCATTTCCTCAATGTCCCGATCCAAACCAGGCCACCAGCAGTATCCTCTTGCCAGCGACTTTGTACGTGTTGTACCGAAATGAGTAGAGTGTAGTTCCTCCAGAACACGCTTTCGGAGATCGGTAGGCACGTAGACACGAATTCCCCGAAGTAAGCATCCTTTTTGCAGGGAGAACTCGTGCTGGTCTACTCCGAAGCGATCCTTCGCTTCCACCAACTGTCCATGCTTGATTCCTTGCACCAGCTTTTGTACCGTTTGATCCCCCGCAGTAACTTGACCTAACTCAGCAGCAGTCAAGGGTAATGTGTCGATTTGACTTAACTCAACTGCATCGGATTCTTCAATTTCGTTCTCGGGATCGGTTGCCTTCAACGGAATCCTCGACATGGCATCCGCATTGGCGTGATCAGCAGACTTACGAAATCGGATTTCGTAATCGAAACTTTGCAAGTAGGTAGCGTAGTGTTGCATCCTTAACGCAGACATGACCGGCAACCCCTTGTGTTCCCCAAAAATCTTCGAGATAGCTTGATTGTCGGTAAGCATGGTAAACTTCCGGCCGTATATATATTGGAAGAATTTCTTCACACCAAATATGATGGCGTACGCCTCTTTGTCTACCTGCATATAGTTCTGCTGCACACCGTTGAGAGTTATGGACGCGAACATTATCGGACGCTAGGGTGAAGCGTCCGTAGCAAGCAGCAGAGGCAATTCTGGTGAGTAGTGGACAAGGCAGTTGTCGGATTGCATCTGTTCTTTCAGCTTCTTGAAGGAATCTTCGCATTGCATGCTCCATCTAAATGGAACTTCGTTCTTGAATAGGTTGTTCAGAGGATACAAAACCGTACTCAAGTTCTCAAAGCACCGCCCGTAGTAATTTACGAATCCGACGAATGACCGAACCTCATCTTTGTTCTTCGGCCTTGGCATTTCCTGGATAGCTTGCAACTTTTTCCGGATCTTATGAATACCGTCTTTATTGATTGAATATCCGCAGTACTCAATCTTGTCCGCGAAGAACTCACACTTGTCCTTGTTCACCCGTATTCCGCATTCGTTTAGTCGCCGAAGTACTTCCTCCAGTCGACGCATGTGAACTTCGTCGTTCTCACCCGTGATCTTTATGTCGTCTAAGAAAACGCTCACTCCTTCTATTCCTTGCAGTATGGCTTCCATCTGTCGCTGCCATATCGCTGGAGCCGATGCAACACCGTACATAAGCCGATTCGGACGATACAGACCACGATGTATAGACAGCGTAAGGATTTCACGATCCTCCGGAGCGACTTCCAGTTGCAGGTACGCTTAGACGAGGTCAATCTTGTTGAACTTTTTCCCTCCAGCAAGTGAAGCAAACAGCTCGTCCACAGTAGGAAGTGGATGCTTGTCCACCATAAGGTTCGGATTCACGGTCTGCTTGTAGTCTCCACAAATCCTCACCCGGTTCTGCGACTTCTTCACAGGTACAATCGGTATTGCCCAGTTAATGGAATTAACTTTCGTGAGCACACCCTCTGCAACTAGCTACTCGAACTCATCCTCTACCGTTTTCAGCATATTAAATGGCATCTTCCGTGCCTTGAGGAACACCGGTCGCACGTTCTTCTTCAGTGGTAGGTTTGCTTGAACGTTGGAAATCCTTCCGATCGAGGCGTCGAATACCTTCGGGTACCTCTCCAGCAGCACTTTCAGAGCAGTATCACGAACCGGCGAAGCAGCAGCAGTAAGCGTATTCACCGTACCCGTGCCTTGCAACACACAATTCCAGTCCACCGACATGTCCTTCAACCACTCACGGCCTAGTAACGGATGCTTCCCGGAATTCACCACGTACAAGGGTAATTCCATTGTCTTTCCGCCAAATTCAACACTCGCGTCGATAATACCAAGCACCCCGATGCTTGTGTTGCAGTAGCTAACTAAGTCCGTATCGCACTCACGTAACGGCGCACGCGGAAATAATCTGTTTTTGTCCTCCGCACTGATGATACTAACGGGCGATCCAGTATCAATCTCGAATCGAACGCACTTATTGTTCACGGAAACATCCAGCGAAAACTTTTTGCAACGCAACGACGATTCGACCGTACAAACTTCACGCACTTCCGCACTTCCGGTGCTGTCACGTTCACCGAATTGGTCCACGTAATTTGTCTGAACCACATGTGATTTGTTCGTTGATCGCGAATCGGTTATCGCGGCGCCGGACTTCTTTAAGCAAACCTTCGCTAGATGTCCTGTTAATTTGCAATACGAGCACACTGTTTGCTTATGTTTGCATGTATTTGCGAAGTGTGAGCTGTCCCCGCAGCGATAGCAACATCAATCGGTCGCATTTTTACCCGCACTTTTGTTTGCATTAACCCCCTTTTTATTAATATTTTGTTTGTCTTTTTTACCTGCTGGGTGGTGCACTGCATGTACCTCCTGTCTGGATGAGCCGCCTTCAATCTCTGCTCCTCCCTTGCGAGAAAGTTCCATGCTCACGGCAATATCGCGAGCATCCTTCAGGGTAAGCTGCCGCTTCTCCAGCAGCCGGCTTCGGATATCGTTCCGTTTGATTCCGAACACCAGCTGGTTCCGCAACGCCGTCTCCAAGTACGCACCGAAGTTGCACGTAACAGCAATCCTCCGTAGGGCCACCAAATATTCGTCGACCGTTTCATCGGCCGAAACAGCATCTTTATCGCCCTGCCGACGACACTTGAAGCGAAAATTCTCGCTGATTTCCAGTGGCTGCGGACTGAAGAAGTCCTCCAACGTCGTAACAATTTCCTGGCACGTCTTCTCACGGGGGGAATCCGGGGCAACCTTGTCGCAGATGACGTCGTAGGTCTCGGATCCCATGTGGTGCAGGAGAAAATGCTTCTTCATCTGCTCGTCGACCACTCTGTAAATGTGGAAAGCCGTTTCGAGCCTTTCCACCCACCGCATCCATTTAAGCTTCCGCTTGTCGAAAGCATCGATCGCAAAGCTCGGTGGAGGAAGCACTGCGGAACCTGCCGCAACTGTACCAGCAGCAATTGGCACAGAACCTCCGGTGAAGTTGGCATCTGAATTCTGCATCCTTCGTCCTCGTCGCCAAAACTGTTGTGACGGCCGAATATAAATAATACACAACAGTTATCAAACAACTTATATTTGATATAACTTCTTTTTTGTTGTTCACGCAGCAGGAATCTATCTCATGGCAATGACAAAAAGTGTAACAACGGGGAGCAAGGGTTTTTAACAAAACACGGTATGGTGAGCAATGTTATGATGGATCGGGTATGATATTTATGGACAAGGTTAATATAACGATATAACATTTTAATAAAAAAAAAAAGCCACCACAACAAAAAAAAAAAAATTTAAAAGCGGGGGGAGAAGCTAGTATTTTATAAAACAAAAAAAAAAAAAAAAAAAAAAAAAAAAAAAAAAATTTTCACCCCCTTTTACGCCCCCCGGAAAAGAAAAAAATATTTTCAACCTTTTTATATATATATATATAAGGGCACAAAAAGAAGATATTTTTAAAATAAAAAATAAAACTTATATACATAAAATTAATAAAAAAAAAAAAAAAAAAAAAAATTTAAAAATTTTGTGTGAAAAAAAAAACACTCCCCACACACACACAAGAGATAAAAGCGAAAAAAAATCCCTCCCTTTTCCGCAACCCCCCCCTTTTTCAAAATTTTGAAATGACACCCGGTATAGAAAAGAGAAACGTAGTCCTACGTTAAAAAACGAAAGGGTGAGTTATGTCAGTGACATAACTGCAAAGTTGACGTAGGACTCCTTGTCGATGTGAAGAAATTGATGTCATCGAATTAATACATTTTTACTATATTTGATTCAGTCTAAATAACCATGACACCATAAGTGCATGACTTAATTGTTAATACTATCTCGTTTATTGAATTCCAACGAACTTGCTAGTGTTAACATGGCGAATAGGGATTTATATATGGATACTAAGCAAGATTTTAGACCATTTTCTCCGTTCGCGGCTTTTCAAGCATCGCTATGTTGAGCCGGTGCGTGGTAATGAAAATTTTGATGAGCTCAAGAGAAAATTCAATCAAATATACTCTTTAGTTGACAAATTCATTTGGTCGTCCTGAAAAGGACGGATTTTATTTGTTAATGGAGGGAATACGATTCACAATTGAAATTTTCTTGTCGATCATCTTGGGCTGCAGACGGCCAGGGTGTTCAGCAGCACACCATCCTGTGGAATGGTCAAACGGGAGACGTTGATTCAGCTCCTCGTCGTTGCGGACGGCTAGCTCTGTTTAGTTGGCCTTCCAGAGCAGACGGTGAATGCGCTTTTCCTTACGGATGCACAGCGAGAACTGATGGTTGGTCGGACGTCACCAAATGTTTAATTATCGCTGGCACGGTAACTGTGGCAGTATTAACCAATCAGAGCGTGGCAGAAATATGATGTCATTTTCGACCAATAGCTTTGTGCGTTTAAACATTTTTCTTTAAAGTACTTTTTAATTAGTTTAAACAAATGTAATGAATTTAGATATCAACAGGGATCCAGCTTTGATTTTCTACCTTTCGAATGAAATACTTATCGTAAAATTTCTGAGGGCCAAAAAGGAGATATTATCGTTCAAAGTCTCCAAACCCGCGTAACGCTTGCGATTTTAGAAATTTTAGAACGGCGCCCCCATACAGGAATAGAAAAGAGAGACGTAAGTCCTACGTCAAAGGGGGGGGGGGGTGGGGATTATTTTTTTCTACCCCCCCCACCCCCACCCCCACCCACAACAACAAAAAAAAATACACTTAGATTTCAAAAAATAACAGCACCACACCCCCGCCACAACACAAAACCAAAGACAAAAAGAAAAACATACAACCCCCGATTTAAAACACAAAAAAAAATAAAAAAAAAGAACAAAAAAACGACGAAAACACCCCGTCCGCCGCAACAACATATTGAACCACCACCACCACTTATTGTTTTTTTTTGCCCATTTATCTTTGACTGCCTTCCAGTTAAATCTTCCCTTTCTTAGCTCGGTAGCAATAACTATCAGGTCAGCAAAAATAAAAGTGGATTGCTGTTATAAAATCAGCATCAAGTGGCAAATAGTGACCATGGCAACAGTAAATTAAAATGTATAAATGTTAGTTTTGTGAAATTCAATGGATTTAATAAAAAAATTCAGGATACCTCAAATCAAGATTTTGGTGAATTGCTGCAATCGATGAAAACAAACGAAAACATGCTTAAGCGCGAACCACAGAACTCTACACTTTAACAATATTTCTTGCATCTCAGGATCAACTGCATGAAGATTATATATAATAGATACGAATGCTTGTAATAATTTTCATTTACATGAATATATACACTATTATATAAATATTTCATGGGAATGGGAGGGACCATCAGAGCACCCGATTGAAGCACTCTGGATAGGGAGACAGTTTGTGAATAGAAGGCGGGCTCTTCCCCCCGCCCATTGGGGCATCCTCATGTTGGATAGCTTGCTCTTTTGACTAATTGTTCAATCTTGTTGTTGGAAGGAGATTCTTTATATCCCTGTGGAAACATATAAGTAATGTTGCCTATCGATCCACCCAACCCGTTTTTGGCCCTTCATACAATGGCATGATTAAGGAGTGTATCGAAAATAAGCTATCCACAAACTTTCTTTCAAATTATGTTGAAAACCGATATTTTATTCATACAAAAAATTGATCCTTTATTGTACGAGGTTAAACTTGAACATAATGAAGACCGGATGAAATTTAAGTTATTCCTTCACGAATTTTCGAACTTTGGATCGAATGCTCTTCATCAAGTTCCGGACAAGTGTTGCATCGCATTTTTTCGACGCTTGAGCCCAAATTTTTTTGAACTCCTGCATGTTCCCAGCTGCCTTACCAGTCTTCTTGAAGACCCTCTTCACGATTGCCCAGTAACGTTCGATGGGTCGAAGCTGAGGGCAATTTGGTGGATTGATATTTTTCTCAACGAAATCTATACCTTTTTCCGCAAGCCAATTGAGAGTGGTTTTGGCATAGTGAGCCGACGCTAAATCAGGCCAAAACAGTGGAGGTGTACTATGCTTCTTATATAAAGGCAACAATCTCTTCTGGAGACACTCAGATCGATAGATTTCCGCATTTATAGTTCCGGTAGTGTAACAAATTGTTGACTTCAAACCACAGGAACATATTGCTTGCCATACCAGTACCTTTCGACCGAATTTCTCCACTTGAATCGACCTGTCCGCATCGCTCACATCCTCCCCAACGACGGCAGTAAAGTATTGTGGACCTGGAAGGGTTTTTGAGTCCTCCTTTACATAGGTCTCATCGTCCATCAAAACGCATGCATCCGGACGCTGCAAAAGACGCGAATACAATTTCCGGGCCCTTGTTGCTGCTCGCTTCTTCTGTTCTGCACTTTGTTTCGAGATTTCTGCTTCTTGTAGGTCTTCAGGTGGTTTCGCCTCTTGATACGCTGGATCATTCCGACACTCGTTCCTGCTTTTTTGGCCAAATCACGTATTGCCATTGATTTGTTCTTCATGATTAGAGATACCACATTCTGCTCCAGTTTCGGGTTGGAAGAATCGGGTTTTCTGCCTCTTCCTGGTAGCTCATCCAAAGAATAGTGTTCCCCAAACTTATTAATGATGGTTTTAACACTCGCATGATGAATTCCAAACCGCTTGGCCAATTTTCGCATAGTAATACCCTTCTCACTTAGCCATGTGTCCAGAACCTTAATTTTCACTTCCTTTTCAACACGCGACATTTTAAAAACGCAGAATTTGAACCGCACAAACAATTAAACAAAAGAAAGCTGACAGTCAAACGCACAGCATGCAGTGTTCAGAGCATAAAAAACCATCACAAATACATGCGTACAACGCAAATGTATGTGGATAGCTTATATTCGATACACTCCTTGGGATAATATCAGTGGTAATTAAAGCTTGATCAAGTCTAACACAGAGCAGAGCCCATTGCTGTCGGGACTTAGTTTCCGTGCTACAATGGGTGGTAGTACATATCATATATCATCATACATACAGCATCAAGTGATATCGGCTTGGACAATGACCAGCTATAAGGCCTTTATATAAGTTTAAATTTTTTTTTAAGATCAAGTAATTTGCGAGTCATTGAAATGTCTGGAGTGATGTACCGCTTTGATTACCTAGCTATGAACGTGTTGTTCCAGTTTGCCTCCACTTTCAAGCATTTCCAGACATTCATCTCCATTCTAAGTGAAGAAGCAGATAAACCACAAAAGGGTTCAGGTCCTACGAACTGATGAGACGATCCGAGTCTTGCTAGTTCATCAGCTCTCTCGTTTCCATCAATTCCACAATGGCCAGGAACACAGTACAAATTGACTTGACTAATAGAAGACAACTTTTGGAGTGATTGAACACATTCCCAAACATGGTTGGAATTGCATGTTACTGACTTTAAAGCATTTAGAGCTGCTTGACTGTCCGACATAATGCATATATTTGAATATCTATAGCTTTTGCGTAAGCATATAACAGAACATTCTAGAAGTGCTTGAATTTCAGCTTGGAATACAGTAGGCCACTTACCCATTGAAATTGATGTGTTAATTCCTGGGCCAGTTACACCTGTTTCCACTTGACTGTTCATTTTTGAACCGTCTGTATAGAATACAATCGATCCTTGACGGAAGTTTGGACCACCTCTTTCCCATGAATCACGTCCAGGATCAATAACTTGATAAAAACAGTCAAAGTTGTATTTTGTCTCCATCCAATCTTCGGTGTTCATAACTAAAGGATTAAATCTAACAACTTTTAGAATGCTAAGATGTCCTATTAGATCACCTTCAAAAAGGTTCACAAACCTTCTGATCCTTTGAGTACTCTTTTCAAATTCTAATTGTATGTATTGATGCACTGGTAGCATGAAAAGCAATGCATCCAGTGCCTCTGTTGGTGTACTTCTCATTGCACAAGTAATTGAACTAGTTGCTAGCCTTTGAAGTTTTTCTAACCTGCTCTGTATAACAGTTTCTTTAGTATTTGCCCCCCAGACCAATGCAGCATAGGTAATCTTCGGTTTCACAATTTCCGAATAAATCCAATGGATCATTTTTGACTTTAGTCCCCATTGCTTACCAACAGAGCATTTGTCGCTTGTGTTGATTGTTTGCTCTAAATGAAAGTTCCAGTTTAGTTTACTGTCAAGGAATACTCCAAGGTATTTGACTGTATTTGAAAGTTCCAAGTGCGTACCTTTCAAAATGTTCAAACAAATATTTTCTCCTTCGTGTAAATGGCACAATAGTAGTTTTAGAAGGATTTATGTTTAAGCCTTCCCTATCACTCCACGATGAGACGTAATTTAGAGCACTTTACATTCTGTAAGAGATGGTACAGTCATATTTACCGCGTACTATTACGACTATATCATCTGCAAAGCCAATTACTTCAAACCCAAGGGTTTTCAGATTTTTGAGGAGATCATCAACTATTAAAGACCACAATAGAGGTGACAATGACAATACGCCTCCTTGTGAACACCCTTTTACAGCTCTAACACTGATGGATGAGCTTCCGAGATTTGCTGAAATTTGTCTTTTTAATAGCATTTCGTTGAACCAATCGACAATACACTTATCAAAGCCAAGATTCGTCATTGCTTTTATCATTAAGCTATGAGATGAATTATCAAATGTTCCTTCAATGTCTAGGAATGCAGTCAGTGAAATTTGTTTCACTTGAATAGATTTTTCGAGTTTTGTAACAACCGCATGCAATGCTGTTACCGATGATTTACCTTCCTGATAAGCAAACTGATACTTACTTAGAGGAGTTTTAACTGAGTACAGTATGTCCCATAATAAAATGCGAAAGTTTTCAATACTTATTTTTGGGTAGCTTTAAATATTATTTTTATTAGGTGCGCAACTAAGTTCCCGCTGTTTAGCAATAGATGGCGCCAGTAGTAAGTGCTGGTCGAATGTTGTACATCTCAAGCGTCATAAACCAAGCTCAGACATATGGTAAACAAACCGCTCTGCCAAATCAGTGGTTTTGGTTTAGTGTTATATATTTTGGTTGTTTGAAGATGTCTGATTTCGTGCCAAATAATCGTCATTTGCGGGAAGTGTTGATTTTCTTCTTTCATTCAAAGAAAACGGCGGCTGAAGCACATCGAGAGCTCCAAAAAGTTTACGGTGATGCTGTTCTGAGTGAAGCAACGTGTAGTGATTGGTCGCTTCAAAAACGGTGATTTCAGTGTTGATGATCGTCCGCGTGAAGGAAGGCCAAAAAACTTCGAAGACTCTGAATTGGAGGCAATGCTCGATGAGGATCCGTGTCAAACGCAAGAAGAGCTTGGTTCAGGATTAGGAGTTCCCCGCCAAGCCGTTTCTAAGCGATTGCATGCGTTGGGAATAATTAAATAGCAAGGAACTTGGGTTCCTTACGATTTGAAGCCAAGAGATGTTGAGCGTCGTTTTTTCGTCTGTGAACAACTGCTCCAGCGGCAAAAAAAGAAGAGTTTTCTACATCGCATTGTGACGGGTGACGAAAAATGGATTCATTACAGTAACCTAAAGCGGAAACATGCATGGGGACTGCCCGGGCATGCTTCAACATCGTCGCCTAGGCCGAATATTCACGCTGAGAAGGTTTTACTGTGTATTTGGTGGGACCAAGTTGGTTTTATTTATTATGAGCTGTTGAAACCAAACGAAACCATTACCGGGGAACGGTATCGAACTCAATTGATGCGATTGAGCCGAGCACTGCACGAAAAACGGCCACAATACGAGCACAGATACGAAAAAGTGATTCTTCAGCATGACAACGCTCGACCTCACGTTGCGAAACCCGTGAAAACCTACTTGGAAACGCTCAAATGGGAAGTCCTACCCCACCCGCCATATTCTCCTGATATTGCACCGTCCGATTATTACTTGTTCCGTTCGATGGCACATGGTCTCACTGGTCAGCAATTCCACTCATATGATGACATCTCAAAATGGCTTGATTCTTGGATAGCATCAAAAGACGAACAGTTCTATCGAAATGGTATTCACGTTCTACCAGAAAGATGGGAAAAAGTCGTAGCTAGTGATGGGCAATACTTTGAAAAATTCGTTTGTAACCTTTGTTTTCAAAATAAAGTTCCTTTTTCACCAAAAAACAGCGAGAACTTAGTTGCGCACCTAATACTTTTTTAATGCATGTGTGTAATCATCTGACTGTATACTCTGAGACGATGTAAACAAAACAGTGGTTCGCGAGTAACACAGTTGAGAAAAATGTACGCAAAGGAGGTTGTGATAAGTTTGCTGCTCGCCCAAAAGCCCGTAAAACAAATTGCAACGATTGTGGGATGCCACCTGGCTACCGTTTACCGTATCCAACGTTCACTCCTTGATGGACCACGTCCACGGAAGCCGAGAAGTGGCCGTCCACGGTGCGCTCGCACACCGAAGGTCATCAGATCAGTGAGAGACAAAGTGAGGCGAAAACCTTTCAGATCGATCCGGAAATTAACTAAGCAGGCCGATATTTCAAAACCTTTCATGCAACGGTTGGTCAAAGATGACTTGAAATGTTCATCCAGGGCAAGAGTAAAGCGCCACCTTGTAACGGACCGAATCAAACAACTACGGCTGGAGCGCTCGAAACGTTGGTGTCAGCAATAAAAAATAAGGATACCATCATCGTATTCTCCGATGAGAAAATGTTCACCATCGATCCCGTATCTAACACACGAACAGTTTTATTTCACCGAAGAAGATTGAGGATGTTCCAGAGAACGTGAAATTCAAGCTTAAAACCAAACATCCGGCCGGAGTCATGGTTTTCGGGGCAGTTGCGTCCAATGGCTTGAAAATGCCTCCAGTATTTATCAAAGCTGGATTAAAAGTTACTACCGAGGTTTACATGAACGTTCTGCCATGGATGAAAACCAACTTTGGAGCACACGAACACGTAATTTTCCAACAGGTCGGAGCACCGTGTCATACACCATCTGACACATCACCAAAAATCACCATCTAAGAAATCAAAGAAAAGCTAAGTCTACCGATTTCAGATCGCGTTTTCCGTCGACGCATCGCTGAGCAAGGGTTGAAAAGCCGTTTCGCACGAAAGTGACCGTTTATCAACCAGACTAACAAGGAAAAACGGCTCCAATTCGCCAGGACCCACAGTATTGAGCCTCTGGAGTTCTGGAAACGTGTTGTGCGGTCGGACGAATCAAGTTTGGGCTGTTCAACAAGAAACGGCGGCAAAGAGTATGGCGCAGAAGTGTAAAGGACTACAGGATAGGCATCTCCAGCCAACCATGAAACACGGTGGAGGTAATATTATGGTCTGGGAGGGCCTTTTTTGTGGTTTGGAGTGGGTAATCTGATCCTAATCAATGGGATCATGACAGCAGGTGGCTAAATTGATATTCTGTGCAAAAATCTGGATGAATCATTGCTTAAAATGGGGTTGGAAGGTAACTACACCTTTCGGCAAGATAATGATCCCAAGCATACGGCCAAAAAAACGCTCGCCTTTTTCCGATCCTGTCGCATCAAATCCTTAGAATGGCCGCCCCAAAGCCCAGACTCGAACCCAATAGAAAATCTTTGGGCGATTCTCGATAATAAAGTGGAAAAAACAGACGTAACCAACAAACAAACGTATCATGCGGAACTGGATTCCTGCTACTTCAGAAACCATGTGGAAAGCGTGAAAAAACGGCTACAGGCGATCATCATGGGGAAAGGAAGTCATATTGATTACTAATTACTTCATTTTCACCGATTTTTCTGTTGAATTTTGAAATTGATCTCTTTTTTCGTCATACACTATAAAAATAGTTTTTCTGAAATGGTTGATAATTTTCATTTGTGTAATACAAAAAAATATTACCTGAAGCCAAACCAAACTTCCAAAAAGATACTTACAGGATATATCCCAACGCCCAGCTCTTTTGCTAATTTATGAATTTTGTAAACATTTACAAATTTATTACGGAATGATCTCTAGATGAACAATTTTAATTTTAAACAACCACTTACTCATACATTTCCATTGATATTGTAACAACAACAAAAATTTTACTATGTTTATTAATACAACAGACCATAGTTTGGAACAAAAAAAAAATATGTTCCTTATTTTGAGTCTACGGTTTTCTTCCTATATCATTGTTATTTAGTCTACAGGGGGTAGACAAAATAACTAGGATAGGCAAATATACGGTCAACTTTGAAGTGCGCTAACTTCACGAAATGTTGACCGATTTTTATAATTCGATACATATATATACAGCGATTCCACGGGAAAAGAATAGAGTTGAAAAAAAAAGTAGTCCGATTTTGCTCAAAATCGCTTGGTATGTTCTTCATCGAAAATAATAAGACCTGTATTTTAATTTTTTTATTAGAATGACCATGTTCGATATAGGGTTACCAGAAAAATCGACATTTTTCAATTTTTTTTATTTTTAAAAAATCATAACTTCTGAACCACTGGATCGATTTGCAATGTCTTTATATAAATAGAAAGCTCATTACTTTTTGTTTTTACTAAAAATATTGATTAAAATAATTAATGTACTAAAATTTGCTAAAATGGTCAAAGTATTAGTTTTTTATGATTTTCAAAATGTTGGACCACAACGACTATTTATTTTTATATTTTTTTATCAAAATTCAAACATTTTTACATAATATATCAAAAAATCTCAAATGTTCATCGAGCCGTTTTTAAGTTAAATTTTTTTGAAAATTTCAAGTTTTTTGCCCATACACACATGGAATGAGCATCATTTTCCAAATTTGGCAACAAGCGCTGTCTGAGAGAATCTTGGGAGGTCGGAATTGGCCACAGGGTCGGGATTGGACCAGGCTCCGCTATATTAAGGAATTGGAGCTCAAATCTCAAAGCTTTAGACTACAAGCAAGGGTTTTCTCAGATTACCTTCAATTAAAACTCAGCATTTAATTTGATTATTTAATGATTTTGATTTTGCATAATTCATCCAAAAAAAATATTACATAGCAAAATTCTTACAATTTAACGCACTTTTCTTCATCTGAAAACGAAAACCGTTTCACGATAATGTAATTTTCACTTTGTGGCTTAAAGTAATGAAACGATTGTGTCCCAGAGATTTGTTTTACACGAGTATAACGGTTCTTTATTTTCTTTTCCATTGCATTGTAATCTTTTTCCGAGAAAAACTCGTAAAATATATCTCTACTTTAATCTACTTTCGAAACAGCTCAAGAGTAAAGTTCGTATGCAGTTGCAATATGAATTCTTGCATAATTTTGTGTGCAGTCCAGGATTTGGGGAGAGAAGTTAGAATCCTATATCGATCGTTTCTGTCAGATGTTTCATCAAATTTTGCCTTCATCTGTTGAAGAATTTCCTGTCCGTCTCCGGGTTTCTGGGCAGCAGCGCTACCAATTGATTTAGCACTCGTTGATTCCAAAGAAAACAAAGATTCTGAAAACAAGATGGAAAAATATCACAATTAGTTAGGAACATTTTTATTTGTATAATGTAATACAGATTGTATTCGATTATTTGAAGTATGAAAGACAACTGCTCTACAAATTGAGCTACCAGGTCGGATTAGGTAAGATTATACGGAACTGATATTTTTTTAAATTTTCTGAATAATCGAGTACAACTTGTATAACGTAGCAAATCATGACGTCTGAATAAACAAAAAGAAGAGATTATTCTACTTACCAACACTAGGAATAGCGTCAATTTCCGATGATCTAGCGGCATTGGGATCGATTATTTCGAAACCACCATTATTGATGTTTGCTGGTGCGGCGAAATTGTTCACTCTAGATGGTCCGGCCACGGCGAAATTAGTGGTGGCTGATGGTCCGGCAACGGCGAGATCATCAAGTTTCGATGGTTCAGAAACGGTGAGTTCTTGATTTCCACATTCTAGATTAATTGCACTTGGAGTTGCTGGCTCGTTTTCTTTCTTGATAAAGCGATAAAGTCTGCAATAGCAGGTATTACAAATGTAGGAACAGCTTTTATCCAATTTTATTCTCCTTTCCGCTGCATAACCACATAGTTTAGGAGTAACTTTCTTGTAACTATTACTCCAAACATGGCAATTTGAGCATTCGTGCTTCATTGTATTAAACGTTTAAAATTAACACTTCATTTGATCACTTTTTAAAAATAAAAAATAAAACATTGAAACACTTTTCTCAAATTTTTGCTAGTACACGCGAGCAAATTCCTTTTAATTCTACTGGAAGCTTACTTACAGACTTCGAGTGCTCGACTTGAAGGAAACATCACAGTAGGTCTAGTATTTATAGTAGGTTTGTTGGTACCGCAGTGTGTGAGGTACTTGAGTGTGTTTATGTGTTTGTTTGTTACCTAAAATGTTGTTTGATACCAACGAGGTTATTCATTATTACTTCGTTTGAAGGTAGTCAAATTGGTGTTGTGTTGTTTAGTTAGTTGTTTTTGTGATGAAGGTATACATTTAAACAGCCACGAATATCCGTTTCCTTGACCCTTGCTAAGCAAGTTTTTGGGATTTTGTTTGTGGATTGCTATGCTTTCCGCTACATTTAGTTTCGTTGAATATATATTCAGCTACTTTGATTTGAAATAAAATAACTACAATGAAATAATTCCCGCAGTTATTTTGAATTGATGGAAAATGATGCTCATTCCATGTGTGTATGGGAAAAAAAACATGAAATTTTCAAAAAAATATAACTCAAAAACGGCTCGATGAACATTTGAGATTTTTTGATATATTATGTGCGGTTCAACATTTCGAAAATCATAAAAAACAAATACTTTGACCATTTTAGCAAATTTAAGTACATTTTTAATAAAAATTAGAAATAATGAGCTTTCTATTCATAGAAAGCCATTGCAAATCGACCCAGGGGTTCAGAAGTTATGATTTTTTTTAAATAAAAAAATTTGAAAAATTTCGATTTTTCTGGTAACCCTATATCGAACATGGTCATCCTAATAAAAAAATTAAAAAATACGGGTCTTATTATTTTCGATGAAGAACATACCAAGCGATTTTGAGCGAAATCGGACAACTTTTTTTTTCAACTATATTCTTTTCCCGTGGAATCGCTGTATATAAAGCATTCAACAGGATTTTTTTTTATATTTCTGTTGCAAAAATGGCGATGGTTCCCGGATACCGGAGATATTCCGGGTTTCCGGAGGGGACGTTTCACATGTCGATTTTCAGGTGAAATTTTGTACAGGATACCGTTTAAAAATATATTTCTTTAATAAATACGCAAATAGCGGTAACATTTTCCAAGCGAATGATATAGTATATTTAAGAATTGGCCTTAAAATGGCCGAGATATGGCTATTTTCCTGGAACAGGTTCCTCTGAAGGGTTCTGGATGCGGCCAGATCTTTCTTTCATCCAAAACATGCCGAGCGACACCTTTTTCTTCTTCTTTTTTTATCGCAAAGCTTTCCTTAGGCTAAACGTGGACATTTGGACACATTGGCCACTCCCGGGACCACCGGAATGTTCCTGGGGGAACCTGTAGCAGGGGCAAATTACATTTTTACGCCAAAACATGCCGTGTGACAGCTCTATCTTCATTATTTTTAATAAATAAGGTTTTGGTATACTAGAAAAGACCATTGGTCACATAGGCCGCTCCCGGGACCACCGGAACGAACCCGGGGGAACCTGTAGTAGACCAATTACATGTTTACACCAAAAAATGCCGTGTGACAGCTCTATCTTCATGATTTTTCATAAATAAGGATTTGGCATACTAGAAAAGACCATTGGCGCCATTGGCCGCTCGAAGATTACCGGAACGTCCCTGGGGGCAGCATGTGCGAATTACATTTTTACGCCAAAACACCACTGTGACACCTCTTTCTTCTTCTTTTTCATCACAAAGCTTTCTTTAAACTTAAAGTGGATATTTGGACACATGGGCCACTCCCGGGGCCACCGAAAAGTTCCCGGGGGAACTCGTAGCAGGGGCCAATTTCATTTTGACGTCAAAACATGGCGTGCGACAGATCTATCTTCATGATTTTTCATAAATAAGGTTTTGGCATACTAGAAAAGACCATTGGCCACATTGGGCGCTTCCAGGATCACTGGATTATCACCGGGGGAACCTGTAGTACACCTATTACATTTTAACACCAAAACATGCCGTGCGACAGCTTCATGGTTTTTCATAAATAAGGTTTTGGTATATTAGAAAACCCACATTGAAAAGGACTCCAAATGGTGAGCTGACAACTTTGAAGGAGGGTGCGACCGACCTCTCGTTCGCAAAAGTTCCTACCTCACGCCTCCACGAGTCATATTATCACAAAAGACTGCCAGCTGAAACATGGAGACGCTGGTTGGCGTAGCCTGGGCAATGTTGTCAATCTGACAATAGCGACTGAAGATCTTATACCTTTAAATCATATTGTATATGTTCCATTATCATTTATTAATAATTTCAGCACGCTTTGTAATCATCCTTGCATTCCAAAACTATGTTAGAGCCTGAAGCAACGTGACAGGCATCAAAGGCTGAATTTGTATATCAGCATTTCAGCATAACATTTTATTTAAAATTGCACTTCTGAACTTTAACTGGTATATTCATAAAATACTGGCATGTGTTTATAAGTAAAGGATTATATTTTAATATTGTGTTTGTGGTTTTATGGTTAGATAAGCCATTTATTTCCGGTTCAAATTTCTTCCTTGTGTATTATTCGTTGCAATTCCTTTTTAATGGTGTCGGCTCGCAAGGCCCACAACCAACCCCACTATCTCGCAAGAAGACCATCGTGATGCTGCTGTTTAACAGTCCCAAGCACCACCAGGACTTTCGAATTTTGTATTTAGAGTCCTGGACGAACTAACAAGACGGTGACTCAGCCGCTCCTAACATGGAGAACAGACGCTGTTTTGAGCCGCCCCTAACATGGAGAACAGCCGCTCAAATGGGTGAAGGCTTGGACTTTTCCCCTTATTTTTAAAAAGCTCGCTTTTGTCAGGGCTACTTTCGGATATTTGTGGGTCTTTGGAAGAAGCTCAACAGAGTCCAACAAATGTTCAGTCCCCCCACATCCTAAATAGTCCCCGCCGCTCGTCCGGGGCTACTTATTTGTGTATACCATCCGCGACCCGTGGACCCGCCGCGTTGCTTGCAGCTCAGCCCCGTAGAGTCTTCACCTACTTTACGGTCATTTCGGCCAGCTGGGCCCGACTGGGCAGTAGTGTAACTATCGATGGCGATGAGTTCGAGGTAGTCGATGAATTTGTCTATCTCGGCTCACTGGTTACTGCGGACAACGATAAAAGCCGTGAGATCCGGAGGCGGATTATCTGTGGAAGTCGAGCCTACTATGGGCTCCACAAGCAACTACGGTCAAACAGACTTAGCTCCCGTGCGAAGTGCATCCTGTACAAAACGCTAATAAGACCGGTTGTTCTCTACGGGTATGAGACGTGGACAATGCTTGAAGAAGACCTGCGAGCACTCGGAGTTTTTGAGCGACGGGTGTTAAGAACCATCTTTGGTGGAGTACAGGAGGACGGACTATGGAGGTAAAGAATGAACCATGAGCTCGCGCAACTCGCCGGCGAACCCAGTATTCATAAGGTGGCAAAAGCTGGAAGGATACGCTTGGCAGGACATGTTGCGAGAATGCCGGGCAACTATCTTGCAAAAATGGTGTTCGACGGGAATCCGGTTGGTACAAGACGACGTGGAGCGCAACGAGCAAGATGGTCAGACCAGGTGGAGCAAGTCCTAGGGGGTACAAGGCGCGCAAGGGATTGGAGAGGAGCAACCACAAATCGGGCATTATGGAGTTATATTGTGTATCAGGCTATGTTATAGTATTGTGACGTTATGCCATGTAAATAAATAATAAATAAGCTATTTATTTCAGAAATTATCCAACCGGACTCTTCGTTCACTCCAATTGCTATCTTTGAAATGTTGCTAGAACAGTATAAAGATTTTTTTTACAAATATTACAATGTCTTATAAAATAATATCTCTTATTGAAATTTTATCCTTGACATTTGGAATGATCTATTTCTTTTTCAGCTTTCCCAGGACCAGCAGGATATTTATACATAACTAACTTTAATTTACTTTTCAATAACATTCCATTTAAGTTTGAAATTTGAATAAATTAGCATTTTTGTCTATATTGATATTTAAATTAGTTGTGTACAAAATATATTAAAAATTAAATAATACATAAGGGGGGAAAGGAGGGACCATCGGGGCACCCAAGTTAACCCCCCCCCCTCCCCCCAAACGTTTTTGGCCCTTCATACAGGAGCTTGATGATCACAAACAATAAAAGAATCCTGATCGTTTTTCAGATTATTCCACTGCTATGGAAAGTTGTTATCTTGCTGCAATAGATGGTAGTATTACATAATCATAATCATCATTAGAAAAGCCACATTGAAAAGAATTGGACACAATGGCCACTTCTGGGAGACCGTAGCAAAAAATATACCGTAGGTCAGGCTTGCTGATATTTGCATCATTTTCCCCTTATTCACTCATCGTGTGCGAAGATCTTCGAAGCATCGATATACAACCAATCCTCTTCAACGAAGAGCATACCAACGTAAAAGCAAACTGCGGTGAGTAGCCCGGCTGAGAAGAATATGAGTGGCAAAGCAAAACGTGAATCTTCATTCTTCGTGCTCTTCGGCTCTGACTCGTTCACATCGTGACTAGCAGAGTGGTGTGATAGACCCGAGTGTTCTTCGGTCTTGTCGCTCTTCTTCACATTCGTTGATCTTCATGAAGAATGAAGAATGAAGATGCAACGCGTTTATTCCTCGACGCGAACCAGGAAAGTTGTTCGTCACAATGAAGAACGGCAAAGTTTGAAACAGCAGATTCGTGGTGTGATTTAGGAAGTGACGGAAGCTAGTGGTGCGATTAAATACCGCTGCCTGGCAGAAAAAAAAAATGATAGAAAATGTGATTATGAGCCGAATACGTTTGTAGCCGCCAATTTTAAAATACATTTCATTGCGTTATATCCCGATGTGGCTCGGCGGTTGGGTTTGGGAAAAGATAACCGTAGTTTTCGTAGTGATAGTGGGAATGGACAGCCAAGTAGTAGCAAAACTAATAAGGCTCTTATGTTGCTGAAAGCAAATGAATCCCTTTTGTCGAAGGTGGTTGATGTATTGGATGCTGTGTTCAATTAAGTCTGCTTGGTTTTGAAGATTTTTTTTATCGTTATATTGTTTTATTTCTCTCTTATTCTTCTCTTATTGATACTGAATTGAGACTGAACTGAAATAAGATTTGTTAACTGGAAGCCCCAGGTTTGACATACTACAGATAAATACTACAAAAAAAATTAAAATCTACTCTAACAGTCACTAAATAAAAAGAAAAACCTAAATTTCTCCACCTAAGACAAGAGCTAACCCTTCTTACACTTCCCCAGGGGTGTCTGGAATATGAATGTGGTAGTGGACTCTTGATCTTATCACCATTGCACTTCTTTTTGAATTTCCATGTAATTTGTGCTGCCGCATTATGGGTTTTAGTAGAGTAAAACGTGCCCCATACTTATGAATCTCCTTAAAAACCTTCGAAACAGTCTCTGTCGATAACATATCAAATCTTCTTGAATTCATCTTCAGGACGAGAAAAAAAATATCAAAATATTTGGGAAACGTGCAAAGCACATTGTAAACTTCACGTTGATGCCTCGAACATTCCTCATTTAATGTTTAAGTCCCATGTTTCGTGGTAATATGTAGCGATGAAAAACGTTTTTCATTGTTTCTCATTAAATAATTTAGCTGTTAATAAAATTTAGCTTTTTAAGAGCACCCGTACCGGTGCGCGACTAAACTATATTTGATCGCCCTCACCATCACTTCAAACCGTATCGGGCGCAACTAAAAGCGCTAGCAAAATTGTGGCGCGACTATCGGAAAGCATCAGGCGCTCAAATTTAGCAACGCGATAGTGGCGTGAGAGAGGGTTGCTATTCGACTGCCAATTGTCAAAAATCTCCGATTAGGGGCAAATTTTGATTTTGATTTAGAGATAATTATTGATTTATCAACTTTAAGTCAATTTGGTTTAATAATAAGAATTTTATCAATAGGGTCGTGCGATGGCTTTTTCATTATTTCTTCTGGATAGATTTTTGGTTGGCATGAAAGAGCCACAATGGCAATCTCTGGGGTGTCCCGGGGAACCGGGACCAAACCACGTGTGCGCCAAACCACGTGGTGCGACGGCTTTTTCTTCATGTTTTTTTTTTCTTTATGAGACTTTTGGTAGTCCTAAAAAGAACCATTAGCCACATTGGCCTCTTTAGGAACCTCTGAAGTGCCCGGGAGAACCTGTAGGAGGGGACATTTGTGGTTTTGCACCAAACCACGTCGTGCGACAGCTCTATCTTTTTTATTTCACCTGGAGAGTCCTTCGGTAGGCATGAAAAGAATAATTTACCACAATGTCCCATCCGGAAACCTCTGGGGTGATTTGGCGAAACTTATAGGAAAGGACCTTTATATTTTTGTACCAAACCCCAGAGGTTTTCAGAGAAACCACTGTAACCAATGGTTCTTTTCATGACAACCAAACGTCTCTCCAAGAGAAATCACGAAGAAAGAGCCATCGCAATTGACTATGTTTATGACGATCACCGAATCTTTCAAACTGATGATGGAGCACTAGTTTAGCAGCGACCGATACAGAACACGGTAACAAAATATAGTACCGACCGGTGTGAGATTGAGTGACTAAGTGACCAAGTATTTTAGTCGCCCAGATAGTTGCACCCGATACGGATGCTCTAAGGAGATGCTTATAGTGTCGTTTGTTATTAGACACCACGAAAAATATTAGACACGTATTTTTTGCCATGTCTCTTTGCATGTTAGGGTGGTACAAAAAGTTCATTTTTGTTTAATACTTATTGTTGGAAGATATTCTGTCCTTAAAACTACAGGATCGCAGCTCCATTTCTATACCAAATGGAAGCATTTTAACTCTGACTTTGAAGGAAAATATAAACATAATAACAAATTGCTCAAATTTTGAACAATTTTACATAACGTATCAAAAAATAATTATTTGTAAGCTTTTGAAACACACTTTTTAAAGCAAAATTTCCTAATTCTTTTTAATTTCAAATTCATATATTTGGAAACACTGAACCGATTTCTTAAACTTGTATACCAAATAAAAATTTTTTTTTTAATTTAAAAAAAAAATGTAGGGTTGTGTTTAACCTACGACTGATTAGCGTAGACTACGTTAAATCGTTTGATTAGTTTCGTTAATTTCGTAGCGAAACATTCACAGAAAAAATAATTATGAATTTTAACATACGCGTAAATTTCCCCCTTGTTCAAATGCTATCCAAAACAAGCGTAAACAAAGAAATTGTTTACAATCTTTCAAACAACAGACCTGCGATATCAGGTTTACATTTAAATTAAATATTCCATGAATTTGTGTCAAATCTTGCATACCCTTTATATGCATTAGATAACGCAGAAAATTAAATGTTTATTTCAAACTATGTTGCAACGCACACAGAAAAAAATATGAATTTTAACAGGCGTGTATAATTTCCCTTCGTTTAATTGTAGGCCAAAGAAGGTGTAAACATCAAGATTGTTTGCAATCTTTTATACGCCATACGACAATGTTGGCAATCTTCCATACAACAGACTACAGCCTGGCATTATCTCACTTAAAATTACATGAAATATCCCATTAACTTCTGCCAAATCTAGCATTCCCTGTATATGCATTAGATAACGCAGAAAATAAAACGTTTCTTTCAATCTGTGCAGGTACTGTTCTAATGGGACGTAAGTGAGTAAGAATGTTAGTACGTTCTATGAAAATTAGGAAATTCTATTGTACACTCTTCTGACAGGTTTAAATGAAGATACGGCTTTGAGTTGAAGGCCCTTCCCCAGGGTCTCAAAAAGTAGTTGACAAAGAATTATCTCTGGCAGCTTTCAGTTTTGCCCGATAATCACGACTTCACTCGGTATCCGTAATCCGAGGATTCGTATATTCGATCTTAACGCGCTTCCGAAATTTGTGCATATATTTGGCATAACTTATTATCACTTTCAGAGTTTCTCAAAATTTATTTCTTCCTGAAAGTAAAACTCTATCCAACGCGACTCGTTAACACAACAACATAACTTTTCCTAACAGTACTAATTAGAATGTGCAGAGTATGTTACTTCGGAATATCCGGACACATTCAAATCATTGTAACTTTTGAAATATTGCACGTAGGAATGAAAAAATTCACTGTGGTATAGCTGAGAGTCTATGATGAAAAAGACTATGATTGATGTTTACATTTCATGTTTAGTATTCAAGATGACGACGAAAGAAAAACAAGTGCGCGAGCGATTTTTTTACGGGCGTACTGCAAATCCTGACTTGTCAATACGGGACCTTGCAAAAACATTGGATTTGCCTAAATCCACTGTTCACGATGTGCTCTAATCATTTTCGGAACGTTTGACGGTGGAGAGGAAACCGAGAAGTTACAAAAACATTGGACGCGCAGATCCTGTCATGGACCGAAAGGTGAAAAGGATATTAACGAAAAATCCAAATCTCTCCATTCGAACGGTGGCTCGTAAAATAGGGATGTCGCCTGGTTTTGTCCAAAAATCAAAACAACGTTTGGGACTTAATTCGTATAAAGTAAAAACAGTTCCAAATCGCAACGACAAACAGAACTTGGCAGCAAAATCACGGGCTCGACGTTTGTACTGCGAATATTTGACGAAGTTTTCATGCGTTGTTATGGACGATGAAACTTATGTCCTGGAGGATTTCAAGCAGCTTCCAGGGCTGGCTTTTTATTCTGCTATGGCCAGAAATGCTACAGCTGAGCATTTCAGAACGAAGAAGGTATCGAAATTTCCCAAAAAATACCTTGTGTGGCAAGCAATTTGCACGTGTGCAAAAAGAGTAAATCTTTCGTCACTACAGGCAAAATCAACAAGGAGATCTATCAGACAGAGTGTCTGCAGAAGCGATTGCTACCCTTCATCAAAAGTCACAAAGAAAAACCTTTGTTCTGGCCCGATTTGGCATCATGCCACTATGCTAAAACTATGTGGTACCAAGCAAATCAAGTGAACATTGTACCAAAAACCTCAAACCCGCCAAATTGCCCAGAGCTACAACCAATCGAGAGATATTGTGCTCTGATGAAGCGGAAGCTTTCTGGAATGAAGCAAGGAATCAAAGACATCAAACACTTCCAGCAAATTTGGACAAAGACGGCTTCTACGATTTTTGAAGAGCCTGTACAAACCCTAATAGACGGAGTTAAGCGCAAAGTTCGAAAATTTTATGCAAATACCGAATAACTATGTTTTGTCTTCTCGAATTGTTAAAACACATCCCATGAATCGGAAATAAACAACTACGACGGAAATATAATGCGAAATTTATGTTTTATTCATGTGTTGAGGTGTCCGGATTATTGCGGATATAGAACTTAGTAGAATGAAAAACGTAAAGGTGATTGGTTTATGAATGAAAGAGAGCGAGTCCGGAGAGAATCCCTCAATTGTAGATTCGCCCTAATGAAAAAAAAAACCCTAGATATGGTATGTTAAAAGGTCTAATCTTTCAAGAAAATATACAAAACCAGATAGCGCCCCCTACCTACAAACCATGAAAACCATAAAAAACTAACAGTAATTTTTTTTCATCACACAATAACAATACAGTAGCCGTTCGCTAATTGGGGGATGACTCTCGCCAATTGGGGGGCATCGACAAACGTCAATGCTGTCTCTTGAACAACGGCTGAAAAATGTATTGTTACGGCAGATTATTGATTGGATTGTTAAAACATGGCCAGCTTACCTTTGAAATCTCTTGGAAGAAGTTGTTCGATAAGTTTTCATGTTGCAAATGGAGCATGCCTGAGCGGGCGGAGTCTCATTTTGCAGACGAAAAATCCCTTGCAGTATCGACTTACGGCATAACTGGGACAAACACAACTGACGAGCAAATCCCGCTTTGGCTTGAGGTCCACTTACTACACACCAAATTCTAGTTTTGATGTTCAGTAAAAATTTTTACGGCTTTGATCGGTAAAATCAAATTTCTACTGAATGATCTGCGAAATTTCTTCAATTTATAGATATCTGTCAAAAAACTACAAGTTTTCGGTAATTCGTATGAAAATATCATTGACGTTTGTATTTATTTTACAAAAGTACTTTGTAAACTAATGAACTGTCATTGATCATTCGCTGTTCAGTAAATGTTTTACCAATGATCAGTACAACCATAATAAATACTGACGCCAAATGTAAAAATCACAGGAGTTTTTTACTGAACGTTTCAGTACATTCACACCTGTCAAGCCTCTCCCATTTTTGCGTTCTAAAGCTGTGAAAGCCGTTTAAGATAAGATTCTTTTAAACTAGATGTCGAAGTAAAGGAGCTTTTCGGTAAGTACAGTTCAAATGTTTTCAAAATGTTCTCATTTTTAGCACTCCAACAAAATGGGTATCAATTACATAATTTGCATTTTTTTTTTTAGGTTGCCGGTTCCGGAATTTGTTAAAGAATCCATTTGAAAGGATTATGAAACTTAATATTTCGAGTTTCATATAAAAAAGGCAATATACGGACTATTAATCTGCGTATGATTTTTTGACGTAGGACTTACGTCTCTCTTTTTTATTCCTGTATAGGGGCGCCGTTCTAAAATTTCTATAATCGCAAGCGTTACGCGGGTTTGGAGACTTTGAACGATAATATCTCCTATTTGGCCCTCAGAAATTTTACGATAAGTATTTCATTCGAAAGGTAGAAAATCAAAGCTGGATCCCTGTTGATATCTAAATTCATTACATTTGTTTAAACTAATTAAAAAGTACTTTAAAAAAAAATGTTTAAACGCACAAAGCTATTGGTCGAAAATGACATCATATTTCTGCCACGCTCTGATTGGTTAATACTGCCACAGTTACCGTGCCAGCGATAATTAAACATTTGGTGACGTCCGACCAACCATCAGTTCTCGCTGTGCATCCATAAGGAAAAGCGCATTCACCGTCTGCTCTGGTAGGCCAACTAAACAGAGCTAGCCGGGAGAAGTTGATTCAGCGACGAGGAGCTGAATCAACTTCTCCCGTTTGACCATTCCACAGGATGGTGTGCTGCTGAACACCCTGGCCGTCTGCAGCCCAAGATGATTGACAAGAAAATTTCAATTGTGAATCGTATTCCCTCCGTTAACAAATAAAATCCGTCCTTTTCAGGACGACCAAATGAATTTGTCAACTAAAGAGTATATTTGATTGAATTTTCTCTTGAGCTCATCAAAATTTCCATTGCCACGCACCGGCTCAATATAGCGATACTTGAAAAGCCGCGAACGGAGAAAATGGTCTAAAATCTTGCTTAGTATCCATAAATAAATCCCTATTCACCATGTTAACACTAGCAAGCACGTTGGAATTCAATAAACGAAATAGTATTAACAATCAAGTCGAGCCGAACTGCAAAACGGCCGACCGCAAAAACCCCTTTTGTAAGGCCCAACCCCTTTTGTAAGATTTGATTCACATTGCCTTCGTTGATACCCCCTTCCTGCCATGCAATGGTACCCGATGCTATTGTATAAAACTGGCCCGACAGTGCGAGCAGCTATCAGTAATACATATCAACTCTAAGCAGCAGCACACATCAACCTCACAGCAGCAGCACACCATCAACCATACAGCAGCAGAAGCAAAGCAGTGGGAAGCAGCAGAAACAAGGCAGTTCTCAGTCGGTCGCTTTCACCGTCTGCTCTGAGAGGGCAACTAAAAAGAGCGCGTTGTTGCCGGTGCCCTCGTCTACTTCGCTGCGGTGATGATATCACGCGCCGGATCAACATGGCGGTGCTTGAAATGCCGCCTCCTGGACAAAATGGCCAACATTTTTCGTAGTTAGTAGTATTACGTGCTGCTAAACATCCTGGCCGTCTGCAGCCCAAGATGATCGACACGAAAATTGCAATTATGAACCGTGTTCTTTTCGTGAACAAATAAAATCCGTCCTTTTCAGGATGACTTACTAAAGAGTGTGTTTAATTGAAATTTTACTTGAAATTATGAGCCGTATTTCTTTTCGTGAACAAATAAAATCCGTCCATTTCAGGATGACTTACTAAAGAGTGTGTTTAATTGAAATTGTACTTAAATCATCGATATCTTCACTACCACGAACCGGATCAACATGGCGTTGCTTGAAATGCCGTCTCCTGGACAAAATGGCCAAACATTTTTGTAGTTAGTAGTATTACGTGCTGCTAAACACCCAGGCTGTCCTGCAGCCCAAGAAGATCGACAAGAAAAGTTCAATTGTGAACCGTGTTCCATCCGTAAACAAACAAAATCCATCCTTTTCAGGACGACCAAATGAATTTGTCAACTAAAGAGTATATTTGATTGAATTTTCTCTTGAGCTCATCAAAATTTTCATTACCACGCACCGGCTCAACATAGCGATGCTTGAAAAGCCGCGAACGGAGAAAATGGTCTAAAATCTTGCTTAGTATCCATATATAAATCCCTATTCGCCATGTTAACACTAGCAAGTTCGTTGGAATTCAATAAACGAAATAGTATTAACAATTAAGTCATGCACTGATGGTGTCATGGTTATTTAGACTGAATAAAATATAGTAAAAATGTATTAATTCGATGACACCAATTTCTTCACATCGACAAGGAGTCCTACGTCAACTTTGCAGTTATGTCACTGACATAACTCACCCTTTCGTTTTTTATCATGCATTCTGATACTGAACAGCTTTTATTTCATATAGAAACGGAAGTTTCCCTTTGTATTGTCCATCTGCATGATAGGAAGAGAAAATTAAATTACCGAAACAACTGTAGAATTCTGCAGCATTCCCAATTTAACATTTGTTCCTGTAAATTTTACTGAACTTCGGTATTAATTGATGATGTGTTCAGTACGTTTTGGTAGCTAACAATGCTTCTATTTTCACAGTTTTTTTTTCTGTTTATTTAACTGAACTTCGGTATTGCTTACTGAGTTGTTCAGTAATTATTGACAGTTGAGAGTTCATCACTAGTTTGACGATCGTTCAGTAAAAATACTTTTACTGAACTGCTTACTGAACGCTCAGCTGTTTGAAAGTCAGTAAAACTTTTACTGACTTCAGTATAATAAACTTGGTGTGTAGATACTTACCATTGGTAAGATCGTCACAATGACAGCGAAGTGTTAAGAGATAAAAAAAATAGTTCTGCTAATACGCTCAAAAAGTTTTTTTTTAAATAGTTAGCTTAATACTGAAAATTGATAATTCAACCTGCACGGACGAAGAATGGTTCGTTACCACCGTGGAGTCCGTGGACGGAAGTGTCCTAGTCGGCGGAAACGAGGAACCTAGTGAAATTGATTTTGCAACCACGTTGAAGCCGTTTGGTAACGTGATCCAATTCGTCCAAAAGAAGGCGTTACAGACTTTAAAGCTGAAATCCCTACGATCTAATTTGCGGGAATCAAAGTTGAAGAAACGAAATATGTAACATTGTTTTTTGAATAAACTTTAATTATGTCCGTAGGATGCTTTTAATCTTGTTTTGCAATGTATGCAACATACATTGAAAGGTCCCTCGACAAAAATGACATCGTAACGTCATCATAGTTTTGACATCAAGTTAATATATTATAATATAAATATAATGCTTCAAATGACTGCTTTTTATTTGGGTTGCAACCCAATTACCGAATCACCAACTAAAAAGCACCCCAACTAAAAATCCCCTAACTAGCAAAGTTCTGCTGTACATGATTATGTTTACATTTTTCCTAAAAACTAGATCAAAATAGCTTTCCTTTTGGTATGCAATAATCGGTAGAGTAATAATTTTTAGAGTTATTTAAAAAAAGTTGTTCGGGCCACCCTACTACAAAAATGATCACTCTAATGCCATAATAAAAAATACATGTTTATTATTTTTTGATAGACAACAAGCCTACACACTATTGCAAAATTCTGAGACCCAGTAAATCTTTTTTATGAAATTGCTGCACATATATACAATTCACTGGGTTGCTTTACACGCGACACCTGTGAACGGCGTAAAAACCGCTTAACCGTAAAACCGACCAACAAAAACCATGGTATTAAAAATGGCTATATGATTTCTTCTCGAGTAATTTATGATTAAGGCCTGAAAACAATGGCTATAATCGTTGATCACTCACAAACCACAAGACTACCACGCAATCCAACAACACCTTATGATAGAGCAAACATTGCTCTACCACATGCTGTTTAAAGTTGTGGTGTTTTGCGATTCGTTAGAAATCGAAATCGATCTGAAACGTACCGCGTAAAAAGCGATTTTTAGGTACATCCGCGCAAAAAAGCCGTGAAAAAATCGTAATAACTGACTCCAGTGTACAGTAGATGTACTAGTTATGGCTAAATAACCAGATTATCGTGTGTTGGTATGGTATTCCCACAGACTCTATGAGAACAAACCATAAAAGGAATGTACGGCAATAACTGGTACATGTACCCTATATTTACCATTCTAAAAAAACGAAAGGGTGAGTTATGTCAGTGACATAACTGCAAAGTTGACGTAGGACTCCTTGTCGATGTGAAGAAATTGATGTCATCGAATTAATACATTTTTACTATATTTTATTCAGTCTAAATAACCATGACACCATCAGTGCATGACTTAATTGTTAATACTATTTCGTTTATTGAATTCCAACGAACTTGCTAGTGTTAACATGGCGAATAGGGATTTATATATGGATACTAAGCAAGATTTTAGACCATTTTCTCCGTTCGCGGCTTTTCAAGCATCGCTATGTTGAGCCGGTGCGTGGTAATGAAAATTTTGACTAGCTCAATACATTTTTCCTAAAAACTAGATCAAAATAGCTTTCCTTTTGGTATGCAATAATCGGTAGAGTAATAATTTTTAGAGTTATTTAAAAAAAGTTGTTCGGGCCACCCTACTACAAAAATGATCACTCTAATGCCATAATAAAAAATACATGTTTATTATTTTTTGATAGACAACAAGCCTACACACTATTGCAAAATTCGTAGACCCAGTAAATCTTTTTTATGAAATTGCTGCACATATATACAATTCACTGGGTTGCTTTACACGCGACACCTGTGAACGGCGTAAAAACCGCATAACCGTAAAACCGACCAACAAAAACCATGGTATTAAAAATGGGGTACGTCTCCGTACGCTATATGATTTCTTCTCGAGTAATTTATGATTAAGGCCTGAAAACAATGGCTATAATCGTTGATCACTCACAAACCACAAGACTACCACGCAATCCAACAACACCTTATGATAGAGCAAACATTGCTCTACCACATGCTGTTTAAAGTTGTGGTGTTTTGCGATTCGTTAGAAATCGAAATCGATCTGAAACGTACCGCGTAAAAAGCGATTTTTAGGTACATCCGCGCAAAAAAGCCGTGAAAAAATCGTAATAATTGACTCCAGTGTACAGTAGATGTACTAGTTATGGCTAAATAACCAGATTATCGTGTGTTGGTATGGTATTCCCACAGACTCTATGAGAACAAACCATAAAAGGAATGTACGGCAATAACTGGTACATGTACCCTATATTTACCATTCTAAAAAAACGAAAGGGTGAGTTATGTCAGTGACATAACTGCAAAGTTGACGTAGGACTCCTTGTCGATGTGAAGAAATTGATGTCATCGAATTAATACATTTTTACTATATTTTATTCAGTCTAAATAACCATGACACCATCAGTGCATGACTTAATTGTTAATACTATTTCGTTTATTGAATTCCAACGAACTTGCTAGTGTTAACATGGCGAATAGGGATTTATTTATGGATACTAAGCAAGATTATAGACCATTTTCTCCGTTCGCGGCTTTTCAAGCATCGCTATGTTGAGCCGGTGCGTGGTAATGAAAATTTTGATGAGCTCAAGAGAAAATTCAATCAAATATACTCTTTAGTTGACAAATTCATTTGGTCGTCCTGAAAAGGACGGATTTTGTTTGTTTACGGATGGAACACGGTTCACAATTGAACTTTTCTTGTCGATCTTCTTGGGCTGCAGGACAGCCTGGGTGTTTAGCAGCACGTAATGCTACTAACTACAAAAATGTTTGGCCATTTTGTCCAGGAGACGGCATTTCAAGCAACGCCATGTTGATCCGGTTCGTGGTAGTGAAGATATCGATGATTTAAGTACAATTTCAATTAAACACACTCTTTAGTAAGTCATCCTGAAATGGACGGATTTTATTTGTTCACGAAAAGAAATACGGCTCATAATTTCAAGTAAAATTTCAATTAAACACACTCTTTAGTAAGTCATCCTGAAAAGGACGGATTTTATTTGTTCACGAAAAGAACACGGTTCATAATTGCAATTTTCGTGTCGATCATCTTGGGCTGCAGACGGCCAGGATGTTTAGCAGCACGTAATACTACTAACTACGAAAAATGTTGGCCATTTTGTCCAGGAGGCGGCATTTCAAGCACCGCCATGTTGATCCGGCGCGTGATATCATCACCGCAGCGAAGTAGACGAGGGCACCAGCAACAACGCGCTCTTTTTAGTTGCCCTCCCAGAGCAGACGGTGAAAGCGACCGACTGAGAACTGCCTTGTTTCTGCTGCTTCCCACTGCTTTGCTTCTGCTGCTGTATGGTTGATGGTGTGCTGCTGCTGTGAGGTTGATGTGTGCTGCTGCTTAGAGTTGATATGTATTACTGATAGCTGCTCTACTACTACTAAAATGTGTCTTTATTTGTCTTTGTTTTAATTTTTACATTTGATTTTCACAGTTTAATTGTTTAGCCAGAAGGGCTCTTCATCTTTGTTCTTTGTTTTATTTTTTGTGGTGTGTTTTGTTAATTTGATATTCTAGTTTACATTTCATCCCTGATGGGGATTTGTTGGTTTAAATTTATAAAATTTGATAACCTACCTAACTACAATAACTATTATACAATTTGAAAAACCTAGGGAAGGGGTACCAAGTCTCGGATGACTTGGTGGTCTGATAGGTGGCAACGTATCCTGTACCTATTGATAGTCTCACTAAAACGATCTTCGAGTGTTTTTATCTCGGCCAGACGGTGGATCTCACTGTTTCTCGTCCGTGGAGGTGTGTTCAGGATTAACCTGAGAAACTTGTTTTGAACCCGCTGTAGCTTCAGGTGGTGTGTTTTTGCGCAACTCTCCCAGATCGGCATGCCGTACTCAATAACCGGGAGTATGATCTGTTTGTAGATAGCAAGCTTGTTCTTCAGGGACAATGTAGACTTTCTGTTTAGCAAGGGGTACATAAGCTTCAACAGAAAGTTACATTTTGTGACAGTCTTGTCAACCTGTTCCCTGAAGTTCATCTTGCTATCTAGTGTCACGCCAAGAGGCTGAGTTGGTCCATTCCACCGTAGTGCCGTTTAGACAAATTTTAACATCCTCAGCCGGAACAAGTCTGGGAGATTTTGAGTGAGGGAAAAGAATGACCTGGGTCTGCATTGATACAGATCTTCCAGTCTGTGAGATACTTCAACAGAACATTCAGGCTTCGCTGCAGTTTCGATGCGATCGCTCTTACTACCCTACCGTTGTGGACGACTGCGGTATCATCGGCGAACAGCGACAGAGATCCGTTTTCAGGGAGTGGGGGTATGTCCGAGGTGAACAGATTAAATAAAAGTGAACCTAATATGCTTCCCTGCGGAACACCGGCAGAAACCTCCTGCGCATCGGAAACTGCACCATGCAGCGAAACACAAAATGTTCTGTTTGATAAGTAGTTTTTCACGATCTTTACCAGAAAGACTGGAAGATTGTACCGATGCAGTTTGTACACCAGGCCATCATGCCAGACGTTGTCGAACGCTTTTTCCACATCAAGAAGGGCCATGGCAGATGTTTTTGAAACAGACTTGTTTCGCTTGAGGATGTTAGTGACTCGGTTCAGTTGATGTACTGTTGATCGACCGCGACGAAAACCAAACTGTACATCAAGCAGGATGTTGAGTTCGTCGGTAGATGCAAGGAGCCGACGGTAAATTGCTTTCTCAAAAAGTTTAGATACTCCCGAGAGAAGGCTGATGGGTATATAGCTTTTGGAACATGAAGGATCTTTCCCAGGTTTCCGGATGGGTATGACTTTAGCTGACTTCCAACACGAAGGGAAGTAGCTAAGTCGAAGGCATTTATTAAAAATGAATGCTAGATGTTCGTAAAATTGGGAACTCAACTGCTTGAGTTCCAAATTCAGAATTTTGTCGAAACCTGGGGCCTTCATGTTCTTCGACGCTTTGATATAGGTCGACAGTTCGTCAGCTGTGATTTCTAGTTCCTCCGAAAAGTCATTGGGACATAGATTGATGTTATTTGTATGCTCGTTGACGGCAGCTTCGTGAGGACTGATGATGTTCTGACCAAGATTGTGTGAGCTGACAAAATGTCGACCTATCTCAGCAGCCTTCTCAGCGGGAGTAATCAAACGATCCATAGAGTCATTGTTGTCTAGTGGGATCAACGGTGGAATGGGCCTAGGCTTGGTTTTTAAAATTTTTGTTAATTTCCAGAACGGCTTTGCACAATCTGGGAGGGCGCGGATTTTGTTGGCAAAATTAGTGTGTCCGTGGAGGTGTGTTCAGGATTAACCTGAGAAACTTGTTTTGAACCCGCTGTAGCTTCAGGTGGTGTGTTTTTGCGCAACTCTCCCAGATCGGCATGCCGTACTCAATAACCGGGAGTATGATCTGTTTGTAGATAGCAAGCTTGTTCTTCAGGGACAATGTAGACTTTCTGTTTAGCAAGGGGTACATAAGCTTCAACATTGTTCCCCATGTTGCTGAGGAAGATGTCGATTGTTGAGTGGACCCCGGATCTGCTCAACCGGGTGGGAGTATCCGGGCCCAGGATGGTGTAGTGGCCCTCTTCCAGGTCATCGTGTAGGCGCAAGGTAGAACATCAACGCTGAATCCCTGTTGCAAACTTAATTCATAATGTTTGTTTAAACTAATTAAAATGTACTTAAAAGTAAAATGTCTAAACGCACAACGCTATTGGTCGAAAATGACATCATGTTTGCGCCTCGCTCTGATTGGTTCATACTGCCACAGTTACCGTGCCAGCGCATTTCAAACATGTGGGGACGACCGACCAATCATCAGTTCTCGCTGTGCATCCGTATGCGATAGACGTGTTTGCGGAGCACGTTGGTAGAAAACGCCGCCCGTGAACACAAGAAGAGCAGAATCATCCCACGTCACTTGCAGCTAGCCATCCGCAACGACGAGGAGCTGAACAAACTTTTCTCTGGTGTGACCATTTCACAGAGTGGTGTCCTGCAGCCCAAGAAGACTGAAGAAAATTTCAATCGCGAACCATGTTATCAACTAAAATCCGTCCTTTTCAGGATGATCAAATCAAGTTGCCAACTAAAGAGTATGTTTGATAGAAATTTCTCTTGAGCTCATCGAAATTTTCATTACCACGCACCGGCTCAATATGGCGTTGAAAAAGCCGCGTCTCGGAGAATATGGCCAAATCAATCGCCCACATCATCTTGGTGGTCAAGTGGTTAGCGGCGTCGCCCGTCGTTCATTGCCATGAAGTGAGGGTTCGATTCCCGCTCCAGCCGGTGGAATTTTTTTGCAAAGCGAAAATGTCCAGTTTAATCCACTGGGTGTTAGGTTAAGTTGTTCGTTGTAATTCGCTCTATGGTCAATGTTCAGTCTGTACACTCTCGACTGAAAGACGTTGCAAATGTCAATTTTTATCGTAGTATTACGTGCTGCCAAACACTCAGGCCATCCTGCTGCCCAGGAAGACCGAGAAGAAAATTTCAATCGCGAACCATGTTCCCTCCGTTAACACCTAGAACCCGGTCTTTTCAGGACGAACAAATAAATTTGCCAACTATAGAGTATGTTTGATTGAAATTTCTCTTGAGCTCATCGAATTTTCATTACCACGCACCGGCTCAACATGGCGTTGCTTGAAAAGCCACGTTCTGGAGAAAATGAGCAACATTTTCTATTAGTATCCGTATATAAATGTCTATTTGCCAGGTTAAACCTAGCAAGCACGTTGCACATTCAATAAACGAAATATAAACAGTTAATTTGAGCGGAACTGCAGCACGGCAGACCAATTATGTGTTTCACATATTCAGTGTAGGGGGTAGGTTAGCTTCATTGTAGTTCTTGTTGTACATAGGTTCATAGTGGATTAGGTGCAGATAATAGATTAGGTTAGTTGCAGGTAGTGTTAAAAAGTGAGTTATAATTTTTCTGGCCAATATATAAAAACTCTATTGTTTTGCAGTTTCAGAAGCAAGTGTGTCTAAATCTCAACTCTCTTGGGATGGGGTTCTGAGGCCCTGACAAGGGCCGTTTTTCTGTTGCCTGAGTTGAAAAGATGCGAATTTAACCTCCGAAACCCCTGTCGCTCTAATGAAAACTAATGATTTCATTTCCACGCTGCTGTCTGTCGTAATGACTGAGGCCCGTCCCCTTTTGTAAAATTTGATTTGCATTGCCTTTGTTGAGAACCCCCTTCTTGTCATGTAATGGTATATGCCATTATATAAAACAGGCCTGGCATTCCCGTTAAAACAATAAAGAAGAAGAATAGTAATCATTCGTTATTGGATCATCGACACGTTCAGACGTGTGTATCCCGCTCTCGTGATAAAAAAGCGCTTTTCCGAGATGTTCCGAGTTTTTGGCCCTGATGCTGGAAATCGAGTAGACGCTGATGTGGCGCCTGACGTGGCTGGCACGTCCGCTAGACGAGGCAAGCGGAAGAAGCCCGACGTCGACGTTGACGTAAATCATCCCTCCGTAAACAACTAAAATCTGTCCTTTTCAGGACGACCAAATCAATTTACCGATTAAAGAGTATGTTTGAATGAAGTTTCTCTTGAGCTCATCGAAATTTTCATTACCACGCACCGGCTCAACATCATCTTCGTGGTCAAGTGGTTAGCGGCGTCGCCCGTCGTTAAAGCGGTTGTTGTCATGAAGTTGAGGGTTCGATTCCCGCTCCAGCCAGTGGAACTTTTTGCAACACGATAATGTCCACACTGTCTACTTGGTGTTAAATTAAGTTGTTCATAATTCGCTTTACACCCAAACTAATAAAGTAAGATTGTTATACAATTTCGCTTGATTTTGTTCCATTCTTGCTATTGATCGTAACTTGGATGAAAAATCTAACATTAGTTGTGGGCAAAACAGCAACAGCAATTTGCAATGAAAAATTGAACGTGTGCGTGAGGTTTTGCGCAGTGATACTTAGTTGATGAGTAAGAGATGAGTGCCCGAAAGTCAGATGGCTCACAAATTAAAATGTGCATATCACAAGATCGAGATTCAGACCAGGCTCTGGCAACCATTCAGCCACTTTGACAAACTAACAATTCGAAATAGAAACCTTACAGTTAGTTCACTTAGCAAGGAATTCATGGTACAGCAATGAAGCAAATGGACATATTTTCCACCAAGCTATGTGCAACCTGTCGCTAACATACTTGCATGGCATTGTTTATTTCATAAAACGCTTTGTCGATGATCAGTGAAAACAAAAATATAACACTTGACGGCGGCAATACAACAGTGGCCAATAGTGTTGCGACATTTTGTGATATCAACTCATCTATATTGTATATTGATATGTTGGTGATGATTGAATAAGGATGCTACAGCGATAAATTTGTTTCGAGCTATTTTTGCTTGACAGTCGCTTGCACACATTTGCATGGCTTCATTTGTACCATAAAACGCTTTGTGGATCAAAATGGGCGAAATTGCCTTTTCTGAATCATGCGGATTTCTCAAGATATGACAGTATAAACAGCAATTGCATTTTTTGCCACCTTTTCAACTTTTGGGTATATGTTCAATCTTCAGTCTGTACAATCTCGAGTTGGAAACGGTGTAAATGCCTATTTTTAACGTAGTAGGGAAACTGCCCCCATATTAATCTCATTGTTCCTATATTCATCCTACGATGAATCAAACAATTGGGCAGTTGAAGGATCGGTTTCGTTTTCTTATAATGTTTGCTCAAGTTAAAAAACTACAACAAACATTACTAACTAATCCTGTCACGTGTATATCGTTTTATTTCAAGTAGGATGAATATAGGAACAATGAGATTAATATAGGTACATCTTCCCTATCACGTGCTGCCAAACACTAAGGCTGTCCTGCAGCCAAGAAAACTGATAAGAACATTTCAATCGCGAACCATGTTCCCTCCGTAAACACAGGATCCATTTCACAGTTACAAGCACGTTGGGCATTTTAGTGCCAACATTTGATTAGGGCGAATCTGCTTTTGTAAACAAACACTTTGTCTGCTAATTTATCGGAAGTTGTATACAATTCCTTCAAATTGAATATATCAGCGGATTGAAATAAAGCTGATCTTCCTTAAAGAGTGCTTAATTTGTATTTGTGACCTTTTGTTCAAGAGCAAATGACTACGAAAGCCATTGTTTACAAAAGCAAATTAGGGCGAATCTAATGTTGGCGCTGATTTAACAAACAAAATATCATTAACAGTCAATTCGAGCCGAACTGCAATTTCTATAAATTTTCGTGAAGAACCAATAGCGGAAGAAGAACCGGAGCCTCACACACCAACAGCACAGCGTTTCATGGTTCTTTAGACTGAATACAATATAGTAGAAATTCATCAATTCGATGACATCAATTTCTTCACATCAACAAGCAGTCCTACGTCAACTTTGCAGTTATGTCACTGACATAACTCATCCTTTCGTTTTTATGCGTCGGCGTTGCTGGACCTCTGCTATACTCTCAATTTACTCCTTTCTTGAGCCGTTTAGCTTCCACCTACTTTGGTCGAGCCATTTAGCTCCCACTTCCTGAGCCATTAAGCTTTCACACCTCGACGCAATCGACTCGAGTAGCCCCCAACGGTGGGTGTACCCTACTCCGACGGAGGATTCCTCGGCAGTGGAAGTTCTCCCGAAACCGAACAACGGTGAGCCATTTAGCTCCCATTTCCTGAGCCATTTAGCTCCCCCCTCTTTATACAGACGGCTCGAGTAGTCCCCAACGGTGGGTTTTAACCTACGCCGACGAAGAGTTCTTCTGCTGTTGCTGCTCACATCAACCGACCGGTAGGGTGCCGAAGTCAGTCCAGCGATTCCGGTGGAACCTAGCGTCCGGTTCGCTGGTGCCCCGACGACTCGAAACCGGTGCTATGTCGCGTTCTACTCAACTAGTCCCCGGCGATGGATCTAGCCTACTCCGACAGGGAGGTCCCCGACGCAAGAATTCCTCCAGAACCGATCAGTCTTGCAGTGGCTCTAGCCAGTGTCGCTGGATCGTTGGTCACTTCGCCATTTTCTCTGCAGCTTGGACAGTATCTTTGATACTGCCCTATCAACAACGTTCCATGTGTCTTCGTCCAGGCACATCTTTTCGACAACATTGTCGACTGTCACGCCGCGCATATCCCTGAGCACTTCTTCGAACCTAGGGCATTCGAAGACGACGTGCTCTGGTATCTCCTCCAGGTTCACGCATTCTGGGCAAAAATGTGAAAAAGCGTGACCAAACAGATGCAGATACTTCCGGAAGCAGCCGTGTCCGGAGAGGAATTGCGTCAGATAGAAGTTCACCTCTCCGTGCTTCCTATTTACCCAAACTGACACATTTGAGATGAGCCGGTGGATCTACCTTCCTTTCACCGCATTGTCCCACTCTTGCTGTCACTTAGCCACCGCGACTGATTTGACGATTGTCCTCGCATTTCTGATATCCCTCCGCTGATAACATTCGACGTCTTCGACTAGGGTGATACAAATGGGCATCATGCCAGCGATTATGCATACTGCCTCCGACGAAATTCAGCTTCCCACTATTACGCTCTGTTTTCAACGCCGCGACCCAGGCTGGGGCTCCATACCTCAGAATTGAAGTTAACCCACTCGCCAGAAGTCACCTCTTGCTGCTTTTCGGTCCACCGATGTTCGGCATGATCCTCGCTACCGCATTGACCGCTTTCGCCGCCTTTTCATAGGCGTAGTCGACGTGCGCGTTGAAATTCAAGCGCTCATCAACCATCACCCCCAGGTACTTTAATGCACGCTTTGACGGAAGTCGATCGTCGCTACGGCGCAGAACCGGTTGCCTCTCTTTTTCTGCTTGGACGCCTTCTCTGCTTTTTGCACGACTATTTGGATTGCTTCCATTGTCGAGACCCCTTTTCAGAATCCGAATTGTCTCTTTGAAAGGCCATGATGGCTCTCCATGAACTGCGTCAGCCTGTTAAGCTTCCCGAGGGTTTTCAGCAGGCATATGGGTCTATAAGATGCTGGGTCCCCTGGTGGCTTCCCTAGTTTTGGCAGCAACACAAGCTTTTGAACCTTCCATCTGTCTGGGAAGTAGCCTTCATCTAGACATTTTTGTAGTGCCGTCCTGAAAGTGTCTGGGAACACCAACATCGCGGTTTTGAGTGCTACATTGGGGATCCCATCCGGACCGGGAGCTTTCTTCAACTTCAGACCCTTCGCAACTAATAGTAGCTCTTCATTGGAGATCCGAGCAGTGTTGGGTGGTGATAAAGGTGTCGCTGGACGCTTAAACTTCGCAACCGCGATTCTATAAGCGTTGCCCCATCTCATCGGCTTCTTGGCACAATTCGTTAAAGCAGTTTGACTTGCTCAGCTAGATCTCTCGTTTAAGGGCGGTGCACGCTACGCGAAATACGATTTTCCGTTCTTCTCTCTCGACTTCAGTTCGTGCTTTCTGAGCACTTTTCTTTGCTCGGAGGCATGCAGCGCGGAGGGTAGTGAGAGTAAGCTGGGCGCCGTCGGTTCCTTGGCTCCTGTTTCCTCGGCATTGATGCATCACAGGCTATTGCTACCGCTTCTGTCAACTCCGCTGTGTCAAGCATTGCACTGCTATTTGTCTGAAACGCCTCGATAAATACCTCCTTGTCGAAGTCCTTTGTCTTCCACTTTCGCTCGCAGGTCCTTGTTCTCCTCGTTGCAGTAGAGGATCTGTAGAGGATCGCCTGGTGGTCACTGTGGGAGTATTCCTCGCTTACTCTCCAGTTCATGTCTTCCATAAGCAACGGGCTGCAGAACGTAATATCGATGATGGACTTCCGACCGTCTTTGCGGAATGTGCTGACATTCCCTTCGTTGCACAGCCTTAGCCATCCAGCTTCGACAGAGCTTTAAGTAGACTGTGTCCCCTTGGATTAGTCCGCTTACTACCCCACTCCGTGGCCCAGGCGTTAAAAACTACTGCGAAGATTACCGGCTCTCGTCCGACCAGCGTGTCGGTAAGTGTGTCCAACATTGAACTAATGAACTCTTCGTCAGTCCATCTAGGAGGTTCATAGCAGCTGCAAACAAGTACTCCGTTGACTTTGGCAATCACAAAGCCGTCGTATGAGCAATCGACCACCTGTTGGATGACGAATCTGCCCATAACTTGTATTTCCGCCATCCCTGCTCTATCTGTCACCCATGTACTATTACCGAGAGGAATTCGATACAGCTCCGCAATTATTGCAACATCGCACTTTGTCTCTGTCGTGGACTGCCATAACAGTTGCTGGGCAGTGTCGCAATGATTGAGATTCACTTGCGTGACCTGCATCCTTATTGGCCTGTCTCCCGTCCAATGATTGTTTCCGTCCTCCAGATTGCACAGCATGCACCTGTGTTGCTTCGTGCAGTCCCTAGCAACGTGGCCGTTTCTGTCACATTTCCAGCACAGTTCGGACCTGTCTTCTTGACCGGTGGCTGAACTCCATGCATTTGTAGCATCTCTCCATTTTCTTAGTGACTCGGGGACCAGTCTTAGCGGGCACACCGACCATCCAACTTTTACCTAACTGATTGTCACCAATTTGTTAGCATCGTCTAATGACAATCGGATTGCCGCCGTCTGTGTGCCCCCATACGACTTCCTTGTCCTTATTGTCATCGGTCCTCTTAAGTTGCACTGCTCAGTCAATGCATACCCCACATCTATTTCGGTCGTGATTTCGTCCAAACCCTTGCATTCGACCACTGCCTCTTGTGAAAGAGCTCTCACGGTAGCATCGGTGCCCAGGGATTTTGCCACGTGTTTCCTGTACACTGAGCTCTTGACAGATGGGTCTTTCTTCAGCTCGAAGATATTCCCGCCTTTCTGCGTACGCCGTATTTTGACCACATTCTTGCCCAACTCTGTCTGCTCTGGGTCCTCCCTCACTTTCTTGAGAAGCGCAGCGTTCGTTGTTGTGTCGTTCGCCTCAACGATCAAAGCATCCCCCTTGTACTACTCCCTAGGAGGCCGACGTTTTTCTTCCTTCTTCTGTTCGTTCTTCTATTCCTTCTCCTTTTCTTCTTTCTTCTTTTGTTTTCTCCTGCTGCCTTTCTACGGCACGCCATTCACTGTCCCTTTCATCATCACTCTGATTGCTAACGCCTTTCTGCTCATTCCTCTGTTTTTTTGGGTCTTCCTGTTCTCCGGGCGAGTCCCTAGATCTTTTCCCCGAGAGGGAATTTCGATGACTCTTTGGCGTCTCCTGAGCTTTAGTCGTAGGTATTCCCACGGCTTCCACAAGAGCTTTCTCAGCTTTTTTCGCTCTCGTCCTGAGCACCTCGGCTGATTCCAACCGCTTCCTCAGCACCTTCTCGTCTCTTTCTGCAGCAACTTTGATGGCGTCACCATATCTTGCAGCTCCTTATGGAGTTTGTTTTGCTCTTAACGAACAAATACAAATCATCGACCCTTCTCTTGACCTCCAAAATGTAGGTTATAGGCCACATCGCTTCTTGAGGTGTGCTATTGCTGGTCTCCTTGAAAACAGCTGGCTTAGCCCAAGGCCCTCTCCTTTGGATCCATGAATATCTTCTTGGAGTTTGCTGCTACTAGTACCCGCTGTGACCTCCAAGCTCGACGCGGGTGATCTCATCAGCATTCCGCTTTTTGCGAACACGTTCGCCTCTCCACTTGGTGACTCCGGCATGCGATCATCATCGAATTTTTTTTTGGTTTTTTCTTCATTTTTTGTAGGTTTTTCTCCGTTGTTCTCCATTTTGTTGGTTATCTTTGAAACAGGGAGGCCATGCTAGGGTTGACACGGTCCTTCATAGAGACCGTGTTCAAAGCTGGATTGGCGTAAGTCAGGAATGTTACATCTGAACCTACTACCCACCAGTGACGAGATTCGAACGTACCCGGAGGTCTGTGTGTGTGTTTTTTTTTTTTTGGACGGGATGGAAAATCTGCAAACAGACTCCTGATGAACTCAGGGTGTGGGGATGAGGGCGCCAACTCCTCGACCCACTAAAAACCCACCCGTGCCTCCAGCCACGGCCCTCCCCGGAACCACCTTTCGGTATTACTTCAGGGAGGGGGCTAGTTACGCACCCACTATGTCTAACTACATAGGTCTTTAGTAGTTAGCTTCACCGACCTGACGCTGATTCGATCGAGATGCTCCTGGATCCAAGCAGGGTTCGGGACGTCCGCGCCAGATCGACCGCGATCTCCCTGCCCGACCACTTACGGTACCTGCCGAACCGCGCGTCACATGGTCCTTCCTCCGATCGAGAAAGCCAGGGCCTGGACCGGGGTAGGAACATCTGGGGGCGGCTATCCCAGGGTCGTCCCTGTTCCTCATGTCACGACCGCTTACGGCTTTCTGCCGGATCCTGCGCCATATGGCGCCTCCTCCATTGTAGTTCGTTTAGCCGTTAAGGAGAGCTTAATGTTTCCAGGGTGCACCGCGGGGAGGCGAACTACTTCCACACCCCAAGGTCTGTCTGTGTGTGTGTGTGTGTGTGTGTGTGTGTGTGTGTGTGTGTGTGTGTGTGTGTGTGTGTGTGTGTGTGTGTGTGTGTGTGTGTGTGTGTGTGTGTGTGTGTGTGTGTGTGTGTGTGTGTGTGTGTGTTTTTTTTTTTTTTTTGGTTATAAGGTTGAAAAAAACTTCAAAAGCCTGGCTTGTAGTGTGATTGCCACTGTGTGGGACTCACTCAAGCGGTAATGGGACTCGCTTCCGTGCCTAACCACTAAAAACATTCCTTATTTCTCTTTGCTTTCTCCCCCCAGGACCACAATGAAGCGACTATTTCAGGGGGCGGCTGTGCTCATGCACTTCTCTGTTGTCTTAGCTCTTGTCGGCTTTATTTTGTGCTGCTTTATGTGCCCATCGAGACGTGTACCGATATGGAGTAGCCGACCGTCATAACGTGCTCTCCTCACAGTCACCCTCGTTGTGCTCTCTTCTTCTCCAGCGCTACTGACAATCAATTTTCACTCCACAATAAAATCACTACACTGTTTACAGGGATCTAGGTGCTCTCAATGTTGTCCTCTCCATTACCGACGTTACGTTGCGTTGTTCGGTGTACCCATCGAGACGTGTACCGATATGGAGTAGCCGGCCGTCATAACGTGCCCTCCTTCACAGTCACTCTCGTGGGACACCGACGCTGCTTGACCGCTGAGGTTCGCTCCATTCGCGCTGCAACTCAGTCATAATTTGCGTCACTACACTATTAACGGCATTCCAGGTGCTCTCCTCTCGACACATTTCCTCGATGATGTTCTCCGTATTAAGCACTGGCATCTCCCTCCGAACTTCCTCAAATCTTGGGCAATGGAAGATCACGTGCACCGGTGTTTCTTCTACGTTTCCACACACTGGACAGACGGGTGACGTTGCGTGTCCAAACCGATGCAGAAAGTTTCTGAAGCATCCATGACCAGACCGGAACTGCGTCAAGTGAAAGTTAACTTCGCCATGTTTTCTATTTGTCCAAGACGACAGAACCGGTATAACCCGTTGTGTCCACCTACCGTTTCTCGCCGTGATCCACTCCTGCTGCCATTTCGCCATCGATGCCGCTCGCACGATCTTCCGAACAGCTTTGGTTTCCTTCCTCGTGTAGCACTCACTATCCTCGACCAGGATAATGTCGATAGGAATCATTCCGGCGATAACACATACTGCTTCCAAAGAGATGGCCCTGTAAGCGCTCGCAACTCGCATGGCCATGAGACGATACGTTCTGTTTAATTTAACACGATTCTTCTTGCTTTCCAACGCTGAAATCCAGGCGGGCCTACCGTACCTCAGTATTGAAGAGGAAACGCTAGCTAGTAGACGCCGCTTACTACTGGTAGGTCCGTAGCTATTCGGCATGATTCTGGCCTTCGCGTTAATACCCAAGTAGCAATTCAAATGCAAATTGGTTTTATTCATGTTTTATGGTAGTTTTATCAGAGCATTATGGAGTTCATCCGGTTTTATCAGGGCATTTTCTAAGTTAAGCTGGTTTTAATTCATTAATAGTTTTCAAGAGTGATTAAAGAACACTTGAAGAAACCTCCATAAAACTACATCATTTATAAGTGTAATTCACCTTATCAGTAGTTTTATAAGATACTTGATCCCCCTCTCAAGACATCGTTTCGCAACTTGCATAAAACCTGATAAAAGTTTTGTAAAGGTTTTATGACATTCTTCTTTAAGATGAATGTATCTTGGAAATGCTGCCATAAAACTCTCTTAGAACCATTTGATTTTAAATAAGAGCACATATTCTTGAGAAAGATCATTATGTGAAAAATAAACAAAGTGTCACAATGGACGCCCACAGGTGGAAAAAATTAAAAACCAGCGGACCGTTCAAGCGGAAATTCAATAAAAACCTATTCAATATATTGAACACTCCTTCATTTCAGCCACCAACGACAATTTTTTTTTGACCATTCCATTGGATTCGCAGCCTACTGAGACTAACTTATCAAAAGGGTCTATGCGTTATGCGTAAAATGTGTCGCCAATTGAAAACCGAAATACATAACTCATGATATTTGATTTTATGCCAGTTATGCAAGTTAAACCGAACGTCTCAGATAGTGCGTTATATGGCGCACCACCGTGGAAATACAGCGCAGTACTTTTGACGTAAGGTTTAATGTGCACTACGATTGTCAAATGTTATGTTAATGTTGAATTCTCCCAAGTCGTGCATTTCAGTTCACAATAGGCTACATTATATTTATACTCGTTGCAAGTAAAAATTGGTAAATCATCTGAGCGAAAATCGATTTTTCACATGATCCGCACGTTTAATTCAAAGTCGGAAGTAGTGCGCTGGAATCACCCAGTGATCCACTACACAGTGCACTTCTTCCAACGCTAGGTTCAGCGTACAGATCAAGAGAAAAATCATCTTTCGCTCAACTGATGTTTCAGCCATCAACGCAATCTGTTCTTCTTCCCAAATCCTTTGTTAGCATAAATATTCAAGTTAGAGTTTTTTTAATGTTTTAATTGCCTTACAATGGTGATTAAAAACAACAAATTATAAGCTGTATTATGAACAACAACTATGCATAGGCACTTTTGATTTGAACGTTCACATTTTCTTTGTTTATGATGTGCCTTCTCCACAATGATTTTATGGCTATCTTACGAAAGACTTGTTTACCTTGAGCAATTCAAACAAGTTTTATTCAAGCGTTACTCCTCTTTTTCAAGAATAGAACAAGTAAAGATGAACTTATCGCGCTCCTAAAAAAATCTTGTTAGTCTTGTGCAAGAAATATTAGTTTTATATGCGTTTTATGGTAGTTTTAGATAAAACCATTGAAAAAATGGTGAGCGTGCCTATTCTGGATTCCCTCGGAATGGTAGCCATTTTCATATGTATGCAAAAAAACTCTCGTTTTTCCAATGCTACGAACAATTTCTGCTGTTTAAAATACATTTTGAAACTTGAAATGGATTGTAGACACAATTTATTCAAGATCTAACAATTTATCAGCCTTGTCACCTAATTGTTGAATTTTCAAGTATTTTTTATTTTTCAAATAAATCAATGGTCTAGCAATGATTCCGGGGTGCATTAAAATTTTCGTACTTTTATGTTATAAAACACCAATAAACTGAACGTCGCATGAAAAATGTATCAATTGCAGGCAAAAAACTCATGCATTTATGGTCATTTTTACAATTAATTTACATACGTATCCACTTTGGAAAAGAAACATCATGTGTATATCGATGTTTTTTTTTTCTCTTAAAAAGTCCCCATTCAGCAGAACGAATCCAAAAATGAAATCTTCGAAACATATTTGTGACGGACTGGAAGTGTTCTTAAAGAAGAAAATCATAAAACTACTAAAACTTGTGGTAGTTTTATCATAGTTTTAAGCATGTCCTGCATGTCATTACAAGTATGTACCGATAAAACTATCAAGTTTTAAGCGAATCTTGGGAAATAGTCTTGAGAACCTCCTGTAGTATGGGCCTTTTTGAACTTATGAGGGTTTTATGGCTGTTTTATCGGTGTTATGTAGAAAATCTAGTTTTATGCGTGGTTTTATCAAATGATTCTTCAGAACTTCTTCAAGTGTACCTTAAAATTTAATTTGTTACTTGGGTATTCCCCCTTTTTCTCTCCCCCAACAAACACGGCGCTGGTGGTGTACCCCCGCCCGCCGCCCACCCCCCCCAACCACCCCAGCGCACCCCGCGGGGCTATGCTATGCCCCCCCATGACGATTTCCGCCCGTTTCACCGCTTTGCAATTGCTGACCACTAGCAGCTCTGTTTTGTGGTGTGCTATCTGCAGTTTACCTTCGCGCATCCAGTTTTCAACCGTGTCAATCGCTTCGGTCGCCAACATCTCCACTTCCTCTAGTGTGTCGCCTGAAACTGTCAGGACAATATCGTCTGCAAAACCAACGATCTTGACTCCCGTTGGCAACTTCAGTGTTAACACACCATTGTACATTGCGTTCCAAAGCGTTGGTCCAAGGACGGAACCTTGTGGCACTCCCACCGTGATCCTAATCGACTTCTGACCCATTTCTGAATCGTACAGCAAAACCCGGTTCTGGAAGTAGCTACTCAAAATCTTGCACAAATAGTCAGGAATCCTGATTCTGTGTAGCGCTTCGGCGATGGCTACCCAGCTAGCGCTATAAAAGGCATTCTTGACGTCTATCGTTATCACTGCACAATATCGCTTACTTCTCCTCTGCTGCTTGAGTGTCTTATACGCGCTGTCGACGAGCATCCAACAAGCATATGGGTCGATACGATGCTGGATCCCCTGGCGTCTTTCCTGGCTTTGGCAGTAGCACCAGCTTCTGAATCTTCCACCTGTCTGGAAATCTCCCCTCTTCTAGACAATTCTGCAACACACTCCTAAACATGTCGGGATACCTCTGTAGCGCCGCTGTTAATGCCACGTTCCATCCGGACCCGCCCAAGTAACACCACTTGTCGTATTAATGTTAAAAATACACCTCTTAGACAAAGCTCAAGTTTTTTTCCTAACGCCAAAAACTTTATTTCATACACGCATATAACCGAAAAAGCGCAATAAATGTGCCATTTTTGAACATCTTTTAGATCATACCAGATGTTTTGTAGAACATCCATAAGACAAATATTATGTTCTATGGATGCTTAAAACAGCATGCTTATAACATAATGATATATTTGTCAAAGTAAGCACGATACTAAAATGAATAAAGTTAAAGAAATAAAAACAAGATTTTTCAATGGCGAAAGGATATCGTAGCTAATAGTTTTTTATGCGTTAAAGATGATTGTTTATTACTTTCTCAAATAGGAAATTGAAAGTGGAAGTTGTATCAAAATTGTACATGTGGCTCAAGGTTAGCAGTGCAACTTTCCGTTTAACCTTCCCTAATTACATGCGCCATTGATTGGATAAAAACCGTAGAAGGTACTCCGAATAAATTATTGAATTTGAGTGAGATTTCTTTATGAAATCCACCAAAATCAACATGGCGATTTTTAAAGTTCACAGTCCTACAGAACGGGTAAAAACATTAGAAACACATTTAATTTTAAAATGTTCGATTTTTATTTTCTGTGTTCTTTTTTTTGGATAATTGAACAGAGTAATGTCAGCATGAAGAAAAATACAAATAATTTTTTTTGATTATGTTGTGCGCAGCTACATCTCAAAAGACTCCCCCACAAATAAAGCGTAACAATTTATAACAAATACTAAACAACCTCCCAAACTGTTGCTTTACGTAACATTTGAATAAATCCCAATGCCCAATTTGGCTACTATTTGAATCATTGAGTTGCACCACAATCTTTCATATAGGTAGTGTTTATTTTTATTCCAATATTTCAAATAAGCGTTAAATACATATTTTCAGCCGTCACTGTATTGGATCCACAATCTATTCTGAATAATTTCACTATTATATAAGGATGTTAAAAATATGTCTAAAGTTCATCTTGAATGCAACCTATCAACATATTTACAAACAACTAGCATACACGCTATTTCCAAACAACCCATTATTAAGTACGTTTAAATTAAATCACTCAAAAGTATGGCTACTCAAAAGTGAGTAAAGATAGTTCATAGTGGTAAGATGACAAACAGTCACCGATGTTTTTAAGAAGTAAAATTTAAGTTGATTGAACAAACATAGAACAAAAATGTGTTCGCTGTCCTGGTACCACGTTTTAACCGAATATGTGTAGAAAAACATCCTCAAAACTTTTCAAGACTAGACATGTTTAGTATTTCATCCTCACGACTTCTTTATAACAAAGTTCTTATATTCATGTCAAAGAAGATGTTTCTGGTGTTACTTGGGCGGAGCTTTGTTCACCTTCAGCCCTTTTGCCACTGACAAGAGCTCATCATTGGACGCTCGTGTACCACCAGTTGCTGCTGCAACTTCATTGCCGTACGGTGTCGGTGGCCATGCCGTAGGGTCGTGCTGCGGGAAGAGACCATCCACGATCGCCTTCAGCGTGTCCGGGCATCCTTCAACCGGTGACGCTTGACCCTTAAACTTTGCTATCACTACTCGGTAAGCGTTGCCCCAGGGATTTGCATCGACATCTCGGCACAGTTCTTCGAAACAGCTGGACTTGCTTCTCCGTACTTCTCGTTTTAATGCGGCTGCAACTTTCAAATGTTACGTTTCAAATGTTACGTTTCGCCATTTTTGTTGGAGATCGAGAACAATCTGGGAGGCTGCTACGCATACCGCGTCCCAGACGTCCCGGTCCTGGCACATCCTCTGGACCAAGTAATCCGGAGTTGTGTCGTGACCGCTTACGGCAATCATGCCGGATCTCGCGCCATCAAAGCGAGGACATGCGAAGAACACATCTCGCAGTTTCCTCGACTCCCGCGCACTCGCTGCATGCGGAGGACTGTGCATGCCCATATTTGTGCAGGTATTGTCTAAAACAGCTGTGGCCAGACAATATCTGCGTTAAGTGGAAGTTCACCCACCCGGGATGAGTCGGTGGGTCCACCGACTTTTGGTGGAGTTGTTCCATTCCCTTGGCCACTTAACCATGGATGCGGCTCTAGTGGTCTTCCGAATACCTCTTGTTCCACGTTGCTCGAAGCACTCTACGTCCACTTTTATGACAATGCCTATTGGCATCATCCTCGCTAGGACGCAGACCGCGTCGCGTGATACCGTTCGGTATGCACTCACCACTCTTAGGCACATAAGCCTGTGTGTACTCTCTAGCTTACTTGTGTAGCTCTTGGTACTCAAGGCGGTGATCCATGCTGGCCCGCCGTACCTAAGTATGGACAGGGCGACGCTGGTCAGGAGTTTACGCTTACTCCCTTGCACCGCCGAGCTTTTCGACATCATGCGGGATATTGCCGATATAGCCATAGAGGCTTTCTTGTAAGCGTAATCGATGTGACTGACAAAGAACAGCTTATCGTCGATCATAACCCCAAGATACCTCAAGAACCTCTTCGATTCTATTGTGCAGTTACCTGTACTAATCGTCGCATGTTGCTCCGATTTCCGATTATTCACCACCGTGACCTCGGTCTTATGGTGAGCTAGCTCCAATTGTCTGGAGCTCATCCATCGCTCCACAATGCCAATGAAGTGTGAGGCCGTTAACTCGACCTCCTCGATGGATTCGCCACATATCTCTAGGGTGATGTCGTCTGCGAACCCGACTATCTTCACCCCGCTAGGGAACTCAAGCCGCAGTACCTCGTCGTACATCGTGTTCCATAACACCGGACCCAGGATCGAACCTTGTGGGACGCCTGCGGTGATCTGCACACGTTTCTGGCCTGCCTCTGTATTATATACCAGTACGCGATTCTGGAAGTAGCTTCCGAGAATCTTGTACAGGTACCCAGGAACCTGAAGGCGTTGGAGCGAGTTGGCGATAGCCGCCCAACTGGCGCTATTGAACGCATTCCTTACGTCAAGGGTGACTACCGCACAGTATCGTAATCCTCGCCTCTTGCGCTGTATTGCGGTCTATATGCCGATGGATCTCCTGGTGCCTTCCCTGTCTTTGGTAGCAACACAAGGGTCTGAATTTTCCAGGCGTCCGGGAAGACGCCCTCGTCCAGACACTTTTGCATCACCACCCTGAACATTTCAGGATCCAGCAAGATAGACGTCTTGATGGCCAGGTTTGGAATACTATCCGGTCCCGGAGCTTTGTTCACCTTTAGCGAATTTGCTATCGCAATGAGTTCATCATTCGTCACCGTCACCTCGTCGTCGACCCCCGTTGTGCCGTTGTCAGTGCCCACGTGGTCACGGGTTCGGCTGAGCCGTCCACCCTTTCGTCGCTATGACAGCGTTAAGGTCTGGGATACTGGAACGCTGGTCATGGGACACATCTACGGCGGCGGGGTGCCATGGACTTGGGTCGTGGCTCGGATAGAGTCCCCCAACTGCAGCAGCTCTGATGAACGCTCGGTTGGAGCCGCCGATTCTCTGGTTTTGGCCATTACAATCCGGTAGGCGTCACACCACGGATTCGTATTGGCCTTCTGACACAGATCCTCGAAGCAGGCTTGCTTGCTGGCCTTTATCTCTCTCTTTAGTGCGGCCTTCGCGGCGACTAGCGCCCCTCTACGCTCGATTCTATCGGCGTCTGACCGCGCTCTTTGCACCCTCCGTCTTGCGTGGAGGCATGTTCCTCGGAGGTCGGCGATCGACTCCGTCCACCAATACACTGGCGATCTTCCATTCCTCGGTTTGACTTCCCTCGGCATAGTCGCATCGCACGCTCGTGTAAGTATCATAACGAGTCGTTCGCCGCAAGGTTTCTGGGTTTCGCGTAAGTTTCGTTCCCTCTCAAGCGCCTCTTTAAAAGTCTCTACATCAAAGTAGGACGTCCTCCATCTGCGGGCGAATGGAGTGGATGCTCCTCCTTCCGCACACTGCCTTGTATTGTGGACGATACAATAACGTACCGCCAAGTGGTCGCTATGAGTGTAGCCATCATCCACCCTCCAATTGCTAATCAGCCCAGGACTGCTAAATGTTATATCGATGATCGATTCCACTCCGTTTCTTTGGTAGCCTAGCCAAGGCCTTCAGAAGAATCTGGCCCCTAGGGTTGGTAAGGCGGCTCCCCCACTCGAGCGCCCAAGCGTTGAAGTCCCCCGCTATTACCAACGGGTTCAGGCCAGTTAGCTCCGTTGTCATCCGATCGAGCATATTGGAAAACTGTTCGATCGACCACCTTGGCAGTGCGTAGCAGCTGCAGAAGAACACTCCATTCATTTTTACAACCACGAAGCCTTCGTTTGTGGTAGACAGAACCTCCTGAACCGGGTACTTGCCCGTCGTCCATAATGCCGCCATATTAGACCTGTCTGCAAACCAGTTCCCGGTGCCGGATGGGATGCGGTATGGGTCGGAAATTATGGCGATATCCGATGCCGACTCGCTAACTGTCTGACACAGCAGTTGCTGGGCTGCCTCACAATGGTTCAGGTTTAGTTGGGTTACCTGCATTACGGTTGGCTCGTTGGAATACCCTTAGCGGCCAGGCACTTAGCCCCCCCATGACGTGCTTATCGTCCGGTTTCCCGGCGCACATCAAGCATTTGGGGGGACCTTTGCAATCCCGCGCCTTGTGGCTAGTGCTGCCACACCTTCTGCACATGTTGCTCCTATCTGGGCCTTTGCACTCCCAGGACATGTGCCCGCTCTCTAGGCATCTGAAGCATGCCTTCGGCGGCTGGAATATGCTTAGTGGGCATATTGACCATCCCACCTTCACCTTCGCCACTTTCAACGCCGCGTCTGCGTCGACTGCCGCTACTCTCAGGGTTGCCACCTGGGTCCCAAGTGGACCCTTCCTCAGACGTATGTCTGCGGCAGCAACCTCGACCTTGCACTGTTCCTTCAGTGCAGTGGAGATCTCGTCTGCCTCGGTGATGTTCGGAGGCCTGTTTTGCCAGGTCTCTATACGCCGGGCCCTTAAGCGTTGTCGCTTTTTTAAGCTCCAGGAGCATTTCGCCAGTGCGGGAACGGCGTATATAATGCCACATCGTTGTGCCATACAGCGGACTTGATACCACACTATGCGACTCAATAGAATTAGACCAGGACCGATAGGCGTAAGTAGCAAGTGTCCGGTTTTGTACTGCAAAGAGAATATTCGAAAATTACACAAAGTCTCCATTTACTATAACGGCACCATTTTCAACGACGATGTACTTATTAAGCATCTTGAATCCATATCGATAATCAAAATTAACACTTAGGATTGTCTAATAATTCATTTTATGGACTGACTATATGAAATTTCTAATGTTTATGTAATTTACATTTTATATTACTAATATAAACAGGTTTCAACAACAAAAATCAATTTTTTTTTATTCTCCTTTATTCTTTGAAATATATGACAAAAGGGTGAATTGTGGCTTGATCATTGTTCCAATAATGGCTTTGAACTTCTTCCTGAAGAACAAAAGAATAATTTTCAGAAAAATCACATTTTAGGACAACTTTGTTTTCTTGCAATTCTGCTTTTTTTATCTTTAAGAAATGAAAACTGCTGTTTTTTTTATGAAATCATGAGTTACCAATTTTTCTAATTTTTCACTAAAGTATGACACACAAAAGGGTGAATTGTGGCTTGATCATTGTTCCAATAATGGCTTTGAACTTCTTCCTGAAGAACAAAAGAATAATTTTCAGAAAAATCACATTTTAGGACAACTTTGTTTTCTTGCAATTCTGCTTTTTTATCTTTAAGAAATGAAAACTGCTGTTTTTTTTATGAAATCATGAGTTACCAATTTTTCTAATTTTTCACTAAAGTATGACACAAATTCATCCACTGGCTCAGCTATGGTTTCTATATCGCGCCTATCAGTAGAAATCCCTTGGTCATAACATATTTCAATCAAGTTGTGTTTTTCTAGTATTTTCAATTTTTGGACAGTTAAATTCAAGGTTCCAAGACTTTTTTTTTTAATTAAATTTACGTTTTCGTGGATTGTGCAAACGCACACATTATGTGTACCAGAACTACTCGATAATTTACAATACTTAGATCACAATGACGCAAATGAACTAAATCATATTTTAAATTTAAGGTTAATTTCACGAAATCTTAAGTATGTTTCGTGACATCATCAACAATCTTTTCTGAACACGTTGGCGCTTACTAACTTTTACAACAGAAACATTATCGCGTTCACCTGGCAATGATCGACTAACGTCATCGTCGTTATAGTATTGAAGAACTTTATGTTTAACTTCGTCACACAAGCCATGTCCACGTTTACTATCTGGTGTAGATAATACTCCTTTTTGATCAGCCAATTTTTTGGCTTCCTTTTCCATGTTACTATTTATACCAAACTCTTTGACCACTTTTTGCACAGACCACGACTTGGGTAAAACTGTTACAATACGACACTTCTCGGCCATTGTAGTCTCATCACGGAAGAATTTTTCTTTCAGTTGGTTAATAATTTCATCATACTCCTTGGGTTTTGTTCCTGAACCAATAGCCTCGTCTCGTCTTCTTCTTCGGCAAAATTGAATATGTTTTTTTCGCATAGCCCTTATTATAAGTGGCGAACCAGCCCAGGAGGCTGAAAGCCACTATAATAAAGATATAAAAAAAAAAAAAAAAAGTAGCCCTTATTATTTCATCACATTTTTGTTTTGGGTAACTAATCTGATCAATCAATCTGATGATATTAGAGACACGCTGATACCAGAAATTCCCATGTTGAAGAGATTGATGATATACGTTCTTAAATAGTCTCATCCTTGGGATGATGCTGATACTATCGAAATGTCTGAAGGTACTTCTTTTAAACCATCCCGTGATGATAATGGCTGACGCTCATTCAATGTAGCAGGTTCAAGACTGCTCCTTTGCAAATCAGTTCGGTAGTGTATACGACATGAGTCTCAAATCTTTAACGAAGTATTCAGAGGTACTTAACAGTGCATGTCAACAAACTTTTGAATCAATGCTTCGATTAAAAAACGTTTTCCAGATGAACATTTTCTATTGCTGTTTGCAAACGGTCTACAACACCCCAACAACCTTTCAAAATCCATTTTCGTTTTCCTTTCCTGTTCCACACACTGAGGTTCACAAACTGATTATTTATTGTCGAAGTGAAGCAGTTTAAATAGTTTAACTTGATTCTATCAGCCCCTGGAGCCGTATTGCCTCACGAAAGGAGTGCGAGAGAGAGTTCTACCATTGAAAAAGGTTGGCTGATCTCATCCATAGAATTCTCGGTTTCGCGAGGAATCATTCGTGCCGGCACATAATCTGGACAAACTTTTCGGACGAACTTGAGGATCCATTGGTCCGAGTACTCCTCGCTCTCGTTGTTCGTAGTTCGGTTACGCAATCTTCGCGCCGTGTAGAGTTTTCATCGACGTTTCACGCGATAGCCCATCCACAAATCGTCGCCAGAATCTACGTTTCTTGGCTTGATGAGGCTCTTAAGTTCGCGTTCGAGAGCCGTGTATACATCGAAGTGTTCCCCGTCTATGGAAAACTTCAAACGCGTCGGACTTTTTACGGTAAACCTCGGTGCATTGCTGATACATGGAGAAGGAGGTTTCTGCAAAATGGCGTTCCTGGAACTGGTCGAGTTTGAGCTTGAAGCGCGCTGTCCAAGATTAGGTTGAAGAGTGTACTGGTGTATAACACAGATGTGCTGTATGTATATAGAAGTGACGTCGTGCTAGCACACATTGTACTGGGGTACACGTTCGAATTGCAAAAAATTTGAGCGTCACGAAAAATATATAGGTTTTGAACGTTAATAACTAAGTCATTCCAAGTTTGATTTCCAAAATGTTTGCACCAATCGATCGGAACATTTTCTACGCTTCGATTTAAATATTTCAAACTATTGATTTTCAACATGCAACTAATTAAATTAACGCAAATATGAAGTGATGTCTAATAATATCGATTTTTCATAGTAAATTTACCAAATGCACAGTTCTTTCCGCGCACAGACTTCATATTTAAGTAAGGAACGTCTCCTAGGCAGCCATGAATGTTATATAAGGGGTACACCTTCACATTTTGATTTAGTTTTCCGGCGGTCGTGGAGTTGTGCAGAGTAGGATCTGCAGTTGGACGAGCAGTCGCTGCCCAGAGAGGCGTTGGTGCAGTTGGCTGTTGTTGCCGATGTTCCCGTCAACCTCGCTGCGAGAAACATGGCTGCTGAAGCCTACGAGTAGGCGGGAAAAAGCCGCCCGTGACAACGAGACAAGAATCAATCATCCCACGTCACCTGCAGATGGCCACCCGCAATGAAAAGGAGAAGAACCAAGAAAGAAAGTCCAAGTTCAATCGCGAACTGTTTCTCCCCCGTCAACTAAATCCGTCCTTTTCAGGTCGACCAAATTAGTTTGCCAACTAAAGAGTTTATTTGGTTGAAATTTTCTCTTGTGCTGTTTGAAATTAATTTCAATTTCCGCGCCCCGGTTGAACATAGCATTCATTAAACGCCGCGTCCCGTAGTAAATGACAAAGAAGGTTGAACAACCAACGAACGGAATTCGAGCCAACCTGCGTCACTTGAGACCGACCATGTGGTTGAGTTCGTTGTAGTTCCTAGGTATGCATAGTGGATTAGTTGGTGGCGGTGGCAACCAAATTAGGAAAGTTTCGGTTAAGAAAATCATCCGTCTTGCGTGTAATAATTAAAACTAATTATTGTGGCGCAATAATTGGAGTTCGTCCCCTTTGATGCAATTTGTAACACATTGCCTTCGTTGGTACCGCCTTCTTTCGTGCACTAGCATCCGATGCCTTTACCTAATAGCTTTTAGCAGAACATTTTGATTCAGTCTTACGACAGTCGTTAAGCTGTGCAGTGGCTGTAGGATAGCAGTTGGCGGCGGCGAGCAGTCGTTGCCCAGAGAGGCGTTTGTGCAGTTGGCTGTTGTTGCCGATGCTCCCGTCAACCTCGCTGCGAGAAACATGGCTGCTGAAGCCTACAAGTTGGCGTGAAAAAGCCGCCCGTGGCAACGAGACAAGAATCAATCATCCCGTGAGATGAACCAAGAGAGAAAGCACAAGTTCAATCTCGAACTGTTTCTCACCCGTCAACTAAATCCGTCCTTTTCAGGACGACCAAATTAGTTTGCCGACTGAAGAGTCCGTTTAGATGAATATTTCTCTTGTGCTGTTTGAAATTTACATTACCACGCCCCGGCTGAACATGGCTTTGCTTTGAACGCCGCGTCCCGGAGTAAATGGCAAAGCGCGTTGAACAACCAATGAACCAACAGATCCATAACTATCTTCTACGCGTTAATTTTGTACCCTGATTTTTAATGAACCGTAGAATAGAAAACTCTTGTAATATAAAAAACGCAATGGATAGAGCTAACGAAACATCTCTCTATTGCAATTAAACTTAAAATTGCAATAGTTAATTAATTCTAAACATCTAAAGATTTAATAATCTAATGTATTCAGAAAAAAATTAATATCTAATCTAAAAATCTTAATATCCAGCTCTATCCAGTTCCAGTAATCTAAAAGTCTAAAAATCTAAAAAAAATTTAGTCTGAAAGTCTTAAAATTTAAAAATCCAAAAATCTAAAAATCTAAAAATCTAAAAATCTAAAAATCTAAAAATCTAAAAATCTAAAAATCTAAAAATCTAAAAATCTAAAAATCTAAAAATCTAAAAATCTAAAAATCTAAAATTCTAAAAATCTAAAAATCTAAAAATCTAAAAATCTAAAAATCTAAAAATCTAAAAATCTAAAAATCTAAAAATCTAAAAATCTAAAACTCTAAAAATCTAAAAATCTAAAAATCTAAGGATCTAAAAATCTAAAAATCTAAAAATCTAAAACTCTAAAAATCTAAAAATCTAAAAATCTAAGGATCTAAAAATCTAAAAACCTAAAAATCTAAAAATCTAAAAATCTAAAAATCTAAAAATCTAAAAATCTAAAAATCTAAAAATCGAAGAATCTATAAATCTAAATCAAAATACCTTCATATCTGGAAAAAATCTCAGAATTTGAAATATAAAAAACGAAAGGGTGAGTTATGTCAGTGACATTACTGCAAAGTTGACGTAGGACTGCTTGTTGATGTGAAGAAATTGATGTCATCGAATCGATAAATTTCTACTATATTTTATTCAGTCTATAGAACGATGAAACCCTATGCTATTGGTATGTGAGGCTCCGGTTCTTCTACCGCTATTGATTCACCACGAAAACTTATAGAAACTGCAGTTCGACTGTTAATGATATTTTGTTTGTTAAATCAGCGCCGACCACCCTTATTTGCTTTTGTAAACAATGGCTTTCGTAGTCATTTGCTCTTGAACAAAAGGTCATATACACAAATTAAGCGCTCTTTAAGGAAGAAGAGCTTTATCTCTATCCGCTGATATATTCAATTTGAAGGAATTGTATTCAAATTCCGTTAAATTTGCAGACAAAGTGTTTGTTTACAAAAGCAGATTCGCCCTAATCAAATGTTGGCGCTAAAATGTCCAACGTGCTTGTAAGTGTGAAATGGATCCTGTGTTTACAGAGGGAACACGGTCCGCGATAGAAATGTTCTTATCAGTTTTCTTGGGCTGCCGGACAGCCTGAGTGTTTGGTGGCACGTGATACTACGATAAAAATAGGCATTTACACCGTCTTCAACTCGAGATTGTACAGACTGAAGATTGAACATACACTCAAAAGTTGAGAAGGTGGCAAAAATTGCAATTACAGTTTTGCAATCATATCTTGAGAAATCCGCATGATTCAGAAAAGGCAATTTTGCCCATTTTGATCCACAAAGCGTTTTATGGTACAAATGAAGCCATGCAAGTGTGTGCAAGCGACTGGCAAGCAAAAATAGCTCGAAACAATCAATAAATTATTCAATCATCACCAACATATCAATATACAATATGGATGAGTCGATATCACAAAATTCCGCAACGCTATTGGTTGTATTGCCGCCGTGTTCTATTTTTGTTCTCACTGATCAACGACAAAGCGTTTTATGAAATAAACAATGCCATGCAAGTTTGTTAGCGACAGGTTGCACATAGCCTCGTGGAAGATATGTCCATTTGCTTCATTGCTGTACCCTGAATTCCTCGCCAAGTGAACGAACTCTAGGGTTTCTATTCCTTATCTCTTAGTTTGTCAAGGTGGCTGAATGGTTGCCATCAAGAGCCACGGTGCTGACGATCACGTTTCGTATCCCGATCTCGAAGAGGTATATTTTTTTGTGAGTCATCTGACTTTCGGACACCCATCTCTTCTTACTCATAAACTAAATAAGTATCACTGCGCACGACCTCACTCACACGTTTAATTTTTCATAGCGAATTGCTGTTGCATGTTTGCCTACAACTAATGTAAGATTTTTCAGTTGGGTGTAGAGCAATTTACGGACAACTTACCTAACACCAAGTGGACCAGTTTGGACATTTTCGTTTTGCAAAAAGTTCCACAGGCTGGAGCGGGAATCGAACCCTCAACTTCATGGCAATGAACGACGGGTGACGCCGCTAACCACTTGACCACGAAGATGATGTAGGCGATTTATTTGGTCATTTTCTCCGGGACGCGGCAGTTTAAGCAATGGCATGTTGAGCCGGTGCGTGCTAATAAACATATCGATGAGCTTAAGAAAAATTTCAATCAAACATACTCTTTAGTTGGCAAATTGATTTGGCCGTCCTGAAAAGAACAGATTTTAGTTGTTTACGGAGGGATGATTTACGTCAGCGTCGACGTCGGGCTTCTTCCGCTTGCCTCGTCTAGCGGACGTGCCACTCACATCAGGCGGCGTCTACTCGATCTCCAGCAGCCGGGAGAAAAACTCGGAAAAGCGCTGATAACTGTTCGCCATGCCAGGCCTGTTTTGTATAATGGCATATACCAATACATGACAGGAAGGGGGTTCTCAACGAAAGCAATGCGAATCAAATTTTACAGTTATTACGCCAGACAGCAGCGGCCTCAGTTGTTACGCCAGACAGCAGCGTGGAAATTAAATCATTAGTTTTCATTAGAGCGACAGGGGTTTCCGAGGTTAAATTCGCATCTTTTCAACTCAGGCAACAGAGAAACGTCCCTTGTCAGGACCTCAGAACCCTATCCAAAGAGAGTTGAGAAATAGACACACTTGCTTGTGAAATTGCATAACAATGGAGTTTATAAATATTGGCCCGAAAAATTATAGCTCACTCTTTAAAACTACCTGCAACTAACCTAATCTAGTATCTGCAACTAATCCACTATGAACCTATGTACAACAAGAACTACAATGAAGCTAACCTACCCCCTACACTGAATATGTGAAACACATAATTGGTCTGCCGTGTTGCAGTTCGACTCAAATTAACTGTTTATATTTCGTTTATTGAATATCCAACGTGCTTGCTAGTTTTAACCTGGCAAATAGAGATTAATATATGTATACTAATAAAAAATGATGCTCATTTTCTCCAGAACGTGGCTTTTCAAGCAACGCCATGTTGAGCCGGTGCGTGGTAATGAAAATTCGATGAGCTCAAGAGAAATTTCAATCAAACATACTCTATAGTTGGCAAATTTATTTGTTCGTCCTGAAAAGACCGGGTTCTAGGTGTTAACGGAGGGAACATGGTTCGCGATTGAAATTTTCTTCTCGGTCTTCCTGGGCAGCAGGATGGCCTGAGTGTTTGGCAGCACGTAATACTACGATAAAAATTGACATTTGCAACGTCTTCCACTCGAGATTGTACAGACTGAACATTGACCATAGAGCGAATTACAACGAACAACTTAACCTAACACCCAGTGGATTAAACTGGACATTTTCGCTTTGCAAAAAAGTTCCACCGGCTAGAGCGGGAATCGAACCCTCACTGCATGGAAATGAACCATGGGCGACGCCGCTAACCACTTGACCACGAAGATGATGTGGGCGATTGATTTGGCCATTTTCTCCGGGACGCGGCTGTTTAAGCAACTCTTTAAGTTGAGCCGATGCGTGGTAATGAAGATTTCAATGAGCTCAAGAGAAATTTCTATCAAACATACTCTTTAGTTGGCAACTTAATTTGATCGTCCTGAAAACGACGGATTTTAGTTGATAATATGGTTCGCGATTGAAATTTTCTTCAGTCTTCTTGGGCTGCAGGACCCCACTCTGTGAAATGGTCACACCGGAGAAAAGTTTGTTCAGCTCCTCGTCGTTGCTGATGGCTAGATGCAGGTGACGTTGATGATTCTTCTTGGTCTGGTCTTCTTTTGTTCACGGGCGGCGTTTTCTACCAACGTGCTCCGCAAACACGTCTGTCGCATGCGGATGCACAGCGAGAACTGATGATTGGTCGGTCGTCCCCACATGTTCGATAATCGCTTCGCTGGCACGGTAGCCGGGGCAGTGTGAGCCAATCAGAGCGAGGCGCAAACATGATGTCATTTTCGACCAATAGCGTTGTGCGTTTAGACATTTTTCTTTAAAGTACATTTTAATTAGTTTAAACAAACATTATGAATGAAGTTTGCAACAGGGATTCAGCGTTGATGTTCTACCTTGCGAATGAAATACTTATCGTAAAATGTCTGTGGGCCAGAGAGGAGATATTATCGTTCAAAGTCTCCAAACCCGCGTAACGCTTGCGATTTCAGAAATTTTAGAACGGCGCCACTATACAGGAATAGAAAAGAGAAACGTAAGTCCTACGTCAAAAAACATTGTTGAAGTTTAGTTATCTTAAAATACTAAATCCTGAGACTTAAAGAAAAATTTTGAAACACGGCCAATACATTCTTCTATTTACACTCACCCCCCCCCCCCCCGCAGGAGGGGCCGAACAAAAACCAACCGGGGGGGGGAGGGGGGGCACACACAAACCCAAAAAAAAAAAAAAAAAAAAAATTTTTTTCCCGTCTCACCCTGAAGAAAAAACATTATCAAAAAGTTGGTGTCTGATAAATAAGTTTAATAAAAATAAAAAATAGTTTTGTAAAATTTTTTTTTATTTTTTTTAATTAAAAATTTTTTTTTTTTTTTTCATTTTTTTTTAAAATATGTTGTAAAAAAGGAAAAAAACAAGTCCTCCCTTTTTTCAAAAAAAAAAAAATTTAAGAAATGTCAAATGTCAACAAAACATACATTACTAACTAGAAAATGAGAAGAATGATTAGTAATTTCCATTTAATTCCAACTACCTTTATTGCTTATCTTGACAGATACGCGCACAGAAAAAAATAATGAATTTTAACAAGCGCGGAAAATGTCTCCTCGTTTAATTTCAAGCCAAAGGAAGCGTAAACAACGAAATTGTTTGCAATCTTTCTTGCGCCATACAACAATGTTTACAATTTTTCATACAACAGACTAGATTAAGCGTTATCTGGCTTAAATGTACATGAAATATCCCATTAATTTCTGCCAAATCTAGCGTTCCCTTTATGTGCATTAGAAACGCAGAAAATTACATGTTTTTTTTAAAACTGTGCGTATTTCGTCTACAATGTGCAGACTTCTTCAGTGTCGTGTACTAATACTCGACTGGAATACACAATCAGAACTAGTAATGTATGTTTTGTTCGTGTCGTATTGGACCTTGAATTACCGTTCCTGTACTTTTAAGTAAGACTAATAACTATAACATATGAATATTTAATTTTTCATATCATACACAGAAAGAGAATCTGAATATTCATTGTGATGTAAATATCAGAGCATGTAAAATTGTATTTCCTCCCACACGAAGCAGCAACTTGCATGAAATAGTTGTTCTAAAGACGAGCTATTGTATACAACATTTTCCACAATGTATGCAATGTCCCAGAAATTTACATGATTTATAATGTTAATTTGTAAGTTTTGTGACGCTCCATTTATGTGCATGATATTGAACAGAAATTCACAAGACTTTTTGGAGCTGTGTATCATGTTGGTAAGAGTTTAAATAACAATGGTGAGGTTTAAGAGGATTCTTATGATTCCATTTCTCACGTGTTGAAATGGTCGAGTAGTAAGAAGGCCGATCTTGAAGCTTGGAGTTCTACACCCAAAATAAAAAAGCAAGATTGTAATGCAATTTCGCATGATTTTGTTTCATTTCTCGCTGTGGATCGTAACTTGGAGAAAAAATGCAACATTGGTTGTGGGCAAAAATGCAACACAGCAATTTACTTTGAAAAATAAAATGTGTGCGTGAAGTGCAGTGGTATTAGTTGATGTGCTCCCAAAAATAAAAAGCATTATCACAGAACCGAGATACGCACCATAACCATCGGCTTAATGACTCGTGGTGTTATCTATTTGGCCACGTTAACAAGTTGAGAAAATCGGTATAGAAACCCTACAGTGGTTCGCTTGGCGAGGCACTCAGCGGTACATCAGTGAAGGAAATGGATATGTTTTCCACACGTGCAAGGCTTCGTTTATTTCATGAAACGCCTTGTCGATGATCAGTGCAAACAAAAGAAGAACACTTGACGGCAGAATTACAACAGTGGGCAACAACGTTGCGGCAATCCGGGGGTATCAACTCACCCATATTGAAATTTAGACAAAATCGGCAAGAGGTCGAAAGTAACAATTGTAAACAATGACTTAAAACGTAAATTTCCTGGAAATGCCAGGTTGCTAACATTTATATCCACTACCGACGGGAAAGTAATAATTCCTTGTATCTGTTTCTGGTGCTATTTTGTTTGTGGGAGCAAGCAGATCCCAGAAAAATGCGCTAGAAGTCATTGTTTACAAATGTTACTTTCGACCTTTGGACTATTTTGTCTAGAAATGTTGGTGATGATTGATCATAGACCCATCGGATGCTTCGACTGTCGAGGCACTAAACGGGATGGCGAAATTTGTTTCGATCTATTTGTGTCTGCCAGCCGGTTGCATACATTTGCATGGCTTCGTTTGACCATAAAACGCTTTGTGGTTCAAGATGGGCAAAATTGCCTTCCCTTAACCATGTGGATTTCTCAAGATATGTTTGCATAAACTGCAGTTGCATTGTTTGCAACCTTTTCAACTTTTGGGTGTAGGTTCAAAGCTGGTTGATGAACACCTTATTGAAAACTATTAAAAATTTGTTTACTATAGCCTCAGATGTTTTTGTTTATGATCATTGTCAAACATAAATTTTGTTTCGCAGGCTCCACCTTCTGCGCTATTTCAATTCTACAGTAGTTCCATATAAGGTTTTCTATCACCGGAATGGTAACATAATAATTTGTCACATTAAAGCACAAATGTATGCAATGTCACATTTCGTGTTACTTGGGTACTTGCCACACAATCATACTTATGCAAAAATGGTTCCTGACATAGAAAGGTATTAATTAATAATTGTGGAAGTGCATTTAGAACACTAAGTTGAGACACGCAATAAGTTAATGGCGAAAGCAATAACCTTGAAACGCTAGGAAAGAAGAAATAATCTTCTGGCAAAATATAAGCGCAAACAGTTTTAGAAAACCCCCTGATAATATTAGAAGATTGAGATTAAAAAAATTAAGAATCTTAAACTATCAAAACCTTAAAAACAAAACATTAAAAGAATCCAAATTGCTTTAAAATTCATATATATAGGAGCTTCAGGATCAAAAGTTAAATCAATTATTCAATTATTAAAAAGTTCAAATAAAGAGCAGTGAAATAGACTGAACCATCAATATTTTTACAACATTACTACAATCAGGTATAAAAAAGAATTCACTGTGCACTGATTTACCGGTTAATTCAGTCATTTGCCAAGTAATTCGATTCGAGATTTGTCACGTTAAAATATAAAACAATGTCTTCCCGACGATGGTTTTATGCGACAAATGTTTTGCCAATGAGGTCTTTCGGTGATATTAATGAACATAACTGAAGGGATGCAAACGCGGTGAAAAATTTCATCGGCGTGCCTCAAATTGCCCGGCGGCGCGGGCAAAAGAATGCAGCGGCGCGCCGGTCGAAAATAGTGGCGGCGGCGTAGCGCGGCGGCGCACAGATCTAGTCAGCGTATTACCACTTTGAGTTGGATCCAGAAAGTCGAAAGATTGCAACGTTTGCCTCTAGGAGTGGAGTATATAGATTTTGTTGTTTGATGCTCGGAATCAAGTCTGCTTCGGAGCTATTCCAAAGAGCTATGGAAAATTTATCATGGATCATGTTTTCATGGACGACATCCCTATTCATGAGGAAACGGATGAGAAACACGATAAAACACTAAAAGAGGTTAAGGTTGATCCGAAAGATGAAACTCTGTTGGTCACTGACGCTAGTCCTGTCGGTGTCAGTAGCATGCTTATCCAGGTCAAAGACGGAAACTCTCGGGCAGTGTATTGTGATTCAAGGAGTTTGGCCAGTCATGAGAGAAAATACTGTCAGACTGAGAAGGAATGCTACGCAATAGTGTGGGCCATAGACAAATTTTACATGCATCTGTATGGAAAACATTTCACTTTGATAACCAATTGTAAATCCTTAGAATATTTATTCAATCGAGTCCGATCAAAGCCATCTGCAAAGATTGAACGATGGATTTTAAGGCCTCAAGCGTTTGATTCTCATGTCAAGTATGAGCCAGGAGAAAAAAATCTAGCCGACCCATATCCTCGACTTTCGATAAGAGATTCAGAAACTGTAAGAGAAGTTGATGTGGTTAATTGGTTAGCTAAAGAAATGATGCCAATAGCGATAACCATGGAAGAAGTAGATCGTGAGAGTTTACACGATGATGATTTGATCAAAGTGAGAGAAGCACTCTCTTTTGGAGTTTGGGACGACGTTTCGATGGCTCTGTATTGCCAGAACAATTCATTGCTTACGGAGATTTAGTTCTGAGGGGAGATATGATTATTATTCCCAAAAGTCTACAGGAGAAAATAGTACAACTTGCTCACTTAGGGCACCAGTGTAGCACTGGAATAAAAGCACATATTAAAACAAAAGTTTGGTTCCCTGAAATGAACAAAATGGTGGAAAAAATCGTTAGCAACTGCAAACCCTGCAAGATGACTTCCTTACCTAATAAGCCAAATCCTATCATCCGCCGAATTCCAACAAAACCATGGCAAGATTTTGCTATGGATTTCAAAGAAGGAGTGCCTTCTGGGAAATAATTATACTTTGCTATACAAGTCGATTAATTTAGATTGAATCGATGAAATCAGCAACATCACAGAGAGTAATTAGCGCGATATTGAGAATGTTTGCTAGTTTCGGTATACCTCGTTCGATAATCGCCGATAATGGTCCGCAGTTCAAGTCGTCAGAGATGATGCAATTTTGCAAGGGTTATGGCATTAATTTGAATCTCTCCACTCCATACTGGCCTGAACAGAATGGGGCTGTGTAGTGACAGATGAAGAATCTTGGGAAGCTTGTAAAAATCAGCGTAATCCAGGACACGGACTGGGAAGCCGACTTATTGGATTATTTGCTGATGAATCATTCCACAACACAGGAAACACAGAGGTTTCACCAGGCCAGATGATGTTTGGTCGCGAGCTGAGAAATGCTGTTTCTTCAGTGGAGAAAAACGATGCTCTAGTTTGGGAATGAGCGAAGGATCACGATATGATTTTGAAAAAGAAATGCAAAAACCGTGGTAACAAGCGTCGAGCTGCTAAAAACTATACACTCAAACAGGGGGATTTAGTCATTATGAGGAATTTGAAAACAGGGGCAATAGAGCCTCAATTTAGAGCAGAAGAATACGAAGTGGTTGAAATTAATAGAGGGGTTGTGAAGCTCAGATCTAAGGATACTGGAAATATCTATGTCAGAAACAGTAGTCATTTAAAGAAGTTAGAGAGTCAGGTAATGCAGTAAGACGGTCAGGATGTCAAGGAGAGATTTATGTAGAAGATTGGGACACATTCGGAGAAACAGCTGATTAAAAAAAAAAAGGAGGGGGCCGAATCTATCCTCCAAAGAGAATCGATCATTTTATTTTGTAAAGTCTAAATTATATGAGGTGGAAATAAGCTAGAGATAAATACAAGCGGTGGAAGCCCATTTTACCGTCGTTACGGCTTCATCAAATTTTGTCCATTTGGTGTAACGGGTTCGATCATACTCGACGTTGATGGATTCCGACGTATTGAACCCGGTGGCAACCGACATTTTTATGGGTAAGTGATCACTACCGTGGGGATCCTGAAGCACATTCCATGTGCAATCCAACGATAGTTAATTCGAACAGAGTGTGAGGTCTAGTATACTGCCTAACGAGGATGGACTAGCCAAACGTGTAACTTCTCCATTGTTAAGAACTGTCATATTGAATTTGTCACAGAGGTTATATATCAAGGAAGACCGGCTGTCATCGTACAGTTCTCCCCAGTCTGTACCGTGAGAGTTAAAATCACCCATGATCAACCGTGGAGCAGAAAGGACCGAACAATTATCTGAAAGTTGTTTTCGGTTAATTGAGGCTCTAGGAGGAATATACACATAAGCAATGCAAGGCCTTTTATTTTTCATAACAGCCTGACATGCGACAAGTTCAATACCTGGAATAGGAGGAAAATTCACTCTATAGAAGGAGTAGCAGTTTTTTATCCCCAAAAGTACTCCTCCTTCACGCGAATTCTCACGATCAAGACGAATAATATTGAAATCATGAAAAAGAAGATCGATTTTGGAAGAGAGCCATGTTTCACAAGAGCAAATGCATCACAACCGGTAATGTGAGCCAAAAAATTTAACGATTCCTATTTAGGAGCAAGACAATTCCACTGCAGAGCAGTGATCAAATACCCGGCCTTATTTGGAAAATTATCCATCGAAGGAAATAATTGCTGCAAGGAGGGGCCACTTGCCACTTGTCAATTGCTTCAAAAAAGTTTTCATTGTGGGAAGTATTGCCAGAGCATTGCAAAATGTTTCATTGTGGGAAGCATTGCCAGAACAATCCTTTTAAGAGGGTCAGAAATTTCGAGGTACTTGAAGATACCTTCCACAATATCTTCGAATGAAAACAGCCTAGATGATGAAAATGTTCTTAAAATCGGGGCATCAGGGGTTTTGGATGTCCCCGGAAGAGATGGGTGTAGTTAGTACTACGGAAACCTGGAGGAATTGGATTTTCCTTTTTTCCACCTTTCCTTGAAATGGGCAAGCTGATTTTGGGCTCCGGCTCAGCAACTTTCCGTGGGCGGACGTGTCTGTGCTTCCGTGAAGCACCTTCCGGAAAACTGACTGATATTCCCTCTTCAAGAAAATCAAAGTCAGCCTGTCATCTGGCAGCGGAGCAAATAGATTTGTATTCACATTGGGTGTTGGGGAGGCTTTTTCCACATTTCGGCAAAAGATTTCCTGGAATGCTGTTTTAGCGAGCGTTCTAATTTTTCTCCGCGTTGTTTGTACGCCTGGCACGACTAGAGAGCATGAGGAGGAGTTCCCTTGCAGAAAGCACATTTTGATGTCCTGTCTGCGCAGGTGCCATCCTCATGTTTCTCCCCGCAATTGGAGCAGCGTGCCTTATTGCCGCAATGGGAGGTCCTATGACCCATCTGCTTGCATCGGCAGATCATGGCGCAGGCAGTCAAAGTTTTCTCAACTCAACACAACTGGACACAACGACTCGAAGTTGTTGGATCTTTTTAAATTGTCTCGGTCACAGCCGAGAATCGTTTCATCAGATCGTTTGATCTATATTCAGAGGTTTCATTTTAGGCTGGAAATAGAGAACCCATGGACTAGCTGAACTATCTGGATAAGCACGTGATCGGGTAACTTGATGAGCTACCTTCATTTCGCGCCATTGACACACACATACACACACGCACACACACACACACACACACACACACACACACACACACACACACACACACACACACACACACACACACACACACACACACACACACACACACACACACACACACACATTCGCTCTCTCTCTCTCTCTCTCTCTCTCTCTCTCTCTCTCTCTCTCACACACACACACACACACACACACACACACACACACACACACACACACACACACACACACACACACTTCTTCATATGAAAAATACTCGATCACAACTGTGGGGGAAACATTATCGAGAAAAAAAACACAACTGTGAAAAACTTCTAAAATTAAAGCGCGCGGAAGGAACGAATTTCACCGTTTGCTTGTGCACTGGGCAATAAATCTGCTTTTGTGTACTAACAATTGAATTGACGTTTTTTATAATAAACGCACAATTTTGAAAACTAAGACCAAACTTAGATAGAGGAAGCCTTCTTTTATCCGATTGTGGTCTTCGTTTAAGAAAATTAGCTTTTATTCGTGAGAAATAGTCGATTTAAATGTTTTTTTACAAAAGCAAATTCACCCATTCCGCTAATTTCTCCGGATTTAAGATATGACATTCATCTTCTTGGACAACGTGGTGATCAAGTATGATTCGCACAAACATTACCACGGTGGGGTTAAATTCATGATTTTTTTATTTGCAAATTGGAGGCACAACATGTCGCATTCAAAACTAAATTGCAAAAAAAAAAAACTAAGATAGAAAGATTATGTTAAGGAGAGAGTTGTAGAACACTTTTAGATCCATCTGGGCTTTATCAGTGGTTTTGTCAACCACTGCTGTTTATTACGTGTTTTATGCAAAAAAAAACATGAAAAAACACTTAAAAAAGAGAAGTTTAAAAAAAATTTACAATTTATAGATTGATATGTAAACAATGATAAACAGTAATTATGAGCTGTTTAAACGTCATCTGGAAGCAACCACATGATATATGAGTTTATTCAAGTATGAAATCGGGTGAAATGAGTCATTTCCTGATGTCAACCCAAAACAGGACCATCACCAATCGATTTTCCGGACATTTTTACAGTACAAGTGAGAGTAATATTACTAACGCCAATCTTCAATACCGCAAATCGGGTGAAATGGACCATTTCCTGAGGTCAACCCTAAATGGGACTATCACCTTCGATTTCCCAGACATTTTTGCACACAAACAGTGCAAGTGAGAGTAACATGACTGGCGCCAATCATCAAAACCGCATGACGTACACACTTAGAATTATATGCCGAGTCTCGGCTTTCTGAAACCAAGATCCGCACAGCCGACCGCTCGGTTTCGATCTCGGCTTTTTTATGTGAACCGAAAAAAAATCGAACGATGCCGAGTCTCAGCATCACTTGAAACTGAAATATCGGGTAACTTCATTAATAAACTGATTCTCGGCAACACTAGGAGCCGAGCACAAACATTAACCAAACTTCAACTGACCTCAGCTGCCTATCATGGCGAATTATCGGTTTAGCAGTGTTGTTAGCCGAGGCTCGGCTTTTTATCTGTCAACTGCCATGCGCCATATTGTTTTCATTCGCAAGTGGAGCAAGTCGTATGTTGTTTGTGGAACGGTGAAAAAACTTACGTTTATTGGCACTACATCATACATTTATGAAACCTCGTAAATAATTCTACACCGATTCACCCGGATCATGACTCCTTCTCTCCATCCTCGGTTGCGCCCCGCGCTTTTCAAATCTATGTTTACCTGATCCGCCCATCTAGCTCGCTGTACTCCACGTCTTCTTGTACCAGCCGGATTTGACGCAAACACCATCTTTGTAGGGTATTGCCTATAGGCATGAAATATTCAATATTACGATGAAAATCTAATTCAAAATTTCGAATATTTACACACAATTTAACCTAAATCTCGGTTAACCTCATTTCTGTTTGTTTCGAATTTTAACCAATATATCAGTTTGCTCATGCCGAGATTCTCAGTTAACTATATGAGTTTTCATTTGACCCAAACCGAGATTATGGGTTAACATAAAAAAGCCGAGAGGTCGGCTGTGCGGATCTCGGTTTCAGAAACCCGAGACTCGACATATAATTCTAAGTGTGCACTCTTAGACAAAGTTGTAGAATTGGTCAAGAGCTACAATTTTATCATGAACCATATTCATAAATGCAGCTGTAGAACCAAGTTATCGGTAAATTTAGCCATTTTCACGAAATGACTTTTTACAGCACTGGTTTCTACCCATCGAGAGCGGCTAGCAAACAAACAGCCTGATGGAGATTTTTTTATGATTGTACATATTGGGCCGAAGGGTCCCAGATTGTTAAGAAACTTTATCCACGCGTAGGGTTCATGGATATATGAACAAAAAACAATATTAAAAAATTCAGGGTTGCCAGTTTTCCTGCCAAACGCCATTGAAGTTTTGCGATTTTCCCGAACATCACTGACTTCGAAAATTCATAACTCAAGAACGATTCATCGTAGAATAATTTTTTTTTTTCAAACTATAATGAAATTTTCTCAAGAGTTTGGAACAAATAAAATCTCTAAAAAAATTCCTGTTAATTTTTTTATAGTGAAGGACATTTTTTTGAAAAGCCGGAAAAACCGAAATTTTGAAAAAAAATATTTTCTTGTTTATTAATTCACAAGCTTACATTGGTGAAATTTTGGCGATGGGCTTTTTTTTGTTTTTGAGTAATGCTCGAAAAACTACGGGCCTGTCACTTGTTTTCATACAAAAATAATAAAAAATCTGCAAAGTGTCGTCTTCCAAGAAAATTGGATAGGTACCTAACGTATGCTTTAGAGGTAAGTATGTGGTTTGTAAATTTTGTTCAAGGTAGCTGCAAGCTAAAGAGTTTATTAAAGTATAGGTACAAACCAAATTCCTATATAAAGGCTATTTGCGAACAAACCAATCATTAGTTCACCTCGAATATCAGCAAGTGGTTCATCCGTGCGTGAAAAGATTTCGAAGAATAGGCTTCATCATACTTCAAGAAGAGTGCAGTGCTTTCCTTCATCGAAAAGTTTGCCAAGGACACTACATCACCATCGATCATGGAGAAGGTAAAATACTACGAAGCTTAACGCGCTCATATGTGTTCAATTACTCAGAGTTATTTAGATAAGCTACGTTCCAGACGCATGGATTGGGCGACGAATAAAATAAAATTATGTACGAAATGTCGCTTAAGGATTACAAATGCTAGTGAGGAGAACATTCTCGTAACAGTTTCTGCAGAAGCAAGAATTGAGAAACAGACTTCACCTCCTACTTCGTTGGGTTCATCGAAAGAGACAGCTTTCACGGGAGAATCCGAAGGATTATTGAATAATTTAGAAAAAAACGAAAGGGTGAGTTATGTCAGTGACATAACTGCAAAGTTGACGTAGGACTCCTTGTCGATGTGAAGAAATCGATGTCATCGAATTAATACATTTTTACTATATTTTATTCAGTCTAAATAACCATGACACCATCAGTGCATGACTTAATTGATTGTTAATACTATTTCGTTTATTGAATTCCAACGTGCTTGCTAGTGTTGACATGGCGAAAAGGGGTATATAACAAAAAAGAATACATTCTCTCTCTCCCCCCCCACCCCTTGCCCCGCGTGACCAAAAAAACCACAAAAACTTTTTTTTACAAACATTTTTTCCCCCCAAAAAGGAATTTTTTTTTTTTCGTGGAACACGGTTCCCAATTGAAATTTTCTTTCGTCTTCTTGCTCAGGACGGCCTGGGTGTTTAGCAGCACGTAATACTACACAGAAAAAAAATCTGAATTTTCAATGTGATGTAAATATCAGAGCATGTGAAATCGTATTTCATTCCACACAAAGCAGTGACTTGCATGAAATAGTTCTAACAAAGATGAGCTTTTGCATACAACATTATCGATAATGTATGGAATGTCCCAGAACATTACACGATTTATAATTTAAATGTTTATGTTTTGTGACGCTCCATTTATGTGCATGATAATGAACAGAAATTCACACTACTTTTTCGAGCTGTGTAACAATTGAAATTTTCTTGTCGATCTTCTTGGGCTGCAGGACGGCCTGGGTGTTCAGCAGCACACCATCCTGTGGAATGGTCAAACGGTAGAAGTTGATTCAGCTCCTCGTCGTTGCGGACGGCTAGCTCTGTTTAGTTGGCCTTCCAGAGCAGACGGTGATTGCGCTTTTCCTTACGGATGCACAACGAGAACTGATGGTTGGTCGGACGTCACCAAATGTTTAATTATCGCTGGCACGGTAACTGTTGCATTACACGGACAGCTATGTCGACTCAATTTTGAGTCGTTTTTGACTCACTTTCGTCATTAGTGGAGTCACTCAAATTTGAGTAAATGTAACTGGTATTGTCAAGTCGACAAATCAAAAACATCGACTCAAATCAGATGGATGTTTTTGATTTGTCGGCTTGTCAATCCCAGTTACATTTACTCAAATTTGAGTGACTCCACTAATGACGAAAGTGAGTCAAAAACGACTCAAAATTGAGTCGACATGGCTGGCCGTGAGGCAAAAAAGAGAAAACCCCCAAAAAAAAATCCTCCCCCCACTTATTAAAAATCTATCAAAAAAAAAATAACACTAATATATATTTCCAATAACAAATATCGCCTCTCAAAAACACCAAAAAAATTTTCACAAAATTTTAAAAAAAAAAAAAAAAAATTTCCAAAAAAAGTTTTTCACGTGTCGGGGGATTTCAAAAAACGGCTAATAAATTTTAAAACAGCTTTTTCAAAAGCCGACACAACTGAGAAAAAATTTGAAGTTCTTAGGCCAGACACCCACTGATGTGGCGGAGGTGCGGCATCTGCTAGCATGTCAAAACACCTTGTCGCCTCACGCCACAAGATTTTGACTCGATATTTTGCCATGGTACGTGATACCACACCTCCGCCACATCAGTGGGCGCCTCGACTTAGACTATTACCAAGAAACTGGTCATATGTAAAAATAAAATCTAACTTTGAAGAATATACTCAAGTATGGTTACAGAGTCGAAAAAGTACGATTTGGAAATTCAACCATTGTCGAAAACTGGGCGTCCGTCACATAGTTCAGATTTTCAAGAAAAGGTTAATAGTTTTTATCTCAGAGACGACCACAATCGTCCATTTCCTTTCCTTTACAATTTCTATAAAATCACCCAATGGAATTCGTCAAAACGTTCAAAAGTGCCTTTTGCTTGCACCGTTGGATACATTATATAAACAATATTTAGAATTATGCTAAAATGAACATGAATCTGTTTCATTTACATCATGAAACGTCAGCTTAGGTCCAAACAATGTGTTTATTCTAATGGTTCATCAGCAATGACTGTTTGTGTTTGCATGATACAAGAAAATATGAAATTCCTTTTGATGTTTTGAATAAAACTAATTGCTTTTTAAATTAAGATGTGGATACAAGTTTCAACACTTTTTTGATTAATAAAGTTTTAGCAGGATGGCACTTTTTTCCAACGTCTCACGGCAAAGGTCCATGTGATGGTATAGGTAGCATCATGAAGCGAATGGCTAAGTAAGCATGTCTTAGAAAGACTGCAGAAATAAATAGCGCTAAAAAATTTTATGACTGGGTGACATCAGAAGAAGTAAAACAACAGTTTAAAAAAGACTGGCAATTTATATATGCACACGATGAAGATTACACAGACGCTGAAAAAATGTTTCTGTAAGGGTTAAATATTCTTGTTCCAATCCTAGGGACACAAAAATATCATGCGTTTATTCCAAAAGACGAACAAAGCATTTTTGTAAATTAATTCTCTGATGAATCAAAAAATCCAAAATATATTGTATAACACACTTTCCTCTCGATAAAATAACGAAACAGAAATCTTCCAACAGCATGAATCCAACACGAAGTTCACGTTATAAGAAATGATTGTAAAACTAGTAAATAAGTAGAAATTAAAAGAATAAAGTGTTATTTCCTTTATTTAGAAATAAATAAATAATAATTAGAAAATTAACAACAAATATGTGTTTATTTATTTTGACCATAGACACCTCCAAGCGTCGGACAAGCAGGAGTATAATCGCTATGAAGGAAACACATTTAAATATAATATATAATTAAATTTATATTGGATATAGGATTCCATCCCAATATGCTGCCCCGCACCCTATTGCCATCTAGTCACGTGTATTCATGACAACGTAGGCCTTTGATAATCAAGCACGTAGAAGCAATAATACCCCGTTGGCTATGGTTAAAGAACAAATTAATTAACCATCAACTTTAAAGGATTTGCAGTTAAGCCTTAGAAAATAACAAACCGAGCAACCATCTGAGAAACGTACGAGCAAGCAAGAAGATGACAGTTTAAGGATTTTTTTCATTTTTGTATGAAGACGAGTGACTGTCCCATAGTTTTATGAGCATTACTCAAAACCAAAAAAAAAGCCCACCGCCAAAATTTCACCAATGTCAGCTTATAAATTAATAAACAATAAAATATTTTTTTTTTAAATTTTTCATGACTCAGAAAATGTTTTTTCCGGCTTTTCCAAGCAATACCTTAACTGCGGAAAATTTTGCAGAATTATTTTTTGAGATTATATTTTTTCCAAATTATTGATAAAATTTCATTATAGTTTCGAAAAAAAAATTATTCTACGATGAATCGTTCTTGAGTAGTGAATTTTTGAAGTTAGTGATGTTCGGGAAAATCGGAAAACTTCAATTGGCGTTTGCCAGGAAAACTGGCAGCCCTGAATTTTTCAATATTGTTTTTTGTTCATATATTCATGAACCCTACGCGTGGACAAAGTTTCGTAACAATCTGAGAGCCTTCGGCCCAAACCTGTACGATAATTAAAAAATCCCCTGAGGCAATTATTGTAGCTAAAGTAGGCAGCGTACTTCGTGTCCCCTATAAAAGGGACACATTACCCCATGTAGGTATGTAGCTTAGTGGTGTTCTAGTGGTGCTATATCGTCTTGTTGAAAGTACCCACCGAGCTGGCTCGCTGCCTCTCGGGGGTAATAAATTATCATCGACAAAGTAGTCTGGTTTGTTTCATTGTTTGTCATCGTCGTGTCTCACAAAAATGAATCACAACGTAGGGCCTGGTCGAACCCTGGAAGAAACAGAGTTTTTCAAATATGAGGGGAAATAGGATGAAATAGACCACTTCCTGGCATCCGATCAAAGTAAAACTTATTCCATTCAATTGACCAGCTTTTTGTGCAACTTCACAGTGCACTTGGGTTCAATATAGTAGCACCAAGTTTAATATTTGAGTAATAAGTTTATTTGCGTCCAAAATGCGGCGAGAAACGAGTAAAATGGGACACTTAAGGTGGGCAACCCTAAATGAGACAAAAACACCATTCGATTTTCCGCATTTTTTTCATAAGATAAGCTATTGTTTAGATCCCCTACCCTGCATCGTCTATATCAATAGGAATTTGGGTTCGGTTTTGCCCACTGTGCATCGGTTATTAATATATATGGTTTCTTTTGGAATGGATGTATCAGTACATCAGATGAGGATATTTAGTAATGTTTTCATCTTCATTGAAGGATATGTTTGCATGAACTGACGTTCTTCTCCCCGTTAAGAAGGTTCGTAAGGGTTCTTGCAATTTTTGCAAATCTTTTACGAATCTTTAGTTGCTCATCATACACTGATAGGCAAAATAAAGTGCCCACCTCTTCGTTTTTTCAATTTTTCTCATTTACTTGGTTCAAATTAAAGTAAACACACTGTATTTTTTTTTATTATCTTATTTTTTATATTCTTTTTAAGTTTCACTTATGGAATACTGAAAAAAAGGAGTTTTACTTAAAGAAAAAAAAATCAATTTGTGTTGAAAAAAAAAAACAGTGACAAAATAAAGTGCCCACTTCAAAAATCGATATGTTTTCGATAAGTTTCCATTGGAAGACCCCTCGATTGTTTATGTTTTGATATTTTGACATGTTTTGAAGCAAACGGCTCAACCTGGTGATGATGATGGCCCCGCCCTTACCCCTACAAAGGTTTGAGCTAGACGATTTTATCTCTAAGATAATTAATTTGGTAACAATTCAAACCAGTTATGCAAAAAAAACGAACTGATTTCATCTACAGATATAAATTTCTTCAAAAGTATCCATTTGCTTCACAGCGACATAATCGTGAAAAGCTTTGATGTTAACCACAAAAATTCGCAAGTATTCCCAGCGATCAGGACATTCTGTTGCAATTCATATCACAGAATCCAGTAAAAGGACATTATCAAAAGACAAGCCAATATTCGATCCTGCCCGTTACAGAGCCAATGCAGTTCCAACACTAATGGAGCTGCCAGCTTAGTTTAGGGCTGGCCAAGAATATCTCACCAGGGATGTCAAGAATGTTTCCAAACCGAAAAAATCCTGGACCGGCATTAGTCAAACTTTTACTTTCAACCACAAAAGAATTGACGAAAAATTCCCCGACATTCAGCCAGACAACTCGCTACTATTTCATAGTACCATCTAAAGCATCAAAGGCCAATTTTTTTTAACGAATTCAAAAAGAAGTCCATCATATCTGTATACCGCGCGCGAGGCTCAAACAATTGTAGACTTCTTTCTTTATTTTTTTTTTTAAACTAACACAACATTATACAAATTTCCATCATCATCACTGTGACGAACAAAATAGTGAGTATCGTAGTATTGTAAACGTGAAAAAATAAAATGTAAAAAATAAAATAGCCAACTCATTTTAATCCGTTTGTAAAGAACTTCGTCAGAAACATTCTTCATTTTTACAAAAAAAAAAAACAACATAAATGTACAAGAAATGGTCCACACAAAATAATCCGTTTTAAAATAGTAAAACATCGTCAGGTACAATCTTCATAGATATTTGAAAAAAAAATTTCGCTTGCTGCTCAGAATACAGTTTTAACGTGTGAAATACATAGTCTTTTAAATTCTGAAAGTGTTGGTGCACGTTTAATGTGTCTTGGCATCGAATTGAAAACATTTATTCCTTTAAAATATAATGAGTTTTGTGAAGCACATGTCAAGAAATTCGGTGTTCTTATTTCATCCGCGTTTCTAGTATTATATCTATGAAAATCACTTCCTCTTTCAATTCGATCACACAAATATCGAGGAAGCAAACCATTAACTACTTTAAAAATGAACACCATACTTAAATACACAATTCTTTGCTTCACTGATAGCCATTGTAAAGCGTCTAACATAAAAGTTGAGGAAGTGAATCTGTTACATCTTAAAATCAAGCGCATTATTTTATTCTGCAAACGCTGTAACCTCAATATTTGTGTTTGGTTGGCCAAGAATAAAATGGAAGGGCAAAACTCTAAATGAGGGGAGATGATTGATTTGTATAGCTGTATTTTACTGCAAGTAGTTAAATCGTTTTTCAATCGGCATAGAATTCCATACTTCTTGGCAATTTTCTTGATGACATTGTCAATGTGAGCGTTGAACTTTAGCTTGTCATCAATAATCACGCCAAGATATTTAATCTCCCGAACGCGATCAATTGTCTTACCATCAATCGTAACTGAGACATTCTCATTTACTCGATTCTGTGAAATTACCATAAATTTAGTTTTACTTATATTCAATTTCAATTGCTTACATTTCAACCATCTACTTAGAAAACGCAAATCTTCGTTCAAATGGGTAACGGCTTCATTTAAATCTTTAGCTGCAATGAATAACACAGTGTCATCTGCAAACAGATTAATGTCACAAAATCGTAAAACACGTCGCATGTCATTAATATACATAATAAACAAAAGGGGCCCTAATACACTTCCCTGGGGCACACCAAGGTTATTCCCCACGGGACTGGAAACAGAATCATTAAAAACAGTCCTTTGAGTTCTGTCAGACAAATAGCTTTCAAACCATCTGTATGCAGTACTCGAAATTCCAAAGCGCTTTAATGCTTTCAACAACAAGGGCCTAGAAATTGTTTCAAAAGCGCGTTTCAGATCCAAAAAAACAGCAAAAATTGTTTGTTTACTCTCTAAGTTATCTTTCCATTTTGCTAATACTAAATTTAACGCGGTTTCACAAGAATGGCCTTCCCGGTAGCCAGATTGTTCCAAAATCAACAAAGAATTACTATTCAAATATTCTAACAACTGGCATTTCACAACAAGCTCTAAAATTTTCTCTAATGTGTGCAACATGTTGATAGGCCGAAACTCTTCGGCTTGAATCGTCCCAGCAACCTTTTGAATCGGAACAACTAACGATTCTTTCCACACTTCAGGCACGTGCCCAGTTTGCAATGATTCATTAATAAGGTCCAGTAAAGTGTGACCAATGACATGAAAGCAATCTTGAATAACTCTAGCATTAACATTATCTACCCCAGCCGTTTTTCCTAAGGAAATGCAAATATTTCTAAGCTCATCTATTGTGATCGGGTGAAAACTTTCAAATCTGCAATTAATATTAACTGGCTGGTTTAATTCATCAGGTTCATCGACCAATTCAATTGATTGGTTGATCAATGAAACGCTATTGACGAAATAATCATTAAACTTAGATGCAATTGCTTGTTCAGACTGTTTTATTGTGCTTTCAAAAGTTATGGACCACGGTCTGCAATTGCTAGGTTTCAATAATGATTTCAAAATTTTCCATAACTCTCTGCTGTTGTTTTGATGTTGATCAATTTTCCTCTGTATATATTCACAACGAGTTTTTTTAATGGATTGTGAATATTTAATCCGCGCGATTGTGTACTTATTCCAATGATTAGCACTATTAGATCTACAAAACTTTTTGTGCAATTTATCCCTCTTGCGTTTAAGACGCAAAAGATCCAAATTGTACCAGCTGTTCGAGTTCTTCAAAGAAACAAATTTTTGTTCAACTAGCTTATTTGTACACGTTTTCATGGTATTAGTAAGAACAGCTGCAGACTCATCTAAACTACCGCTCGCGATTGGAAAATCCACGCTTCTCTGAACAAGGTTAGAAACAGCCTGTTTTGAATATTTCCTCCAGCACTTCAATTTCACAAAATCATCGCTATTATTCAAGTTATTCTCAATTACGTTAATACCTACTGTCTCATGATCGGTTATTTTCAAATCAGTATCGACAACTGAACAAACAGAATCAAAATTAGAATAAACATGATCAATCAAAGTTCTACTGTGCCTGGAAATTCGCGTATATTCATCTACCGTTTGTCTTAAATTGAAAAAGTTAGCTAAATGCTTCAAATGATTCGAATTATTATTATCACGCCAATTTATATTGAAGTCACCAGCTTTTATATTTAATTTACACGAATCAAGAAATACCTCAAGCCAGTTCTCTAAAATTTCAATAAAACGCTGGTCACTAGAACTGGGAGAGTGATATAAAACACCATAGTTACCCATCATCATGCCACGTACAACTGTTATGCACAAGAACCAGTTACCATCAACCATTTCGTTGTGGCGAAGATTGAATTGAACTGATTCTTTGACATAAATAGCAACACCGCCAGTATGTCTAGAATGTGATAAACAAGCAGCAACATTATATCCCGGAATGCAGTATTGATCAAAGGCTTCAATTTCAACAATGTGAGTTTCTGCTAACAAAACCAAAAGTGGACGTTTTTCTTCTACAATCTGACGTAATGCTACGTAGTTTGTTGACAACCCCGCAATATTGAAATACAAAAAATTAAATTGATTACCATTCTGCCTGGAACTCGGTTGCTATTTATTGAAACGCAAGCTGCTTTTCTTTTGTTCAAAAAGTCTCTTGTACACCAAACATTGAGAGCTAAATGCGGCATGGTTTACGTCCAAGTTAATTTTACGTTCTTTATTCATTTTCAAACAATTAACACATTTCAAAACAGTTGACGTACACTCCGATGTTTTGTGGTTTTGACTACACCGAGAGCATGTATCACAGTTTTTGCAATCAATGCTCTTATGTCCAAATTCTCCACATTTGAAGCATCTCAGAACATTAATGTCAGGATACACAAAGCACCGATCAAAATCTACATTTACTTCATTTGCTTTTAACACACAATTATATGTATCCAAACCGACTTCAATTACCGCACTAAACTTGTTGTAAATGAACCGTGGATTTTCGTAAATTCTAACTACTTTTACATCATTTATTGCGATGTTTTCATTTTGAATTTTCAAATAGTCTATGAAAACATCGGAGGATAATTGACGGCTCATGCCCACTACTTTCAATCTTGGCACCGTCGTGGGAACAACAGCACTATAATTTTCACCCAGATTGCTTTCAATACCATTTTTCACATTAGTTATATTTGCTCCGATGGCACATTCAACAATAATGGCACCATCTTTTCCATTCCTAAAATTACTAATTTTGTGTGTTTTAGGATCTAAATTAGTTTTCACAAAATTACGAGTATCATCGCAAGCTTGTTTGGACTCTTTTGGTTTGATCACAATGACCGGACGAGCCTTACGATTGCTTTTTTTACTACTATTACCTTTAATATTACTATTTTGTTTACTTTTATCATTCACATTTTCATTGCGCCTCTTTACGACATCCGCAAAAGTTGCGTTGCCTTGAAAAACATCATCAATTGCATCGTTATCGCTTGTTTGAATTTTACGCTTTTTGCCAATTTGCAACAGATCGGATTCGGAATGAATCGTCTCAGACCGCGCGCGGGCATCATTCATTGCAGCTAAACTTTTTCGCGCATTAATCTCCAAAACTGAACTTGTCATAGCATCAAATTTCTCACAGATTAATTTATCAACAGACTTATTTATACTTTGTCTCAAATGTTCCATCCCGTTTTTCAACGCGTCCTCTTTTTCTTGCAGAAATTTGATCTCGCATGCATGTGATCGAGTCCGAAAGTTTTTTCATACCTTCCTCCATCCGCTTAGCATCCGAGATCGCATCTTCCTGCCCACCACACTGGTCTGATAGACAGTCTACACATTTAAAGCAAAGGTTTGCATTATCGGTCACAAGCTTTGCCGTTCCTTTCGTAAGTGGTGTACACTTGTAATGGAATACACGCGCACACTTACCCACACAAGTTAACGGCAGATCAGCCGCAACCATTCCCTCATTGCATGTATAACAACAGGCCATTGTCAAGCAGTAGGCTCAAAACACATTATACGTCGACGCTACCGATAACCAACGACCTTACCAAAGAAAAAGACAAGTCAAAAAAATAGCACAAATGGTCTCCCGGGGCGCCGGTTGAACGACCAATAAAATTAAAATTTAATTAGAACAAGCTGCAATCGCAACTGTTCTTTAACTTAGCCTGATCACAAAAACCCCCTCTGCCCGTTAAAAAAATTTTTTTTGCGTCCCACAACACTTTTCACACGAAAAAAAAAAAAAAATTATGAGCACAAAAAACACAACACTATTCCGTTCGTCATCACACTCAACCTGGTGCATTTGTATACGTGATCGCATTTGATTCAATTGAAAAAAATGGAGAACGCAGTGCTTTCGAAAGCAATTCCCTTGTGTATCCGAAAATTGGTCGTTCGTGATGTGCAAAACGGTGAATCGCACCGGGCTGTCACTAAGAAGTACAGTATCAGTAAGGCAGCGGTTGGCAAAATTCTTCTGAAGGTTAAAACGTTTGGATCAGTGGTGGATCGCCCTGGCAGAGGCAGGAAGCGGAAAACGGATGCGAGAACGGACACCAAGATCATGCGCGAAGTCAAGAAGAACCCGAAGGTAACTGTCCGTGAGATCCAGGAAACCCTTCAGTTATCAGTTTCCGGTCGAACTGTTCGTCGCCGTCTCGTAGCACAGGGGTTGAATAGCAAACTTGCCCGGAAGCGCCCATTTATCAGCAAGGCAAACAAAGCCAAACGGCTTAAGTTTGCTAAGGAGCATGCTGATAAGCCCCTAGAGTTATGGAAAACGGTTCTCTGGACAGACGAATCAAAATTCGAGCTGTTTAACCGAAAGCGGCGGGTGCGTGTTTGGTGCAGATCGGGAGATGAGCTTCAGGAGCGCCACATCCAAGGCACGATGAAGCATGGAGGAGGAAATGTGATGGACTGGGGGTGTTTTTCGTGGGGTGGAGTGGGAAGCATTGTGAAAATCGACGGGATAATGACGGCAGATTCTTACATCAACATCCTGCGAGAAAATCTGGAGGTTTCGCTGATCCAGACGGGCCTTGAAGAGAAGTTCGTATTCCAGCAGGACAACGACCCGAAGCATACTGCCAAGAAGACCAAGTCTTTCTTCCGGTCTTGTCGGATCAAACCGCTGGAATGGCCTCCACAAAGCCCGAACCTCAATCCCATCGAGAATTTGTGGGCGATTCTCGATGCCAGGGTTGACAAAACTGGTGTTACCAATAAAAATAACTATTTTGAAGCCCTGGAGCGCGCCTGGGAAGAGCTAGATCCACAGCACCTAAAGAACCTGGTCGAGAGCATGTCGAAGCGCCTGCAGGAGGTCCTGAAGGCCAAAGGAGGACACATCAATTATTGAAATGATTTTATTTTACTTTAATTTATGTTTTCTGTAGCCTAAATGAAGTGGGCACTTTATTTTGTCACTGTTTTTTTTTTCAACATAAATTGATTTATTTTTTTTCTTTAAGTAAAACTCCTTTTTTTTAGTATTCCATAAGTGAAACTTAAAAAGAATATAAAAATAAGATAATAAAAAAAATACAGTGTGTTTACTTTAATTTGAACCAAGTAAATGAGAGAAATTGAAAAAACGATGAGGTGGGCACTTTATTTTGCCTATCAGTGTACTTAAGAATGACCGTTATAGTTATAAAGTTTTTGGTTGCGGAAATTTTTGAATTGCTTCTAACTTTTTTAAATTTGGTTTATGAATTCTTGGTACTGGTTGACTGAGGAGGCATTCTTAAATTTCGATGTGAAACCTGTGGTGGTAGCATTGCTCTTCTACTCATATGATGAGTCAATCAAGTTCTCTCGGTTTTGGTGGGTTGGAAGTTGGATTGTTCGTTTCTGAATGGTGTGGATCGTATATCCATATTGTAATAGTCCACACAAAATTGGTACATTTAATGAAACAAGAAAATGAGAAGAAAGATTAGTAATTTCCATTTAATTCCAACTACCTTTATTGCTTATCTTGATAGATACGCGTATTTCGTCTACAATGTGCAGACTTCTTCAGTGTCATGTACTAATATTCGACTCGGTTCTTTATCGAAACTAGTACACGACACTGAAGAAGTTTGCACATAGTAGACGAAATACGTGAATCTTTCAAGATAAGCAATAAAGGTAGTTGGAATTATTTGTTTTAACTAGTTCATTTATTTGGCAGCCTCAACTGCGTTAGCTTTACGGAGCCGATAATTCATTGTTTATTTTATGTAATGAATGTCTAAATACTAGCATTAGTATGACTTGGGCCGTTAACACGCGGTTTACTAGACGTTAAAAGGGGTGACATTTTTTGGGGATGGATTGGACAGAGGAACATGGAAATGGGAGACTGTGGTCTCATCAGATATCTGTCGCTAGCACTTAAAGTTGTGAGGTATGGTCAGAGCCGGTTGTGGTTTCCATTGGGCGACGATGAGACTCCTTAGATGTCGGAACAAAACAAACACAAAAAAGAAAAAAAATAACACAGGCAGATTAAACTCTTATACTAGACATTTGGAGAAACACATAGATCGATTGCATATAATACAGATCGCGAGATCCCAACACATCTCTCAAAGAAACTTAAGGTTGTCTTCCTTGGGCCTCTAGATTCGAAAGTTCAAATTTCGTGTTCTGGCGACGTTTTCAAAAGTCGTGTTCTGGCGACGTCATTATCCATGCATTGCCAGACTGCCTGATCGATGTCAACATAACCGTTTCCACACCGGCAAAGATTGCTGTCCACGAGGCTAATTCGATAGAGGTGTGCATCTAACTGGTAATGCTTGGACATAAGTCTGCTCATCACACGGATTAAAGCCCGGCTAACGTGCAGGTTCTTAAACCACGCCTTCGATGAAACAATAGGAATGATGAAATGTAGCAGCCGTCCTAGATTTCCGGTGTCCCAATAGGTTTGCCAACTCGAAAGGGTACTCTAACGTACTAAATGGGAAAATTCATCGTGTGAAATTTGTCTATCATACAAACCGCCTTCTTGTGCACCCACCTTTGCGAGCGAGTCAACTTTCTCATTGCCTGGGATTGAGCAATGTGAAGGGATCCATACAAAGGTGATCAAATATGATCTTTCGACCAGCACACTCATCTGTTCCCTTAGTTTTGAAAGGAAATAAGATGAGTGTTTACTAGGTTTCATCAACCGAAGGGCCTCAATCGAACTAAGGCTGAAGATGAAGTAATGGTCTGCGGGCATGTTGGAAATCATCCCCAATGCGAAGTTGATTGCTGCCAGCTCAGCCACATATACAGAACAAGGTTCCTGAAGTTTGTGGAAGCCGCTAGAGTTTTCATTGAAGACACCGAAGCCAGCGGATCCATTGTGGCGAAACCCATCAATGAAAAACCTTTTTAAGAATTGACTTGTTGGTACTTTTCAGTAAATATACGTGGAATTATTATACAACAAGTTGATACGGGGTCCCATGATATGCTTGTTTCATGGAAAGATCATAATGAATTGAGGAACTGCTGTAGGTGAAATGAGCACGGTTTGGAGTATAGCACGGAAGACACATATCCGAAGACATTTAGTGGTGGTAAATTCTCATGAATCGAGAATGTGTATTCAGCCCTAACATTTCTTCAAAATTTTCTATAACAAATGCGTTTTTCACTTCACATTTGATTAATATTTTGAGCGAGAGCTCCCAGAACCGATTCTGGAGAAGTTTTACTCCTGCCAGAACTTCGAGACTCATGTTATGCGTTGAGTGCATACAGCCAAGAGCAATACGCAGACAACGATATTGAATTCGTTCCAATTTTATATGGTGACTTTTCCTTGCCGAGAGAAAGCAAAAAGAGCCATACTCTAGAACATAGAGAATAGTTGTTATATAAAGGGTTAAGAGGTCTCCTGAATAAGCACCCCACCATGTGCCACAAATTGAACAAAGAAAGTTCATCCTTTTTGGCATTTTTGCTTCAAATACGTAATGTGGGCATTCCAAGTGCACTCTGAATCAAACCAGACCCCCAGGTATTTGAAAGATAACGATTGGGTAACGTTTCTGCCCAAAAGATTAAGCTACAGTTGGGCTGGATACCGTTTTCAAGTAAACACTATCAGTTCAGTTTTCTGCGGTGAGAATTCGATCTCTAGGTTCCTAGCCCAAGAATATAGGTTATTGCAATGGTCCTTGCAAGGTGACGGCATGTGAGCCTCTTAAAGAAACCACACTGTCGTCAGCAAGTTGTCTTAGCGTGCATTGTTTTGCCAAAGTTATAAAGAAGGGGGCTAACGCATGAGCCTTGGGGTAGGCCCATGCAACTAATTCTGGAAGTTGTCAGTTCTCCAAGTAAGAAGATAGTTTTCTTTTAAAACAAATAAATTAAAAAAAAAACATTTTTTAAAATTCCGGGAAATCCACATCTTTGCAGATTATCTGACAGGATTTCAATGGAAACTGTATCAAAAACCCCCTTAATGTCCAGGAATACTAAAGCCAGTTGCTCCTTTTGCGCAAAGACCAGTTGAATATTTATCGGAAAGCAGCGCTAGACAATCGTTTGTTCCTTTGTTCTTGTGGAGCCGGATAAGACTTATAGGTCTAAATGACTTTGGTGAAGACATGTCTTTTTTATTTGCCTTCGGTATAAATACTACTCTAACTTGCCTCCACTTTTTTGAGATATATCCCAATTAGAAGCTGGCTGATTTACTTTTTGGACATGTGCTGGAATAATTCCATCAGGACCAGACGATTTAAAGGGACTAAATGTATCAATGGCCCATTCAATTGTAGAGTAAGTAAAACTCTTATCTGCTAAATTTACAGGCTCTTCGTTGAGGACTTTAGAGCCATTGCCATGTTTATTTTGTACCGCATATGCTGTAATTGAACCACTTTGTATGCAGTTTGGATCTTGTAGTGAGTATGCATCATTAGTTCCAGAGTTTCATTAGCGTTTTCCGTAAAGTTCCCATCCATCTTTTTAAGCGTACCGAGACCATTTGAGTAGCCTTTTGAGAGAACTTTTTGAAGCCTTGCAGTTTCAGGAACACTTTCTTTGTTTTCACACATGTGTCTCCAATCTTTCCGCTTGGATCTTCGTATTTCTCTATTATAATCACTTAAGGCCTCTTTATATTGAGACCAATTTGATGTAATTTTTGCTCGATTGAATAGTTTTCGAGCTTTTTTGCGTAATTTTCCTAGCCTATCATTCCACCAGGAAACATCTCTGTTGGTATACCTATAGAGCGCTCCTTTGATGGACAGCTGGCTTGGTAAGCTTGATTAATTTTTTCTATTAAACAGTTGGCACCAGGGGCCACGAAACAGTCAATTGCTATTATTCCAATGTCGCAAGCAAGGCAGAAACTAAGCTTCTAAGAGGTTCTTGGATATTTAACATGTCTGAAATGAATGCCACAATGTCCGATAAAGTTATCAATCCTCGATCGGAGTTGGATTCCATTTGGAAAGGTTGAGGAGTAGCAATTTTATTGTTATAATTCTTTTTAGGTAATTGCGGAAAGTCCTTGCTGCACCCAGGGATTTGTGCAATAGGAGGCTTCTTTATCTTATTTGGAGCAGGGAAAAGCCTGTTTGTTTAGAACTGGAGCTGTGAGCTCTTTCTAAAATGAGCACAAAAAACCTGCTATCCTTTCCGTATCAACAGAATGTTATATAGCTTCCAAATGATACAATGATTGCTTAAATCTACTTAACGAGCTATACGTAATAATAAACTAACTTGAAATTCCCTAGTAACACACTTGTTACAAACCAGTTAAAGTGACTGCTTTGTGACTCAAATAAGTCACAACCAACGAAAGTTGCTGCAACCATTTGTGACCATTTTGTGCTGCTTGAGTTAAAAATAAAATCTAACGTGTGTTGTTCTGTGGAGCTGCGAGTACTTTGTAAAATATTTTTCGAAGAGTGGAATGATGAACATCAAAGTCAAATTCGTTGGAACAGCGATTGAAGGATCGTACGGGAAAATGTGTTGAAGGATCGTACACATACATACTTGAAAATGGTTCGTTATGCCCGTAATTTGTTCGAGCACCATGTAGAAAAATAAATGAAGACGAGCGAAGTTGACGATGTGGAGACGCGACAACAGTCGAGGACAATCAATTTTAGATTGAAGAAGGTCAGAAAAAAAGACCGTTTTGAAACATCACGACGTATACTCAGTAACACCAAACCTATAAGTTCACATCGCGCATCATAGCTGGGCAAATTGATTGGATCATGCCACGAAAGGTGTTTTAAAGCGAAGCGCAGAAATTTGCGCTGAATCGCCTCGATAAGTAAGATGCTATTCTGATAGTACGGCACCTAAACGAGAGGCGAGTATTCTAATATTGACCTCACTAACGAACAGTACAGTGATTTTAAACATTGAATGTTTTTGAAGTTTTTTGCAATGCGAAATATGAAACCAAGTGTCTAAGAGGCTTTGGAGGTTATAAAGGGGCATGTTCCTTAAACGTCAATTTGGTGGTCTAATAACACACCTAGATCCTTAACAACAGATTCCCTTTTGAGAATTGTAGATCCAACCTTATAGTCAAAGTCAATCAAACTGCGTTTGTGGGATAATGAGATAACGGAGCATTTACCATCGTTGAGATCCATACGATTTGTTTTACACCACTCGGTGAATATATAGAGCTGACATTATAAAAATGAAGCGTCTTTAATATCATTGGCAGTCCAATACAGTTTAAAATCATCGGCAAAATAAAGTTTGAAGGATCCAAGTAGCAGATTAACATCATTGAGATACACTAGAAATATAAACGGCCCTAGGTGGCTACCTTGTGGTACTCCTGATGCAACAAGAAAGTAAGGTGAAATTGAGTCGCCTAATTTGATAGCCATTTCACGGCCACTCAGGTAGGATTGAAGCCAATCGAGATCCAATTTGTGATTTTATGGAATGCCGCCGAGAAATCCGTGTAATCGAATCGATATGTTGTCCTTTCTGTAAGGTGTGGCCCATTTAGTATTGGAACAAACATTTTTGATTCTTACAGCGACCCTAGTGGTCGGATTTGTAAACTATGACATCCTACTACTGTATTGTTGTAAATTGCAACATCAGATGTTTTTTTTTCGCGGTGCAGTTCCAATGTGTTTCAGAGAAATCCAAATGGAAGAAGAAAGAAGAAACATAATTGTGCGCAATCATTTGGAAAACCCCTTCGAGGTCTGGGCCAAAACTTGCTAAAGTGTTGGATTTTCCCCGAAATACCGTGTGGCGTGTTTTGAAATAGTACAGAGAAACTTTGTCGATGGATCGCAAGCCTCAAAGCAAGCGTCGGGTGGGTACTGTCAACCGTCAACTGCGGAGCAAAGTCATCAAGAACATTAAGGCAAACCCCAAAATCTCAGACCACGATTTGGCCAAAAAGTTTCGCGCCGCACGCAGTACCGTGCAACGGATTCGTCTCCGGGAAGGTTTCAAGTCATACCGTGTCTATAGACAACCAAATAGGGATCAAAAGCAGAACAATGTGGCCTGAATCCGTGCCAGAAAACTGTATAAGCTGGTGTTGACAAAATTCAATGGCTGTCTCCTCATGGATGATGAAAACTATGTAAAGGCCGATTTCAAACAGTTACCGGGACAAACATTTTACTTGGCTACGGCTCGAAGAGATGTTCCTGCCAAATTCAAGTTTGTGTTTGCAGATAAATTTGCACGTAAATACATGATTTGGCAAGGCATCTGTAGCTGCGGTAGGAAGACCAAGGCTTTCATCACTCATGAGACATTTAATTCAGAGCTGTACAGAACGGAATGTCTTCAAAAGCGAATATTGCCATTCATCAGATCCCACAATGAACCTGTCATGTTTTGGCCAGTTCTTGCAAGCTGTCATTACAGTAAAACAGTGCTACAGTGGTATGAAATCAACGGGATTCAGTTTATACCGAAAGAACTCAACCCACCAAACTGTCCCCAGCTCAGACCGATAGAGAAATTTTGGGCTATTATGAAGAGGAAGCTGAAGATGAATGGCAGTGTCGTCCAAAGCATCATTGAATTGAGAACCAAGTGGAATAAGATGGCCAAAAGGACGGATGAGAATAATGTGCGCCCGTTCCTTGAAACGTATTCCGGGAAAAATCCGCAAATTTCTTCGAAATCGACTTGATTAATTTTTTTTTTCCCCTCTAAAGAGTCGAACGTTTAAGTTAAAACAGAATACTATTTTGTTAATTTATATCCAAAATATGCGCAATAGTCTATGTTCCAATTCTTACTGGGCCACACCTTAGAGCTCTAGCGATGAGAGATGTGTAAACAACCAAATTGGTACTTGTTGAACGTTTCGGCATGAAACCATGTTGATGATCATAGATGTAATGGTGGCAGTTGTGTGATAAATAGCTGTAATCCACTTTTTCAAATAACTTTAAAACGGCACACAGAGCAGCTATTCCATGATAATTGCTGACCTCAAGTTTGTTTCCGTTTTTGAAGACAGGAAAGACATATGGTTTTTTCCATTGATCTGGGAATGATCCGACTTGCAACGATAAATTGAAGAGACGGGATAGAGGTGTAGATAGGCTAGTGCAGCATTTCTTCAAAACAATTGCAGGGATTCCGTCAGGACCTGGACTAGTTGATGCTTTGAAGGAGGAACTAGCTTTCATCACTATTTCAGGATCAACGGGTGATCACCAACTGGAGGATGGACTGGAACATTGTTTGCAGCTTTGTGAGTTTGTTCATCATCCAAAGATTCTTACATTAACACACTTGAAAACTGACTCAGGAAAAGATCACAGATATCATCTATAGACGGTCTTTCATTACTTCTCTTGCACATGACAGGGGGAAGACCGGATTCTTTTCTCTGTTCGTTCACGTAATTCCAGAACCCTTTAGGATTGTGACGTAGTTGTTGCTTAATTTTCCTTTGATGCGCAAAAAAAAGTTTCTGATTCAGGCGTTTGTATCGAAAATCGGCAGAGTGGTGAACTTGTTTGTATCGATGGGTTTTACACTTTGAATATTTGCGCAAGGTAGACCGCTTCAAGCTTTTCAAACGCTTCAGATGATTGTTACTCTATGGCGTGTTGCGGGGCGGTGTTCGAGTTCGGTTTGGCATAAACTGGTCAATGGCATACAATAGTATATTGGAAAAGACATCAACTGATGAATGAAGATCCTGATTGATGAATTCGATCCAGTCAATGTTGGATAGAAAAGTATTCATACTAGTGTAATCACCAATCTTGAAGTCGTGATAAAGTTTATCCACTGGAACCATAAATACGCAGGGTGAAGCAACGCTTATTTAGACTAATAGAGGTGGATGATAAACTGATTGCTTCACAAGAGGAGACGGAGCTTCCATCAATGAAAAATGCACATCTCCTTCGATACTACCAAAACAAAGGTCAAGCATCCGGCTTTTGCCTTCGGTTTAATAATTTATTCCCCATTTGCCTGAACATTTTGCAATCTGTTGGAGGTGACGTTTTCTTTTTGAGGATCTGGGTGCGTGTACAACCGTTGAACCACCTTCATCAGATAAGTCAGTGTCCGATTCTGACAAAATCGAAAATTGGTTTTCCTCTTGAGTGGCTGTTGCAGACTTAAGCATTTCAGCATAAGTCTGCTAGGAGCGTCCAGTAATGGAACGTTGCTCATTATCGGATTGCCTTTTGTACTTCGGGCTCTCCTGCAAAGGGTAAGGACTCTCACCACAATAACTACACTTCTGCACAGCTTGTATGCAAGAATCCTCAGTGTGGTTTTCACCACACTTGCCGCAACGAAACTTGTTGCCACAATGACTGGCCGAATGTCCCAGTCTTTTGCAGTTGGTACAATTGTATACCCTGGGTCTATACAAGCACACCGGGAAAAAAGCTCCATCCAATTTGAAATAATTTGGGAGAACAGAACCAGCGAATGTCACCCGAAAAGAATCTAACAGTTGATAAACTTTTTTTTCGTCTTGCAACGATGCTGAATGTAGTTGATGTACATCTAGCATAGTTTCAAGTTCACAAGCAACTTTAAAGTTCTTGAAACCACCAGAAGGTCGTTTCAAGTCCTCGATGGTCAGACTCGCATCGGAGACAACGCCATCGATCTCCACATCTCGCGAATGGATATATACATAATATTCAATATTGAATACCTCGTGGTCAGCAATCTTATTAGCTATTTCAAAATTCGGCGCTTCTACACGCAGCCTATTAAACCTCTCTTTGTGAATCGAGACACCAGGATCTGGTTATATCTGGTTGGTTGCCATCTTTTGGTAAGGCACTACGTGCAACGGCTGAAATTACCTGCTTCCTCAAAAGACCGAGTAGGTTTGAATTCAAATGCGGAATATTTCAAATCCGTCCTTTTCAGGACTACGAATTTAATTTTGACAGAGTTTGTTTGATTTGAATTTATCTAACATTTCTTTCCAAGTCAAATTCTTACCAGTTAGCAATCACCGGTAGCTAAAACAATTTCAGTTTTCCCTTCGCTGCAAACCTTGAAAGCATTGTGTAAAATTACAAATGGCTGCCGTCACGAAAAATTAAAACAGCGGACGCTAATAATACGATCATTTCCTGATTGATTTAATTTTGAGAGTTTCGCTATTAACAACTGGAGGTCTATTTACTTATTTACTCAAGTATTTAAAATTTTACAAATAAAACATGAAAATAATCCGCGTACATATTCATCAATTGGTTTTACAAAATTTTAGAGAATGTTGCTTTCAAGCAAATATCAAGAAATTTCGTATCACGGACAACGTTTTGTTGCTCGAACATCATATTCCGAAGTAACATTTGCTGCACATTCCAATGAGTACTGTTATGAATAGTTATTCTGTTGTGTTAACGATTAGCGTTGGATAGAGTTTTACTTCTAATAAAAAATAAGTTTTGAGAAACTGTGAAAGTGAGAATAAGTACGATGCCTAATCGTTTTGATGCCTACCGTATGCGCAAATTTCGGAAGCGCGTTAAGATCGAACATACGGAAAATCCTCCGAAACGACCATGTACCGATGTCGAGCGAGTTTGTGGTTATCGGGCGAAATTGAGAGCAGCTAGAAGTAATGCGTTACCAACTACTGGTTGGGACGCTGGAGTGGAACCTTCAACTTGAAGCTGTATCATCATTTAAAGCCTTCTAAAGAATGTGCAATAGAATTTTGTAACAAATAGCTGATCTATCGATCTATTAGTACCACACGGACACTATTTTGATCAGACGGTAAGGGTAGGGGTCAAATGGAAATTTGAAAATAACTGATACCTAAACATTTCTTGATAGATTTTCGAGATTATTGCTTCAATCAGTTGGAGGTTTTCACGACTGTCAACTTACAAAATATCATTAATTTTTTTACTTTGTATTCCCAAACAGACCCTGAACAATCTATAACGCGATAGGGATAATGGCATCCAGCTGGTCGATCATATTAACACAATCACTTCAGCCAGCACAACCGTTACCTCTTAACATACCAACATTCAAACCAAATGTTCCTTTCCAGGGCCGTCAAATAATTTCTAAGAAGCGAATAACAGAACGTTCTAACATGCTTACTCGCTTACTTATGCTAACCCAACGTCCCATTAGAACAGTACCTGCGTTGCAATGTTCCGCTACAAAACTAAAGAAACTAATCAAACGGTTTAACGTAGTCTACGTCAACCGGTCGTGAGTTATACACAACCCCATCGATTTTTTTGTAATCAATACTTGCGTTCGTACCTGTAGTAACAAATGTCAGACGGGCCTTATTCAAATAAGGCCCGCGATATGCTGCATACTGTCAAACACTAGTAAATAGGATAGGGTTGCCAGCTCCCTGAGGCCAGGCGATCTTAACTGGCTCAGCGCACAATAAGGAATGAGTTGGAATTAAATGGGAATTATTAATCTTTCTTCTCATTTTCTAGTAACAGGAATTGAACTAAAAAGCTCACAATCGCCAGGATACATTTAATGGTTTTTTCCAATCCACGGGTCCAAACTATCTAAAGCTGTAGCGCGAAAATAGTTGGTGTGTGAGACAGCAGCCACAAACGTTTATTCGTCCGTTTGTACCTAAGCAAAATCATTGACCGGCAGTTCATTCACTCTGTTAAAATATGAGCTGAGATTTTCGTCTTCTTTTTTTTCTTCTTGTTTAGCATTTCAAGCTTATTGCTTTCACAATAAGCTTATTGCTCTCAACTTAGTGTTCTAAATGCACTTCCACAGGTATTAATTGAGAGCTTTCGGTGCCAGGTACTATTTTTGCATTACTATGATTGTGTGGCAAGTACAATCATACGCTATGCCTAGGGAGTCGAGAAATTTTCCATTTCGAAAAATTCCTAGACCAGACCGGGAATCGAACCCAGCCACCTCCAGCATGGTGTTGCTTTGTAGCTGCGCCTTTATCGACTGAGCTAAAGGAGGACTTTCGTCAGTTCACTTTTTAACAGAAGTTAACTCTAAATCTAGTGTTTTAAAGTCTTTTTAATCGCAATTATATAGAAGAAGTGTGGATTTAATTTACTGCAAATTATAAAGATCATTATTGGCGTTTAAAACATCACTCGCTTCACTAATAATTATACGACGTATCGTTCTCTGGAGCAAACCATACACTGTAGATCTTCTTTGGTAGATCGCGGTGGAGGTCAAAAATTCCTTCTACATCTGTAATCCAACTTACGAGATCTGTAGGCTTTCCTTCAAATTTTGAGAGATCTTATACAAAATCATTTAATTTTCTTTCGCTTTTTTTCACTGCTGTAGTTTCACAGTAAATCAAAACTTAATTTAATCGAATTTAACTACTTCAATCAAAAACTAAGTGCAGAAATGCAACCACATCCATACAATGCCTGGACTTTTTAGGGATGCTCGAAGACCTTCGCTCTGAGGGAGGAAAATCAGGCAGCAGCATCGGGGTGATTCCTTTTTGTTCCTACCATTCTGCTGTTAATGTCGCTTGTGGTGTGGCTACTTGGAGCCCTAGTAGAGTTCAAACCGGTTGGTTTCAGTGTCCTGGTTTTCGCTTCAGCTTCCTTGATAATGGCTCGTTAGCCGTACGTGATATTTGTGATTGGCTCCTTAAACCAATATGTGGAGTTCATTTTTTGGGATTTTTTCACTGTTAATCACCGAACGTTAGTACAATTTTTCCAACACTTTATACAACTCCCGTGCTAGCGATGTCTCTATTTGGGCGCCTGTTATACTTTTTTTTTTATTAAATCATTTATTTGTACAGGCTCAAACGAATCAACTTAACAGAGCCAAATTTTCAAACAATTATACATCAGTAATCTTAGGACTAATGTTAGAAGAACAGAACCGATTACTCGCGGCCGTCTCGAGTTAAGTAGGAGTAACAATTTAAAGGATGGGTAGATGGGCGGGAATCTGAAGTATGGTTTACAATTATTTATTTAATTTTTTTTAATTTGTTTAAAAACTAATAACTATACAATTTTGAGTATTCTTTTGACTTGGACATTTTTGAAAAAGAAAGAAAAAACACACAAACACAGATGAAAAAAAAAACTAAAACTTAACATACAGGTTAAACAAACTACAACCTAACTCTAATGTTAGTTAGAAACACATAAATGAGCTTCATAAACTCCATATCACGTACCGCCAAAATATCTCGAACCGGTACATTGGGTTGTCTTCCTCGAGCCCGAAGTTAATCATAAAGCTCAGATCTGACTCCACGATACTCAGCACATGACCAAATAATGTGATCTGCGTCCTGGTAACCTTGTCCACATTCACAGAGATTGCTGTCGCTCAGCCCAACACGGAATAAATGAGCCTTCAAAGAATAATGATTGGACATGAGGCGAGACATTACACGAATAAAGTCTCGACCCATATCCATACCCCCCAAACCAAGCTTTCTTCGACACCTTTTGGGATGATAGAATGTTGCCATCGCCCAAAATCTCCTTTACTCCATTTATACTGCCAGCTGACGAGGTACTGTTGACGAAAAATTGGAAAAAAATCATTGAAGGCGATTTGTCGATCATAAATATCGCCTTCTATAGCGCCCACCTTTGCAAGCGAGTCCACTCTCTCATTGCCCAGAATTGAACACCGAGATGGGGCCCATACAAAGGTGATAAAATAACGCGAAGATAAAGTACTTAGAAGCTCCTGTATTTTCATGAGAAAATACGAGGAGTGCTTTACCGGCCTCAAGGAGCGAAAAGCCTGTATAGAACTGAGACTATCCGTGAAAATGAAATACTGATCCGGTGTAAGTGAGGCAACAATTTCTAGCGTAAAGTGTATTGCCCCTAATTGAGCGACATATACGGAACAAGGAGCTTGAAGTTTACGATTGGCGCTATAAATTTCATTGTATATACCAAAGCCGGCGGACTCCTCAATAAATTACCCGTCAGTGAAGAACGATTTAGTGGAATCAGCTTGGCCAAACTTTGCAGCAAATATCACCGGAGCAATCATAGGACGATGATGATCTGGGATTCCATGAAGCTGACATCCTGAGTTATGTACAAGTGGTACAAATTCATGAAGCGAGTTTGAGGATTCAACTCAAGAAGCTTTTCGAAGTTTTCGATTACCTGGGGGTTCATAACTTCACACCTGGTGAGGAGCCGGAGAGACAATTCTGAAAACCGATCCGAGAGTGGCAACATGCCAGCCAGCACTTCAAGACTCATGGTATGAGTCGAGTGCATGCAACCTAACGCAATACGAAGACACCGATACTGAATACGTTCCAGTTTGATATTGTGCGACCGAGCCGCTGACTGAAAACAAAAACTACCGTATTCCATAACCGACAAAATCGTTGTCCGGTACAACGTTAGAAGATCTTGCGGATGTGCTCCCCACCAGGTCCCGGTAATTGTGCAGAGAAAGTTGATCCTTGGCTGGCATTTTCGCTTCAGATACTCAATGTGGGATCTCCAGGTGCACTTAGAATCGAACCAGACCCCAAGATATTTAAAGGACATGGAATGAGTTATCGGCTTACCCCAAATTTGAAGCTTCGGTTGTGCTGGGTTATGCTTCCTAGAAAAAGCTACCAACTCAGTTTTCTCCGTAGAGAATTCGATACCTAGCTCTAAAGCCCAAGTAGACAAATTGTCTAAGGTATCCTGTAAGGGTCCTTGCAGATCGACCCCATTGGGTCCCGTGACAGACACTACGCCGTCATCTGCAAGTTTTCTCAACGTACAGTTGTCACCTAGACAACCTTTAATGTCTTTGACATAAAAATTATACAAAAGGGGGCTTAAACATGATCCCTGGGGAAGACCCATGTAGCTAAATCGAGAAGCTGTGGAGGTTCCATGAGAAAAGCTCATATGTTTCTCTGACAGCAAATTGTACAAAAAATTATTGATTAATGGTGAAAAGCCACAAGCGTGGAGTTTATCTGAAAGAACTTCAACAGATACTGAATCAAAAGCCCCCTTGATATCCAAGAATACAGAAGCCATTTGCTCTTTTTAAGCAAAAGCTATCTGAATCTCTATGGACAGCAACGCGAGACAGTCGTTCGTTCCCTTACCCCTACGGAAACCATATTGGGTATCTGAAAGCAGGTTGTTCGTCTCTACCCATTTGTCCAGACGAAAGAGGATCATTTTCTCCAACAACTTTCGAATATAAGATAACATCGCGATGGGTCGATAGGAGTTGTAGTCGGACGCGAGTTTGCCAGGTTTTTGAATGGCAATAACTCTCACCCGTCTCCAATCATCTTGTACAATGTTTAGTTCCAGAAACTGATTGCGCCTCTTCGCGACGTCTGGGAGGTTTTTAAGCAAGTTGAACTTGATCCTATCAACCCCTGGAGCCGTATTGCCACACGAAGAGAGTGCGAGAGAGAGTTCTACCATTGAAAAGGGTTGGCTGATCTCATCTATCGAATTCTCGGTTTTGCGATGAATCATCCGTGCCGGCACAGAATCTGGACTCATCGACGTTTCGCGCGATAGTTCGTTCACGAATTGTCGCCAGTAACCGCGTTTCTTGGCCTTGATGAGGCTCTTAAGTTCACGTTCGAGAGCCGTGTATACTTCGAAGTGCTCAGGGGTTCCACGTCTACGGAAGACTTTAAACGCGTCGGACGTTTTACGGTAAACCTCGGTGCATTGCTGATCCCACCATGGAGAAGGGGGTTTCCTGCGAAATGACGTTCCTGGAACTGGTCGAGTTTGAGCTTGAAGCGCGCTGTCTATGATCAGGTTGGAGAGGAAGTTATATTCCTCCAGCGGTGGAAGCTCTTCTACCGTCGTTACGGCTTCATCTACTGCTGTCCTGAACTTTGTCCAATCGATGTAACGGGTAAGAACATACGTGACGTTGATGGATTCCGGCGGAGTGAGCCCGGTGGCAACCGAAATTTTAATAGGCAAATGATCACTACCGTGGGGATCTTGAATCACATTCCATGTGCAATCCAACGATAATGAATTTGAACAAAGTGTGAGGTCTAATCTACTGCCAAGTGAGGATGGACCAGCCAAACGTGTTACTTCTCCATTGTTAAGAACTGTCATATTGAAGTTGTCACAGAGGTCATATTTCAAAGAAGACCGGTTGTCATCGTACAGTTCTCCCCAGCCTGTACCGTGAGAGTTGAAATCTCCCATGATCAACCGTGGAGTTGGAAGGACCGAACAAATATCTGAAAGTTGTTTTCGGTTAGTTGAGGCTCTAGGAGGAATATATACAGAAGCAATACAGAGGTTTTTATTTTTTATGACAGCCTGACATGCGACAACTTCAATACCTGGAATTGGAGGAAAATTCACTCTATAGAAGGAGTAGCACTTTTTGATCCCCAAAAGTACTCCTCCTCCACGTGAATCCTCACGATCAAGACGAATAAAATTGACATCATGAAACGGAAGATCGATTTTGGAAGAGAGCCATGTTTCACAAAGAGCAAATGCATCACAACCGGTATTGTGAGCTAAAAATTTAAAAGATTCCAATTTAGAAGATCGATTTCGGAAGAGAGCCATGTTTCACAGCAAATGCATCACAACCGGTATTGTGAGCTAAAAATTTAAGAGATTCCAATTTAGGAATAAGACTTCGACAATTCCACTGCAGAACAGTGATCAAATCCCCGACTTCATTTGGAAAATTATCCATCGAAGTAGATGATAGCTGCAAGGAGGGGCCACTTAATTGTCAATTGCTTCAAAAAAGTTTTCACTGTGGGAAGCATTGCCATAACAATGCTCTTAAGAGGGTCAGAAATTTCGAGGTACTTGAAGATACCTTCGACAATGTCATCAAATGAGAACAGCCCAGTTGAGGAAGGGGTTTCCGTTCTTAAAATCGGGGCATAAGGGGTTTTGGATGTCCCTGGAAGAGCTGGAAAGTCCTGGGTGTAGTTAGTGCTACGAAAACCAGGTGGAATTGTTTTTTTCCTTTTTCGCATCTTTCCTTGAAATGGGCAAGCTGTTTTGGGGCTCCGGTTCAGTAACTTTCCGTGGGCGGACGCGTCTTCTTTTCCTTGAAGCACCTTCCGGAAAACTGACTGATGTTCCCTCTTCAACCAAATCAAAGTCAGACTCGTCATCTGACAGAGGAGCAAAGGGATTTGTTTTGGCATCGGGTGATGGGGAGGCTTTTTTCACCATTTCGGCGAAAGATTGCCTAGTTGTTTTAGCGAGCGTTCTAATTGTTCCCTGCGTTGTTTGTACGCCGGGCACGACGAGAGAGCATGAGGAGGAGTTCCCTTACAGAAAGCGCATTTTGGTGTGCTGTCTGCGCAGGCGCCATCCTCATGTTTCTCCCCGCAATTGGAGCAGCGTGCCTTATTGCCGCAGTGGGAGGTCGTATGTCCCATCTGCTGGCATTTTTGGCAGAACCCGAGGTACGAACAACCGCACAGGTAGTCGAAGTTTTCCCAACTCGACGTATTGAGGGAGGGCCGGGCCAGAGAAGGTCACACGAAACGAGTCTGATGGTGTAAACTTTTTTTTACCCTTATCGATCGATACTGTGGCTAGTTGGCGCACATCCAGTATCCTAACTGGAGACAGCAGAGGGTTCTTGAATCGACCAACCCCCTGCTTCAGCAGGATCTCAGGAGTCAGACTTGTTTCGGCGACCACACCTTCAATTTCAATACCCCGAGCTGGGATATACATTGATACTCGAGTGTAAAGAGCTGAGAGACAGCAATCTCATTAGCTTGCTTGAGGTTGGACACAACGACCCGAAGTTTATTGGGTCTTACTTTAATTATCTCGGTCACGGCTGAGAATCGCTTCGTCAGATCATTACTGATCTGATAAACGTTAAGAGGTTTCGTTTTGGGCTGAAAGAAAACAACCCATGGACCAGCTGAACCATCTGGATAAGCACGTGATCGGGTAACTTTATGAGCTACCCCATCATTTCGCGCCATAGATGATTCATCTTCCGACAAATCATCCATGGCTCGCTCGTGGGAGCTTATGACGCTCAACCACTAATTCAATTATAAACAGTGAAACACAGAAAAACAAACTAAAGCTAAAAACACTCTCTCACCCACACACTCACACACACACACGCACTCACTCAAAATTAAATTATAATGTATTCAGGAGAGACAGAAACAAAAACGTATCTTATATGTATCACTAATCTGCTGCAGTCGGGCGACGAATGTGCTGCTGCTGCCGAGCGACGATGTGTGGTCGCGTGTACCGGCTAGAAAGGGAGCTCAGTGATGATGATGATGATGATGATGACGATGCTGGCCGGTGGTGGTTGGCAGATGAACGAGAGCACGCAACACAAGACGGACTGCTGGTGTGCGTGCCACGCGGAGATGCGATGCCAAATGGATGATCACTACTAATACTCACTGCTCAATTACACTGCCTAAACTAGAAGTTTTCTTCTGCAGCACATAAAAATTCGATTTAACCTTTGGTGAGAAAATATCGAGAAAAAAAGCACTGAATTTGCGTTATCCTCCCAAACAACGGAGAGCGGGCGGAATGAACTTTACCGTTTGCTTGTTCGCTGGACACTGACCTGTTATACTTTAGAGGGTTCTTTTCTTGAAAATTAAATCAACATATCAATTCAACTGCTAAACTAAGACTAACTATAATGCTGAATTAATTACATGTCATCATTCAGCCACGGTACCCAAAATCCTGACTCGGCAACAGATGTCTCGTGGCGGTAGATCCAGCTTACTCCACACAAACGATCGATGTCACCCACCGCCCACCGCCAGACCCACCGTTGCATGGTACATGTCAATCAACGTTCTTCATGGCCACAATGAAAGAGAAGTTTGAAAAAAAAAAACTAGAAGATAATAGATGGAATAAATTACTTTAATGACGGCGCAGGTGGTAAAACGTGGTTTACCACGGTCTGATATCAATTCCATTCGGTGACGTTGGGATTTTCTAAGACGAAAAATCTCCGATCAAGTCTTCCGTCTCATGTTTAAATCGGGGATATATAGAGTGCTGGTTGTCTCCCTGGTGTGACGAACCAGCCTCAGGCTGGAAGACACGAAAATACAAAACAACAGCAACAACAATAAATTCGTTTATTACATTGTCCAATATTTGTATAATTTACCGAACCGAATTGTCTAGTTTCCATTTTTTGTTTACTGTTCTGCTCAGTGTTCAAAGTTAATAATTAATCATTTCTTTATCATCGAGATTTTCACAACTGAGCGGGTTCATCTCCCGTCGTAGTCACTCAAATACCTTTTGAGTATTTTCATAACTTGCCCGGGGGTGAGATTAGAACTCGTGGCTTTGGCGTGAAAGGTATGAATGTTAACCACAACGCCGGGGTCACCCCCTGTTCAAGGTTAGTTCAGAAAGATAAAGAAAGTATCCAAATGGGGCGATCTCGATAATCAAGGAACTAAAAAAAAACCAGATTATCTATACACCCTGGATCTTCGGAGAAAAAAAAGGCTTGTGTGCTCACGCCGGAAGCGGCCGTGGCTTAAGACCAGCCGCTTGGGGCATTGACTAGTCTCCTACTGGAACTGAGTGTCTCCTCCGAGGAAAACGAATGGTTATTTTTAATTCTTGAATTATACCCCACGTAAACTGATTTTGCTCTCTTGTTTTGTCCTTTTACTCATATAAATTTCATTATTACCTTTCAACAGGGCTGCTGCGTATACAAACAACAGTCAAAGTATTTTGCTTAACATGCTATCCAGTGAATTCACTATTATAGACAACCCATTCAAAAAGGATGAGCCAATTACCGGACTGTATCTCTTAAACAGGAATTTTTTCTTGCATACAAAACTACGATACGCTTACTATGACATGCGAGGAACGCTGATAGAAATACAGGAAATTAAAGATATAACGGATGAGTGGGAATTATTATGTATTTATGTAATTTCCAAAAATAATAACATTATTTTAACAGTACGCAATTAATTTACAGTTACGGAATTTTCGTCATTCACTAATTTCTTCGCAATTATGTGGTCTGGAGCAATAAACGATACAAAGCTTGTGCTCTATACAAGCAAGGATCAATTAAAAATATCACCAATAACCATGCATAGTGTGATTACTATGAAGAAAGACAAAAAAATAATGTACTGTTGTTATCATGATAATCTTTACCAGGTAAATGTGGAAAACTCGCTTAAAACAATAAAATAATGAATAAAATCAAACATTCTTAAACTATCACTAGGTAAGCGAATTCCAATACGCGGAAAATATTGAAGATAAAACGGCAGAATGGAAACATATGCGCGATTTGCCTCGTTATGATAATGATGTCAAGGAAATGGCACTTCAGCTAAAGATGGATCAAAACGATCGGTTCCTGTTAGCTAGCACAGCTAACGGATTCGTTATTTGGGACTTTGACACGCAAGATCCAATCTCTGAGGAAGCCATATATCTTGCATTACCTCATGGCGTACGCAACATTTCCACGAAAATGACTCAATCGAATTCCATAATGATCAGCTCTAAAGTCGATTACGCGGTTGCCGGTGTGCGGTAAGATAATTACAGTTATCATTAGACTGAAGAACTGTACGTTACATTTCAGGAAAAATTTGTACGTTTGGAGTGTCAAATCGAAGCAACTGATGAAGGTCTTAGATGCGCATTTTGGAAGAATCATGCAGCTTGAAGCGTTGACCATTGGAACTTGGAATAGTGTTATTACATCCAGCATCGATAGGTCGGTTAAAATTTGGAACATCAACAATATTTTTGAACAGGTCCACGTTATTGACAGACATGAACTGCAAATTGACAGCATCAGGTTTGTAACAAATAAATATGCGTTATACTTGAAAACTGGAATAATCGACTAGTAAAACATAATTTAACCCTTGTTATTCATGTTACACATTACATCGTATGTAGATTACTGTGCGCTGATCAAATACTATATATAACGTGATGATCAGGAGTGAATTGATAATTTCAGTTTACTACCAGAACGACAATAAAAACAACAAAATAGGTCAATCAGTAGTCTTTATACAGAAAAAAGCTTTTTTTTCGGAAAACAGTTCAACTAGGACTGTTCCCATGCCAATCTTATGTTGGCCTATATCATACACAACATGTCTTCTAGGATAACTATAGTAATTTTTGATCATGACATATCGAAAAAAGCTCATTTCGACAAAAAAAAAACCATTACATCCGAAAAATCTCGTGAATTAAGGGTATGCCAGTAAGTCTAAGCACGATTCAAAAATAACAATACAAGCTCAATTTTTGAAGAAAAAAAAAACAATTTTTATATCACTTTTATGTCTTTTACAATATTTTCCTACAGTTTAACGCGACTTATGCGAGATCTATTTAAATGTACGCCAATGAGCGGACTTATGATTTAACGCTGCTCATTACCTTCAGCACAGACTATTTGCCTACGTAAACTATTCAATTTTAAACAGTCCCTTACAAAAGTTGTAATAGGGTCTGCTGCCCTAACTTGTTTTCGAAAATATCCCTTTGTAAATATCTGCTAATATCACATATAACTACTGTGTGCATTAAAAAAAAGCGACTATTTTCAGCTAGATGGTAAAACAAAACTGGTGTTAGCTCGAAACACTTTTTTTAATCGACTTTCTGGGACTTTGCCATTTTTTGAGTTAGGAGAGTGAATTCAATTTTACTTGAATGATTTGAATTCAACTGCTGAGATATTCATGGCAATAGAATTGAAACATACCCTACATCATTTAACATATTATTTGTGAGATTTCATTGCGGTGGTTGGCTTATTTTCCATTAGAGTGGTCCTTTTTTATGAAAAATTTAAAAAAATTGAATTTGAATGGAATATAGATGATAATAGTATTGAAACATCTCTCAAATAATCTTTAGCCACTGTCAGCATGTAATATGTGATATTCCGTTAGGGTGGCCTAATTATTTTCCATAAGAGTGGCCCCTTTTGTCGAAAATTTAAAAAAAATCGAAAAAAATCTAAATTTGAATGGGATATTGGAAGCAATATTTTTTTAACACCTCTTTCATCATCGTAGGCCATTATCTATAATAGATTCATGATATTTCATTAGGCTTTGCTCATTTTTATTCCATTAGGGTGGTCCTTTGAAAAATAATTGAGAGTTTGAATCTAAAAGTGAATACAATAGCATTTACACATCTCCTGTGTCATTGTAGATTATTGTTACATTTAATATATGATATTTCATCATGTGTGTGTGTGTGTGTGTGTGTGTGTGTGTGTGTGTGTGTGTGTGTGTGTGTGTGTGTGTGTGTGTGTGTGTGTGTGTGTGTGTGTGTGTGTGTGTGTGTGTGTGTGTGTCCAATCTAACACCCATCGGCCGGCAATGGTATTATGGAAGAAATCTGTTTACAACAATCATTCAAGTGACTATTGGAAGCAGCTTTAATCCGGGAGCAAGAAAGTGATAGCTCTACTGCAGATCCAGCAACCCATTTCAGAATGTCTGGAGAGTCACGCCCATTCCGAGGTTACTTTCACATACAATAAGCCCCGCATGTAAACATTACCGATATCATTTGGATAAGGGCACTGTAACACACTTCCAGATTTGGAAATTTTGAATTTCCAAACCAGGCACGTATTTAGTATTATTTGAAAATAAGATTTTTTTTTTTTTTTTTCATATTTACATTTCATGTTAATCTAGGTGCTCCAGCTACTACCGTAACGTATCAACCTTAATTGTTAAAATATGTATCTAATTTTGTTTACATTGTTCATGCCTTAGCAGTTCAGTATTTTAAACAGGTTTTTATTCCTGCGTGTCAGTATAACAATGATAATCTTAAAACTAAAAACAAACTAAAATCAATCTAAACTAAGCATAAAGGGAATTAATCATTGCAATAGAAGATTGCAACGATTTTTGTCTGAAATTATTAATTATTTTGTTGGACATTTGTTCTAAAGTCTCAACATTCGAAATTCTATGTACTTCGTTAGTACTGTACCAAGAAGGCAGCTTCAAAATCATCTTCAGAACTTTGTTCTGAATCCTTTGAAGTATTTTTTCCTGGAAGCACAACAACTAGACCATATTGGAACAGCATAAAGCATGGCCGGTCTAAAAATTTGTTTAAATATTAGTAGTTTGTTCTTCAGACAAAGTTTGGATTTTCTGTTTATAAGAGGATATAAACATTTTATATATTTATTACATTTGGCTTGAATGCCTTCAATGTGATTTTTAAAATTTAATTTTTGATCAAGTAATAGACCAAGGTATTTCACTTCGCTTGACCAGGAAATTAGAACACCGCTCATAGTAACGATGTGACTACTACTAGGTTTCAAAAAAGAAGATCTAGGTTTGTGTGGGAATATGATAAGTCGAGTTTTGGAAGCGTTGGGAGAAATCTTCCATTTCTGTAAATAAGAAGAGTAAATGTCCAAACTTTTCTGCAGTCTCCTGCAAATGACACGAAGACTTCTTCCTTTAGCGGAGATGCCTGTGTCATCAGCAAACAAGGATTTCTGACAACCCTGAGGCAAATCAGGGAGGTCGGAAGTAAAAATGTTATATAAAGGGTGTCCACGATGAAATTGCCACACTATGAAATTGCTCTAACTTTTTAACCGTTGGGTAGAATTTAATGAAAATTTGAGTGGATTTAGTTCATAGTGCATTATTTACATCCTGCAAGTTTTAAAGTCCTGTGATTAAAACTCGCGGAAATGGAGTCGAAAGAACAGCTCGTGCGTGATAAAATCTTGCGCATTCATCACGAGAACAAGGATCTCTCGCATCGTTCCATCGCTAAAACGTTGGGAATCGCGAATTCCACGGTGTCGCGAGTGATTAAGCGGTTCGAGGAACGGTTGGCCACCGATTGGAAGCCCAGAAGTGAAGGAAAAAGTATTCCGTACAACACCAAAAATCACAACCGCGTAGTTGGGGCCTTCAACCGAAATCCGAACGCCTCCGTTCGGGATGTGGCTAAGAAGCTGCACCTAAGCCGAAGTTTTGTCCAGAAGGCCAAAACTAAGGCTGGGCTTCGAACGTTCAAGGTACAAAAGGCCCCTAATCGCGACGAGAAGCAGAACAAGTCCGCCAAAACCCGTGCCAGGAAGTTATACCTCAACATGCTGACGAAAGTTGAATGCTGCATCATGGACGACGAAACATATGTGAAGGCCGACTTCAAACAGATCCCCGGCAACCTGTTTTTCACGGCCAAGGATAAGTTCAGCGTTCCGGAGCATGTCCGCACTCAGAAGATGTCCAAATTTGCGAAGAAATTCCTGGTTTGGCAAGCCATCTGCACGTGCGGGAAGCGGAGTGCACCTTTCGTGACCCAGGACACGATGAACGGACAGGTGTACATAAAAGAGTGCCTCCAGAAGCGGCTGCTTCCTCTCCTGAAGGCCCACAACGTCCCAACAATCTTCTGGCCAGATTTGGCCTCATGCCACTACTCCAAGGACGTGCCGAAGTGGTATGCGGACAATAAGGTCAATTTCGTGCCGAAAATGTTCAACCCTCTCAACACTCCGGAGCTCCGCCCCATCGAGAAGTACTGGGCGATTATGAAGCAGCACCTTCTTAAACGACTTAAGGTAGTGAAGACAGTCGAGGAATTGAAGAAAGTATGGGTTTACATGCAAAAAACGGTTGATTCACAGGTTGTGCAGAATCTTATGGCCGGGGTTAAGGCCAAGGTGCGGGCATTTGCGTATGGACTGTAAATAAAATACGAGTAAAATGGTAAAATGAAGTTTAATAGTTATTTCTCAATCCCTGAAAATTTGATGGCAATCGGATGAAAACTCGAATTTTGCGAATCAATTTTGTGTGTGGCAATTTCATCGTGGACACCCTTTAGTATCGGCCCAAGAATGCTACCCTGAGGAACTCCAGCTCTAACAGGTAGTCGATCAGATTTGGAATTCTGATAATTTACCTGCAGAGTTCTGTCAGTTAAATAATTTTGAATTAATTTTATAATATAGAGCGGAAAATTAAAGTTTTTCAATTTAGCAATCAAACCTTCATGCCAAACACTGTCGAATGCTTTTTCTATGTCTAGAAGAGCAACTCCAGTTGAGCAGCCTTCAGATTTGTTTGAACGAATTAAATTAGTAACTCTCAAAAGTTGATGATTAGTAGAATGGCCATGGCGAAATCCAAATTGCTCATCAGCAAAAATTGAGTTTGTATTGATGTGAAGCATCATTCTATTCAAAATTAGCTTTTCAAAAAGTTTACTGATTGAAGGAAGTAAACTTATTGGTCTGTAGCTAGAAGCTTCAGCTGGATCTACTTTGGCATTTTTCCATTTGTCAGGAAAGTATGACAAATGAAAACATTTATTAAATAATTTTACCATGAAAGACAAGGTACTCACTGGGAGTTTATTGATGAGTATATAGAAAATTCCATCATCACCTGGAGCGTTCATATTTTTTAACTTTTTAGTTATAGTTTTTACTTCATCCAAATCAGTACCTCAGGATTCATCAAAAATATTTTCCCTTGAGGAAATATTCAGATAATCAAGAGAAACCTGATTCTCAATAGGACTAGTAAGACCCAAACTGAAATTATGGGAACTCTCAAACTGCTCAGCAAGTTTTTGAGCTTTTTCCACATTTGTTAGCAATATTTTATCACCTTCTTTGAGCGCTGGAATAGGCTTTTGAGGTTTCTTTAAAATTTTTGAGAGTTTCCAAAAAGGTTTGGAACTTGGCTCTAATTTTGACACATTATTTTCAAATTGTTTGTTCCTCAGGGCAGAGAAACGTTTTTTAATTTGTTTTTGCAAATCTCGCCAGATAACTTTCATGGCGGGATCGCGTGTTCTTTGATATTGTCTTCTACGGATATTTTTCAGACGGATCAAAAGCCAGTCTATTATAATTGTATTGAACTTTACCTCGCATTTTGGAACTGAGACAGCTCTTGCTTCAACGATGGAAGTAGTCAGAGAGTCAAGTGCATTATCGATATCATTTTTAGTTTCCAAAGGAATATTAGGATCAAAGTTATATTCCATGAATGTTTGATATTGGTTCCAATCAGCTCTATGATAATTGAAAGTAGAACTGTTGGGATTAGAAATTATTTCTTGAGATATTTCAAAAGTTACTGGAAGGTGATCCGAACCGAAGTCTGCATGGGTAACCAATTGGCTACAAAGTTGACATCAATCAGTTAAGACCAAATCAATAGTTGAGGGATTTCTGGCAGAAGAAAAGCAAGTTGGGCTGTTTGGGTATTGGATAGTGTAATAACCCGCAGAACAATTATCAAATAGTATATTACCATTGGAATTACTTTGAGCATTATTCCACGATCGGTGTTTTGCATTAATATCACCAATAATGAAGAATTTTGACCTATTACGGGTAAGCTTCTGTAGGTCACCCTTGAGAAGATTCTTTTGCTGACCTACGCATTGGAATGGTAAATAGGCAGCTAATAGTGTAAGTTGACCAAATTTTGTTTCAACAGAAACCCCCAAAGTTTCAAAAACTTTGGTATCAAATGAAGAAAGAATTTGATGTTTGATACGCCCATGAACAATTATGGCAACGCCACCACCTGGACTTTCAAGACGATCATTGCGGTGTACGAAATAATTAGGATCCCTTTTTATTTTATCACCTGGTTTAAGAAATGTTTCAGTTACAACGGCAATATGCACGTTATGAACTCGTAAAAAGTTAAACAGCTCGTCTTCATTATTTTTAAGAGATCGAGCATTCCAATTTAAAATATTCAGTGTCTTAATACCCATTGCTGAATTTCAGGGTCATGACAATATTGTTTGCAAATTTTATACCAGTTTGAATTGCATCAAACATGGAGTTTGTATTTAACATTCCATTAATCATATCGATTAATGATTTCTTTAAAAAATCCATTTTTGGAGCGGTTATGCTACCTAAGTCAAAATCTTCAACATTTCTGGTAGAATTTTGGTTTCTACCGGCTGTAACGGCAGCGTAGGAAGCTCCATTACCTAGCTGTACATTGCTACCAGCAGGTAAGAATTGAGCATTGAAAACTTGTGCTCTGTTTGTACTTACGGGTACATTTGTACTTCGCTGACCATTGTTAACAGCAGATAGCAGTGGAAAATTTGACGGTTGGGCATTGATCGTACCTTCCGGTACGAATGTTGGATTTCCTCCTCGATGACCGTTGTTAACAGCCGAGGAATAATTACCTGGTCGGGAACGTGAAGCGGTCCCTACCTGATGCCTAGCACGAGAATTCAAGATCGCTTTGCGTGTCTTGCATTCCCAAAAATTGGATTTGTGGTTTCCACCACAATTCGCACATTTAAAATTTTTGGGATCCTTCACAGGACAGTTGTCCTTGGCGTGAGAGGAATCGCCACAATGCATGCATTTGGCATCCATGTGACAATTTTTCGTCCCGTGACCCCATCCCTGGCATTTACGGCACTGGGTGAGGTGTTGAGAATTTCCTCCAGTTTTCCTGAAGTGTTCCCACTTCACTCTGACATGGAGCATAAGGCTGGCTTTTTTCAATGCCTTGAGGTTATTCAGTTCATTTGATTTAAAATGAATTAAATAAAAATCGTTTGAAATCCCATTGCGAGAATCGCCAGGTTGGGATTTCTTTTTCATCTTTATCACTTGAACTGGTGTAACTCCAAGCAATTTGATAATTTCTTGTTTGATCTCATCCAGGGATTCACCACTGGCTAGACCTTTTAAGACCACCTTGAACAGACGTTCAGTTTTGGTGTCATGTGTAAAGAATTTGATGCCTCTTTGAGCAAGATACTCCACGAGAAGTTTAAATCCGATCAAGGTTTCAGCCAATACACGGCATTCACCCCGACGACCAATTTGAAAGGAAAATTTAGAATCTTTTATGAAATTCGTGAGTTCCTTACGGAGCCCATGAAAATCAGATGTTGTTAACACAATAGGTGGAACCTTTTCTTTCCCTGCATTAATTCGGGAATGCTTCGAAGATTTTTGTCTGACTGATGGATCATTCTCATCATCAGTCAGAATATCGAATTGATTGCTCAAATCAATATTGTTAGAAGGGGAATCCAGAGATTGTCCCTTTCTTTTGCGTTTAGGCGCCATATTCTCCAAAATGATTAGAATTTATACGTTTTCTCCTAATCAACTTCCAAGCAGATTCTACAAGAATCCGAAGGGTCAAAGAGGAATTTTCCAAATCGATATCCAAGTCGGATATGAACGGTGGCGTGATGGTTGAATGTACTTTGGACCTTAGTACTCAGCATAAATGGGACTTCTGGCGCATAATTATATGTTATCAAATCATATAATGTTTATCAATATATTATGATTGAATAAATACCGAGTAACGATTAAATAAATAAAATATGCACAAGCAAACGGTGAAGTTCGTTCCTTCCTTCCCTCTTTCCTCATGTTATTTCCACCGAAATTTTCGTTGAGGTCGGTGGAGACGCACGGACATTTATAAATGTTAATATTCTTGGAAAAGAGATTCTAGCTCTTCTAGATAGCGGAGCACAACGAACCGTACTTGGTATCGGTTCTATAAAACTTCTTAAAGATTTGTGTTTGAAAATTTATCCGTCTGATGCTTCAGGAGTCGAAATTGAAGGGTACGTTAACTTACCTGTAACTTTCAACCAAGAATGCCATATAATGCCCACTTAGATTGCACCCAAATTGAACCGCAGGCTTATTTTAGGCTACGAAGATTTTTGGAAAGTATTTCGACTTCAGCCAGCTATACTCAACCAATCAGAACTTTTCGAGCTCTGTACAAAAGATGCAGAGAGTCAGAGGGAGCGAAAAGAGATAAATGAATTGAGTGCAGCCAAATTACATGAGATAGAGGAGGTGAAGGGGTTATTTAAAGGATCAGTGGAGGGGAAGTGCTTGATATCACGTCGTTGATATCACACAAAATCAAATTAAGTGAAGAATTTTTGAAATCACCACCGATCCGTATCAAACCTTACCCCACCTCACCAGACATGCAAGTCAAAATAAATAAGGAGCTTTACAAAATGTTGACAAAAAAAGTAGAAGTGATTGGAGTCTGAGTACAGTACCGGTTCTTAAGCCAACCGGTGAGGTACGATTATGCTTGGATGCCCGACGCCTAAACAAACGCACGAAAAGGGGCGCTTATCCCCTCCCGCACCAGGATAGGATACTCAGCAGGTTGGGATCTTGCAAATATTTGTCAACTATAGACTTGACAAAGGCCTTTCTACAAATACCACTTGATCCTGAGTCAAGAAAATATACCGCATTTTCTGTGCTTGGGAGAGGGTTGTTTAATTTCACCAGATTGCCATTCGGACTCGTTAATAGTCCAGCTACGTTAGCAAGACTAATGGACGACGTTCTATGGTGCGCTATGGTGAAATGGAACCGGGGGTTTTCGTTTACCTCGATGATATTGTGGTGGCAAGCGAAACATTCGAAGTACATATTCAAAGCCTACGAGATGTTTCCGAGCGCTTGAGAAAAGTGAATCTCTCGGTGAACATGGAGAAGTCGAAGTACTGCATAAGGAGCTCCCGTACTTAGGCTATATTCTCTCGTCAGAAGGTCTTTGACCGAACCCAGATAGGGTGGAAGCCATTATTAACTATGAAAGGCCAAATTCCTTTCGTTCTCTCCGCAGATTTTTGGGAATGGCCAATTATTATAGGCGGTTTATACCAGGTTTTAGCGAGTATACAGCACCATTGACAAATCTGCTTCGCAAATAAGCCTAAGTCAATTCAATGGAACGAGATGGCTGAACAAGCTTTCTCTAAAATTAAAGAATGTTTAATTACCGTACCTGTCCTTAGTAATCCCAACTTTGACTTACCGTTTGTGATTCAATCGGACGCAAGTGACTGAACAATTGCAGCTGTCTTAACACAGGAGCACAAACAGGGTGAGAAGGTCATTGCATACTTCTCTCAGAAGATTTCCCCTGCCCAGCAATCATATGCAGCCTTGGAGAAGGAGGGCCTAGAAGGGCTCTCTGCCATTGCCAAATTCCGACCGTATATTGACGGTGCTCATTTTACCGTCGTGACTGATGCCTCCGCCTTGACGCACATAATGAAAGGCAAACGGAGGACCTCATCAAGGTTAAGTTGATGGAGCATTTAACTCCAAGGATATGACATGTTGATTCGTCATCGGCGTGGGCGAGACAACATAATCCCTGACGCCTTGTCTCGCGCTGTCGAAGCGTTAGAAGTGGAGGATCTTTGGTACTCCACGCTGTATAAGCAAGTCCAAGAAGACCCCGATGACCACCTAGATTTCAAAATCGAAGATAATAAATTATACAAATATGTGCCTTCGAAAACTGAGACACTAGATTATGTTTTTGAGTGGAAGCATTGTGTGCCCGAGGGTTCTCGTGAGAGTATTATTCGAGCGGAACACGAAAAAGCCTTCCATATAGGCTATGAAAAGCTTCTTGATAAAGTGAGAAGGAGACACTTTTGGCCCCGAATGGCAACGACCGTGCGAAAATTTGTAGAGAGATGCGAGACATGCAAGGAGTGTAAGCCTACGAATGTCTCTCAACACCCAGAAATGGGAAAGCAAAGATTTTCTACAAAATATTGGCCATAGACTTTATACAGTCACTTCCACGAAGTAAGTCTGGTAAAACTCACCTTTTAGTGCTGATGGATTTATTTTCGAAGTGGACTATGCTTTTTCCGGTGAAAAAGATTAGCACACGTTTGGTAATGAAAACTCTAGAGGAATATTGGTTCCGCAGATACTCGGGCCAGAAATTTGGATCAGCGATTTGATCAGTTTTCTTAGCAAGGATTTCAAGCAGTTCTTGGATCACTACAGGGTTGTTCATTGGACTAATTCTCGTCACCATAGCCAAGTCAACCCTGTGGAGCGGTTGAACAAGACCATTAATTCATGTGTACGTACCTACGTGAAGGGTGATCAGAAAACATGGGATACGAGAATATCCGAAGTAGAACATGCTCTCAATAATACAACCCATTCTTCAACCAGATTCTCACCCTACCGTATTTTATTTGGCCATAAAATCATCGCTACAGGAGATGAGCACCGGCTGGATGCTGTAACCAGCGATCTAACAGCGAGCGAAAGAGATGGGCAAAGACTCAAAATAGATAAAACTGTTTTCGATACAGTGGTCAAAAATTTGACGAAGGCTCACAACAAAAGTATTCATAATTACAATTTACGCTTTCGTAGACCGGCACCTGTTTATGCTGTTGGCCAGAAAGTTTATCGTCGAAACTTTATCCAATCATCAGCTGGCGATAACTTTAATGCTAAACTGGGACCTGCTTATGTTCCATGCAAAATAGTCTCTAGACGTGGTACAAACTCCTATGAGCTCGAGGATGAGTCTGGTAAAAATTTAGGAATCTTTTCGCCTGCAGATCTAAAACCAGGGATTCCAGAAGCACAAGTCAGAAAATTTCTTTGTATATAAGTTCTATTAAGGTAAATGATTTAGGTTAAGCATTCGAGAAAATAAAAATAGATGGATAACTTCAAAAACAAACAAAAGTAAAAGGGTAGAAAATAAAATCAGGTCATTGTCTCAAGACAAGGTCAAGGTCACAGTCAAAGTCACGGACAGTAATCCGATCCAAAGTGTGAGCAAATGAAGCGCAAATGTCTTGCCATGGTTCAATAGTCCAAGCGATAGTCGAATAGTAAGTCACAGAATGATCACGGTCTAGTCACAGCCAAAGTAATAGTCTCCTTTCACTAAAATTTCTTCGAAAAGTAATCAGCGTCATTGGAATATCACCGATAAATGGTTAAAAATGAACAATGTCCATTTTCAATCGCCGCGCAGCAGATTCTTTAAACTACTAGTTCAATCTGCGTTACGACTCAAGAAAAAAGCACTTGAAGGTCCCGATTGTATAAACACTTTAACAATTTCTCTGCAACTAAAGATGTAAAATTTCACCAGGTATTTGCCAAAATCGATACAGCAGAAATCAACACCAGTCTTTCAGCCATGACCAAGCACGTTTGATTAGAAGCTTCTGTTTGATACAACTCACAAGGTCGAAGGGATCAAATCTCTTCCTCTAAGTCCCGAGATGGTACTCAGATGATGGGGAGAGGATAAGATCAATTGAACAATCCGATATAGGGTAAACGTCTACGCGTAGTATTTCACCAAAGAGGGTGAAATGGATTAATTTGGTTTTTTTACACTCAGGTGTTTTCTATTATGAAAGTATGGTAGCTTGAACGAAGCATCTCAACCCAGGGTGGAAATGACAGTATCAACCCATCAGTGAAAATAAATTGATAATTTTATCATCAATTTATTTTTGGTGGGGATGTAGGGTAGTGTTAACATTTGAGTCCTTTGCCCCATGATACAAGCCAGTACACTACGAGAGAATTGCTATAACATATAAGCTTTAGAGCACTTCACTTATGCACAGGACAGCAATAGAGGCAATAGGTACCTGTTCTAACTGAGAACCCAAGATGATGATTTGTAGAGTGAGATGATGGATATTATCGATGATTATAATATTTATAGGTAGATGTAAAAAAAAGTTTGTAGATAGGAACCTATCAGTAATTAAAACATATGTTAATGGCTTATAATGAATGGAGAAGTATACACCCGAAAACGGTCAGATTAAAAACTGTTATACACCATATGTAATACATCCACACACTACAGTCATGAGTAAACTAATCGGTTGGGATCAATTGGATGGAATTTTGGATGGAATTTTGGCTATTGGATGGAATTTTGAGATAAGGCAAAGCGGAAAAGGATCAAATGGGGGTAACTTTGGGACATTTAGGAAAATAGAGGTTGGCTACCGGATGAATACTGCATACAAGTTCTTTTCCACTTCAGCTAGCAAGCTATACGGATCGTGCCCAGAAAAAGTTAGGAAGTTTAAAGTGAAAACAGTCGTTGAAGATATAGTAGAAAATTGTAGCAGTTAGAACATAGATTTTAGAATCAGGTAAACTACCCAAAACCATGCCATCCGCTAGCAACCCTTGTAATTCCTTCCCCAATCCCTGAACGGAATAGGACCCATTGGTAAATTTACCAAGTTCCCGCCTACCCGCGTGAATCTGCGATAGGTAGTAGCCTAGTACCAGCATTCGGTATCGGCTACCAGGAACAGGAGCAGCGAAAATCATCGGATCGTGCCAATCGTCATCGGTTGACTGTCCCCGCTCGGTGGCCACGTGTTTGTGGACCGACCGAAAGAACCGCAATCTTCCCAGCACCTCGTGGAACGAGTGCGAATACCGAGTCGGACGATCATCCGATCGTGCCGATCCTCATCAATTGCGTCGCCCTTCCCGCCAGATCCCACCGTCGCCGGCCGGCCATCCACATTACACACTCACACCAAAACTTGTAAGTAAGTGAATAAAAAGTTAAAGCTAGAGTGACCATGTGTTTTTCCTCTTGATCCGTGTCCCTCATTATTGTCCGGAGCCGACCTTGAGAGCTCCGTCTCTCAAGCTCGAGCTAGTCGCCGCAGAAGAGGCTGGTGGATAGCCCACCCCCACACGGGTCCCCGTGGCTCTAGACCAGGGACGTGGGGTTTTGCCTTAGAGAGAGTGAGTTACATTTGGAGAGTAACAGCTTTTTCGCGACATCCCGAACGGAACAGTTGGGTTGGCGTTTAAAGGCACCAACCACTCGTTTGTGATCCTTCACACAGTACGGAACACTTTTTCTACCACTCACCTTCTTCTGTTCGACAGTTAAACGTTCCCCGAAACGTTTTATGACGCGAGACACTGTAGACTGGTAAATTATCAACATTTTTCCGATGGCTCGTTGCGAAAGACGTGGGTTGTCGAGGTGCGTGTGCAAAATGTTCTCGCGCACTTGCTGTTCCTTCGACTCCATTTTCGAAACTACGACATATTTCACAATGAAACTCACGCAGTGAGTTTCATTGTGTAAACAATACACGAAGTGTAAACAATACACGCTGAGGTCATTTCACCCAAAAGGTGTTTTCTATTATGAAAGTATGGTAGCTTGAACGAAGCATCTCAACCCAGGGTGGAAATGACAGTATCAACCCATCAGTGAAAATAAATTGATAATTTTATCATCAATTTATTTTTGGTGGGGATGTAGGGTAGTGTTAACATTTGAGTCCTTTGCCCCATGATACAAGCCAGTACACTACGAGAGAATTGCTATAACATATAAGCTTTAGAGCACTTCACTTATGCACAGGACAGCAATAGAGGCAATAGGTACCTGTTCTAACTGAGAACCCAAGATGATGATTTGTAGAGTGAGATGATGGATATTATCGATGATTATAATATTTATAGGTAGATGTAAAAAAAAGTTTGTAGATAGGAACCTATCAGAAATTAAAACATATGTTAATGGCTTATAATGAATGGAGAAGTATACACCCGAAAACGGTCAGATTAAAAACTGTTATACACCATATGTAATACATCCACACACTACAGTCATGAGTAAACTAATCGGTTGGGATCAATTGGATGGAATTTTGGATGGAATTTTGGCTATTGGATGGAATTTTGAGATAAGGCAAAGCGGAAAAGGATCAAATGGGGGTAACTTTGGGACATTTAGGAAAATAGAGGTTGGCTACCGGATGAATACTGCATACAAGTTCTTTTCCACTTCAGCTAGCAAGCTATACGGATCGTGCCCAGAAAAAGTTAGGAAGTTTAAAGTGAAAACAGTCGTTGAAGATATAGTAGAAAATTGTAGCAGTTAGAACATAGATTTTAGAATCAGGTAAACTACCCAAAACCATGCCATCCGCTAGCAACCCTTGTAATTCCTTCCCCAATCCCTGAACGGAATAGGACCCATTGGTAAATTTACCAAGTTCCCGCCTACCCGCGTGAATCTGCGATAGGTAGTAGCCTAGTACCAGCATTCGGTATCGGCTACCAGGAACAGGAGTTAATCTCAATCGTCATCGGTTGACTGTCCCCGCTCGTGCCACGTGTTTGTGGACCCCCTTCCCCCCCCTCTCCTCCATCATCCGTTTTTCGTGCCGATCCTCATCAATGCGTTGACTGTCCCGGCCGTCGTCCACGTGTTTTTGTCCGGAGCCGACCTTGAGAGCTCCGTCTCTCAAGCTCGAGCTAGTCGCCGCAGAAGAGGCTGGTGGATAGCCCACCCCCACACGGGTCCCCGTGGCTCTAGACCAGGGACGTGGGGTTTTGCCTTAGAGAGAGTGAGTTACATTTGGAGAGTAACAGCTTTTTCGCGACATCCCGAACGGAACAGTTGGGTTGGCGTTTAAAGGCACCAACCACTCGTTTGTGATCCTTCACACAGTACGGAACACTTTTTCTACCACTCACCTTCTTCTGTTCGACAGTTAAACGTTCCCCGAAACGTTTTATGACGCGAGACACTGTAGACTGGTAAATTATCAACATTTTTCCGATGGCTCGTTGCGAAAGACGTGGGTTGTCGAGGTGCGTGTGCAAAATGTTCTCGCGCACTTGCTGTTCCTTCGACTCCATTTTCGAAACTACGACACATTTCACAATGAAACTCACGCAGTGAGTTTCATTGTGTAAACAATACACGAAGTGTAAACAATACACGCTGAGGTCATTTCACCCAAAATTTCGTTGAAATCAACCCAAAGGGCGAAATGTCAAAGCTTATTGAAAGTGATGCAATTTAACTGTGGAAACCCCTTATACCTCGACACAAAGAAGCTTTATTTTTTTTCGTTACGGTATACGGTATAACCGAAGCAAGCAAAAAATATATCTAGCGAATATGGTTCAAAATACCTTGAGGATATCGCCAAAAAAAATTTCAATCATCGAACAGGGTTAAACAACCTATCTAGTATTATTTCACTAATATCTTATTAGAAAATGTCTTTGCCTTTTGACTTCTTTTTGTAATTTTGTACACGCATTGTACACTAATTTTGTACCCGCATTTAGTATGAGAGACTTAGTTCAGCACGCCCTTAAATGTTCTAGCACTCCCTTAAATTGACAAAAAATAGTTTTTTCAACAATTTTCGGTTCCATGGAAATTTAAATCTGATAATGATTTTAAACAAATAAAATTTTTCAAGTAAAGAATAAAATAGTTGAATTTTCTTGATTGTTTGTGAAAACTTAACTAATAATTTGAGATATTATGGTATATTGTTGAGGACATGCACTTAACATTAAACAAAATCGTATTTCTAAATTCTGACCTGCTTTCAGGAATGAACGTTTTGGGATAATTAAATGTGCTTCTTGTTATTATTTAAACCCGTAACGCTCCCGGCGAAGGACTTTCTAAGGCCTTCCGTTTATTAATATATTTCAAAATTGTTTTAAATAATTTTAAAACATTAATAAAGAAACGTTCTTTTCATAAAGTGTTCATTTTGAAAAAAAAAAAAAAAAACAAGTTTGGGTAGTGTAACGAACGATTACACATAGAAATCCACAAACATTCTGAGAGTAAAATGTGATTTCTCCTGATTAGCTTTTCAATATTGAGTACCAAAATTAAGGGAAAAGAATTTGGAAATATCTTCGATGAAGGAAGTATCATGCTATCTAAAACTAAAAGTTCTCGAAATATGACGAAGTACGGCTTTAGGTTAAATTATTGTTGTTAAAAACTAGCCTAAGGCTCCTCAGTATGGATGAACTATTATGTGATATTTTTTTTAAGCATTTGCAATAAGTGATTATATATAAGTGATTTTGGCATTCAACAATATTGACGTTCAATGCTCCCAGGAAGGCCAGGACGTCGATGATGCCGATTAGTTAAATTTTACTGAGAAATTCGGTAAAATGGCAATGGTTTGGCAAGAAATTTGCGAATGTGAAATGCGGTTAGAACCGTTTGTGAAATCAGAGACAATGAAAACTGATACGTACATCCAGGAATGCTTGAATCGACATTTGCTGCCAACGAGTATTGTTTTTGCCGGATTTGGAATCTGTGGTGTTTTCCAAGCTCGTTAAGATAATTTTAAAATAATGTTTTTGAAAGCTAGATAAGATGATGTAAAAAGAAAGTAATTTCATTATGCTTCCATTCAGTAGACATCCAACTTTTTGTTGAAATTACGCATTTTCGAGCACACCAAATGCCACATCTCTGGCGATCAACATGGTTTCGTGCCTGGATGTTCGGTTACTACCAATCCTAGATTGCTTCTACTAGGAGATGGCTGCAGGCTTGCGTATGCTGCTGATCTACAGCTGTTTTTTGTGGTACGGACTGCCGAGGATTGTACTCGTCTTCAATCATTATTGGATTGATTTACTGATTGGTGCCGTCGGACTTCCAAAGTGTATGGTAATGTTGTATTACCGCATCAAGCAGCCGATTGTTTTCGACTATACTACAATGGCGTTGTTCTACATAGAACCGACCAGCTCAGCGATTTAGGTGTTCTACCGATTCCATCGAACAGCGTTTAGAAACAACGAACCTCTAACAGCTATGATGCGAACGTTTACGACTGTCGAAGAATTGTTTGAATTTGGCGAATCTTCAGCTCACTTTTTGGCTCGTATTTGTAATGCTCGTTTTATTTAGTTTTAAGTTTGTGTCATGTAGACAATAAGTCCGATGAACTAAGTTGATTAAATAAATAAATAAATAAATAAATGAATAAATAAATAAACAACAACATTTTTTACAACATTGTATTGTGCTATGTTGAAAAATAATCACGATAGATTTTTTAATGAAATGTTTTTACAGATCACCTCAAATTTAGTTTGTTTGAAATTAAACCCAAATTATAAGCAACAACTTTGCCGAAGACACTTTGGTTCTTATACCTCAGTTTCATGGTGAAAATAATTGATTTGTGCGTCGTCTTAACTGTAACAGGGGAGACGCTAGAAGAAGTGGACATGTGGACGGCTCTCGTCTGATTGTCAACTGGATGCATGGAGTGAGACTGCAGATATACCATCATAAATAGACCAATTGCAGTGATCTAGGAGGTACTTGATGGCGTTGCATCGTAAGACCTGCGTTTGCCTTGCACCCTTGACGAATTATATAGGCAATTTTCTGACCTCGGCGCTACTTAAGGTCCTGATTAAATTCCGCTGTTGTTTATTAAATTTGAATAACGCATCTTGAATTTGTCTGATGGTAACTAGAACTAGAAACTTAACATTAAAGGTGGCATTAAGAAGCATTTGATTTGAAGGTGGAGAATGTAGCACAAATTTGCCGTGCGAAGAGCGTGAAATGCCATCAGGGTAATCGTAAATCAAATCAAATCGGAGCTGCAACATGAATGGAGACCAGTGAGCTAATATCGTAAGTATGAAAAGAGTAGCAAATATTAGGTGGAAAATGTACATTTTTCGCAAAACAGTCACGTGCTGCAAAATGTTAAAGTCTAAAAACTGCAATCTTGTCTAGGTTCAGTTCAAGTGAACGCTAATGAGAGAAATTTAGATAGAGAAGATTAGATTCTTTTTGTGTGATCATTTTCAAACAGTTTAGAAAGTGTGTTTGACTATTTGATAGCTTGATTAATTACATACTTTTTTTGTAATCTTTGGTGAAGAGTTGAAAATTAATTGGAATCCAAATAATAAACAACACATATATGCAGTAATAAGCCAGCAATCAACGAATTTATGAGCGACATAAATCTATGTTACAATTTTTTAAAACCATCGGCTGGTGGCTGCAGAAATGTTTCGTTGCCTGTAGAAAAATTTCTCCAACATTTTCTCCAATGCCATTTTACCATTGTGTTCAATTTGGTCGTAATGAAAAATATAAAATGTTATGGAAATAATGTCAAAATATAGTATATTTACCCCCACTGGATAAGGCAGAAGGAGTAAGTATGCAATATTTTTGGTAGTTAGGCATTCTCAAGTGAGTTTCGTGATACCACTGTATAGGCCAGGCATTTGAAGCTTTTTAAACTAAGAGACTATTCAGCCAAGATCTGAATGTCTCGTTGATAAAGAAATCAATCAATTAAGCTCTTTAAACCTAGATAAAGTTAAAAAATAATGTATCCACACATACACACAAACACACACATTTTACTAAAATGTTATGCTGAGTCGAATGGCATATGACAATTGCCCGTTTGGAATCCAGATCAAAAGTGGCGTCTTCGTTTGATCTGCATGTCCTTTCCAGTGTAAATAGTAAAATTTATAAGTCCTCTTCACAAGTTACGCTTGATAATCGCATAATATTAGAAAAAGGCTTATTCTTGTTGATCAATTCTCTTCATCAACTTTCTTGTTTGTGAATCATCGACGTTGAAAAAAATAATGTCCATAGAATTAATTGAAGAATGTACCATGTCCATGTCTACAAGTCTTCTGTTGATCTAAACTGCAAGCAGAGTAACAAGTTCGTTTGTTTAGCTGTGGTAAATCAAAGAAAAATTCGACGATGAGAATCGATCATAAAGAGAAGTCACTTTTCAAATGTTACGCGAAATATGTGGATTAAAATGAAAAGCATGAATCACCCTAATGCCACCAGCTGCTGCAACAGACATGTTACAAAGAAAATGCTGTATGCCTATTAAAATCATCTATAGATCTGCCGATGAACAAAAAAATTAAACTGGAAGACTTTTCCTAGAACCGAGGACGAATAGAAAAGGCAAAACAGAAAAAATCAATGTATCAAAAATCTTGGGAAAAAAGGGCAACGCAGAAAAGAAGGATCATCTGAATGCTGACTTTCAACCAGCGTTGTACGTTCGACACACTGGTTATCTAGAAGAACGCTTAATTTCTCCCATTACATATGGGTTCTTTACCTCCTCTCACTTGTCTTTTTGTCTCGGTTTCTTCTTCTAGAAGTCATCCTTTGTTGGAGGGCCAAATTGACAATCTATTTTTACTTTCTTCTCAAATTCTTCATGTATTTTGACTCCCTACTTCGTGTGTACGAGGCGGAGGGACATTGATTGTTTGATGTATGTCTTTTCACTGAAAAAAGGACAGATTTCATATAAGGAAGTTTTGCATTCACATTGCTTTATCTGAAATCAAAACTCTCCGACTCAATGGAATTTGATTTATTCGAAGTCGGTTGATAGTATTTAACAATTTTGCTAAAAAAAAGCCTGCGTGTTCTATTCTATCATATACCTCATTATTGTTGAAAAAATTGATTGTTGAATCAATAAGTATTACTAAATTAATTGACTTAATTCACTCATTAATTGGCTCATTTAATACATTGAAATTGATCAAACGTCTATAGTCTTAAAGTGATGGTCACTAGAATGCAAAAATGGCTGCTTTCATGGCTGATTTTCTTCGCCACTTCGAATTTTGGCACAAATCTAAGAAACTACTACAACTACAAATATTTGAAACTCTGGTCTCTCTTCAAATGTCGAATACAAATATTTGAAATGCAAAACTTTAATGCAAATTTTGTTGGATTGCAGCATGTTAGTAAGTCAAACATTAATTACTAGTAAAGCGATGAGCTGAAATGTAAAAAAATACATTAGTTGATGTCGGCTGAACCTTCATTAAATTTATGATCTAAAATTTTTAAATTTTGCTAGATTCTTATGTGATTTAGTTTATCTTGCCTGTTAAATAAGCTTATCCTGCCTAGGACGGAAGCTCGGTTACAGATAAAAAGCAAGACGGGTTGAGATATTTGTCGACATGGTATTATACCACGATAGTTATTATTATTATTATTATTATTATATAATATATAGTATGATTATTCTTGTCACAAAATTAAGTACGAGTACGACACGGGCACAGGCATGGCGGGAGAATATGGCCTCCCTAAGTTTCATGTACAATTTATCAATAAATGTACTAAAATTTAACTTTGATGATTCTTGAACTGTTTCATGATGAATCTTAACTAGTATGAAAAGGCAAAACTTAAACCATGTGGCCACCTGCAGTGATAAGCTGCCAAATTGAACATATCGAATTTCTCGGACACATATAAGGCGATGGTCTTCGGCAAATATGTTCGGTAAGTTAAAATCTTTAACAAGACAAGAGGTTCATATATGCTGTATCTTAAATTTTCATATACTGCTGGTCTACGCATAACTGTCTCATGTTCGATGCAATTCTTATGATTTTGGTTTTCGAAATTTTTTATCAGTAGCTCGAAAACTTCAAGTAGTTAAACATAATTAGAATGTTATTATAACACTTCGGTACGCTACTAAATTAGCTATTAGAGATAAGTGATAAAACACATCCGATAAACAGAATAGGAGTCAACCAGTACTACTATTGTTGGTTTATTTAGCATTTAGCATTTAGCACAACAAATCTTACTGTTTGTTGTATGTTGGGGATGCTCACATAATTTTTACGAGACAACTACAAGTCTATCACTTAAATACTAAATTATCTACTCATAGAATATGATATTATGATGGTTTGCTCCATAGGAAAAACAACATTTTTAATTATGCTCATAAACCGCATTGAACCGATTTGAACCAATTGCAAGGATGTTATCGGGACCACTCATGAATTGAGATGGAGGTTTGCATTATGTGCTCAAAGAAATTCAAAAGCAATCAACTCCAGTACCCGATACATAAGGCACGTTATGCCGTATGTCTCTTTACGTAACTCGTATGTAGGTATTTTTTCCCTCTCCACGTAAGTTTTTTAGCGAGCCGTAATGCGGAGTGCAAAGTGAGATATCTTCTATTCCAAAAGAAAGCTCACCACAGACAGAGTGATTTCGTGGTAGAGTGCAACATTAAACATCATCGCAGTTTAACATCAACTAAATAAGTCATCGAAAAACCCATCTACATCACAGCAGCAGGCAAACAGGCTGCTGTTCGATCGAACGGTCAAGGTTGTTGGCGCCACCGGGTGAGAAAAATTGAATAGTTCTTCAAACCCAGTAAATAATTATGAAATTGCAAGTAAGATTGCTGACCACAAAGTTTTGCATTTATTGAATATTATATCAACGTGCCCTACGTGCCCACGTGACCGAGATGTAGAGAATGACGGTGTGGTCTTATATGCGAGTCTGAAAGTCGAGGATATGAAATCAATCTCTGATTGTCGCTCTTGAAATGACTCTAAAGTCATTCGTGAGCTTGCTACTATTCTGGATGTAAATCAACTACATTCAGCATCGTTGTAAGCAGAAAAAATGTTTATTAACTTTTTGACTCATTTCAGGTCACCTTCGCCGGTTCAGTCCTCCCAAACTATGTAAATTATGTATCGTATTTTCCAAGTGCGCTTGTATGTACAGAGGATACACAATGCTACCAACTGAAAAGAATGGACACTTGGCTAATCATTGCTGCAACAAATTTCATTGCGGCAAGTGTGGTGAGTACTTAAAAGAGCATTTTTGTAGACAAACTGTGCAGAAGTGTATTTATTGTTGTGAGCATCTTCGCCCTTTCCAAGAGTGCCAAGGGTAGAAAAGTTAAGCAACGTTCCGTCACTAGAAGTACTAGACGTATGCAAAAATGCTGAAATATGCAACAGCCATTCAAGATGAAAAACTATTTTCGATTTTGTCAGCTGAAGAATCGGAATCGGATACACTTGACGAAGGTGATTGTACGGCGGTACTCGCTTTCGGATCCTCAAAAAGAAACATTCTAATACTCATACCGTAAGCAATTGACTATTTCACGGCTTCCAAGGAGGATCAATTTCACTGAAAATTAATTTTCGTTTATATTACGAAATCGAAGGTAGGATGAAACAGATTTGTACTTTTTAAGAAGCTACCTTCGTATTTAATGCCGTGCAACTGTCAAAAGCACTAGGCATTTGTTGACAGAGAAAGAACATTCATTCGTTGTACGAAAACAATACAAAGAGCTACGAGTAATATGTTACCAATAAAAATGAAACGTCTTTCTGGATGTTACATGAACGACTGACAGATCTACTTTATCGGCTCAAATTTTAATTGAAAAAAAAGCGAACCACGAAGAGTTGTTCAGCGTGTTATTTTTTAATGTTTCTGACGTGGGGTTCGATCCTGTGATTTATAGGAAGAGCTGATATTGAGTCCGTGGTTGATCTCACTAAACTATGTTGACTCGTGATAAGTTATGTTGACTCGTGATAAGTTATTGATTAATGTGCATGACGTTCTAACTCCCGACAGCGTTTCAATTTCTATTTTGGGATAAATTAATGATTCCCGTCCATCCCAGCAGGAACACCAACATTTATGAGTATGATCGAAGAGAAGCAGGTGGTCTTCACGAAATTCATTTTGTGCATTGTACAAAAAAGGTGTAATGATAGAATTTTGTTAGATGACAACCAATATGAATGTTTCATACAATTTACGAGAAATTTGTTCTTTGTACATAATCCATGTATACGAAACGAGTGAAAGCTAATTTACGAAAATAAATTTTCAGTGTATATATTTCGATGCATAATTCATCGAAGCAGGTCTGAGATATGATTAATATAATTCATTCTTCAGAAAATCAACACAACATCCACGATTTTACATTATATTCCTTGACAGACACGATTCATATGGAGGATTTAGGGATCAAAAAGCCTTGCCAGGCTCCTGTTAGTGGAAAGGGAAACTTCCGCTATAAATGAGCGTTCAAACAATAAGGATTGGACATGAGGCGAGACATCACAATAATGAAGTCTCGACCCACATCCACCCCCTAAAAGCAAGATTTTTTCGACACCTATGGGAAGATAGAATGACTCCATCGCCCAAATCTCCTTTACACCATTTATACTGCCAGCTGACGAGTGACTGATGTGATATTGATCAAGCTTTAAAAACCACTGATTATCCTAATCATGCCATTGTATGGAGGGCCAAAAACGGGTTGGGTGGATCGATAGGCAACATCACTTATACGTTTCCACAGAGATATTAAGCATCTCCTTCCAACAACAAGATTGAACAATTGGTCATAAGAGCCTGTATATATATATATATATATATATATATATATATATATATATATATATATATATATATATATATATATATATATATATATATATATATATATATATATATATATATATATATATATATATATATATATATATATATATATATATATATATATATATATATATATATATATATATATATATATATATATATATATATATATATATATATATATATATATATATATATATATATATATATATATATATATATATATATATATATATATATATATATATATATATATATATATATATATATATATATATATATATATATATATATATATATATATATATATATATATATATATATATATATATATATATATATATATATATATATATATATATATATATATATATATATATATATATATATATATATATATATATATATATATATATACTCTCCATGCAATTCCATTAAAAAATCTTACACAATCTCTCAATTTTTATTATGTTCGTTCAACTTCGTCAACAACTAAAACTATTTTTTCCTTTTTTTTTTTTTTACTTACTTTTCCTGTGCTTTCTCCGTTTCACTGATCCGTGATTCGTCATTTTTCACAATCTTCCCTTAACAAAAATAAATACCTCCCCGTCCATTTGACCTTTGCTCGTCTTTGGCCGCCGTTTTTGTATTTTTTTGTTTTACCACCTAACAAAAAAACGAAACCCTTGAATATGACAATTTTGGTAGAAAAAAAACACAACACAAAGAGTTTTTCTAATTTGACTCTGCGGCGTCCACGACGACTCCTTGTAGAGGTATTTTAAATGAAAGAGGGATTCAACTTTACATTGCAATTCCATGAAAAAAAGTTATACGATCTCTCAGAATTTTATAATATTCGGTAGGATTGTTCAACATCGAAAATATTAGCCCGTATTTTTTTATTTCGTTATTGACTGCCTTTCTGCGTTTGACTGGTCCAAAAATCGTGATTTTTCAAAATCTTCATTTTCAAATTTATACTCCTACCGTTTACCGTTTTGTCATTTTTGGCCATTGTATTGGTATTTTTTTTGAATTTCCAAGCAAAAATACGTGAAACCTTTGAATATAGCAATTTTTGTATGAAAAATACAAAACAAATAGTTTTTCTGAATTTGACTGCGAGGGGGCCTCAACGACTCCTTGTTTTGTATTTTTAATGAAAGAGCATTCAACTTGATATAACATATCAAAAAATTGGAGATGTTCTGCGTGTCGTTTTGGAGATACAATTTTTTAAATAATAAATCATTACTCTTCATTTTATACATCACCCGCCTGTAGAAACGATGAAGATGCATGGTAGATTACCATGCGTCTCCATCCAATCAAACCTATGACTAATGAAATCTATGAGTAGGTACACAGAATGTCAAGTAAATATTATATAATAAATAATATTTACTTGACATAATTATATAATATTATAGCAACTAAGACTAATGAGACTTTAGGTAGATATTGACAATTTGATTACCTAACATTCTTTTCGTTACACAGAGGGGCATTGGTATTATTATTTAAAAGAAGAACCGTTGATACGTATTGACTACCTACTGTAGATGTAGAATGTTTATCGACCTGTGAGATTGAATTGAATTGTTTCTCAGCTGTAGCGATCAGGTCTACTCGCTGACGGGAGGGAGTAGAGTGGAATTTCTAAAGCGGAGAAGCAGCAGAGTGAACAACAACTCTTTTTCATTTCATACTCGTCGCTCGCTTTTGCGTTATCTGTTATTCTGTTGCTTTCTCGCTTTAGAAATTCCGCTCTACTCGCTCCCGTCTGCAAATAGACCTGATCGCTATAGCCGAGAAACAATTCAATACCTATTGTAGTCTAGGCTGCAGTTCACTTCACTTGATCGTAGGTACAATATAAACATCATATAAAACACGGAAATTTATGTAAGAAGTTACCAGTTGAAAACAAAGTATCATATCAGAACAGTTATATCAAAGAATATCGTAAAATGAAACGTAAGTGTTCAATTTGTAGTGTTTGGGTGTTGAGTTCGTGTTCCAGAAAAATCAACGCAAAATTGTACGACCATGCTGTGGAAAAAAAAAGGTTAGAAATTGATGAGAGTAGCTTTTCATTTGTCAAAGTTGCTACAAGAAATTGTATGAGCACATTGATACCATGACCGAAGAACCCATTACAGGACCATCCAGTATAGGCACTACAGGTATGTTATATAAAAGTTCATATAATTCTGTTTTAATTTGAATTCTTCTCTTGCAATTGTTACTGGAACATTTTTATTTTTACATTCTTTTAGAATCGTGCGAAGCAACCAGTCACGAAACAATTGCCCTTGCAGGACCGTCCGGCATTGTTCCTTTTCCCTACCAAAGTAAATAATAAAATAGAAATTATTTGCATGATTTCCAATCAATCAATTTTTAATCAATAATTTGTTATATTTCCCCCCCTATTTACAGGCTCATTGAAAACAACCAGCTATGAATCGATCGGTACCACCAATAACACGTTTTTGTCTGACGATAATGAAATGCTAACACAGCTTAAGGATAAATTTAAGGAAACAAAAGATAGCAATGAGCGGTATAGGATTTTAACCACACTGCCCAAAAGTTGGTCTACATATAGGATTATGCAAGAGTTTGATGTTTCCCAATATATGGCCAACCAAGTGAAAGTATTACAACAACAAGAGGGAATAATGTCAGTGCCTAAAAAGAGGATTAGTAGAGCTTCGTTAGGAGAGGAAACGCTAATGCGTGTTCGTAATTTTTATAATAGCGACGATATAAGTCGTGTGTGCCCGGGAAAAAGGGATTATTTGATATCCAACAATGAAGAAGGTAGGATCTAAAAAAAAAAGAAGGTTAGTTTATTGAAATTGCAAAGAGGGGACTCCAAATTTTAAAAAATACATCCTCAGATATAAAGTGTGATTTCGGTTGTCCCGACAGACAGCCCACAACACAGCGTATTTGCTGGAACGAATAACAGGCATGCAGTGTGCGTGTGCATGTACCACCAAAAAAAAAGATAAATTGATATTACACACAAAACTAAAGAATAACGGCCAGAAGATGGTGAGTAATTCCTTGATTGATTTGTATAAAAATATAACATGATCAAATCCGCAGTGCTTTGCGCGAAGTTACGAAGAGAAACCGGTATTGCAAGTATTTGCAGTAGAACTTATGACCATTCTTAATAACGGTCACGTTGAATCATTACAATTTAAACAATGGCGTCAAGCAGAAAGATGCAGTTTGGACTTAGTTGAAATGGACACACAAGAATTTATTGATACTTTTTTAGAAAAATTACTCAATTTATTGCCACATAACTTTACAGCTGAGCGACAGGCAAACTATTTAAAACACGTGAAAAACAATTTAAAAGCTACTGAGTGTATCATAATCTGTGATTTTTCGGAGAATTATTCATTCGTTGTGCAGGATGCAGTTCAAGGCTTTCATTGGGCAAACGCTCAATGTACTATTCACCCTTGTGCTATTTATTTTAAAGATGAAGAATCAAATGATTTGAAGTTTACCAGTTTTATTGCAATTGCTGATTTCACTAAACATAATCATGTCGCAGTGCGTCTTTTTTTGACTCAATGCATAGCGTTCATAAAAAGTAAGTTATCAGGTTTAGAGAAAATTTATTTCTTCTCAGATGGATCTGGAAGCCAATACAAAAATAAAATGACCGCTTTTAATTTGTGCAACATGCAAAAAGATTTTGGCATAGATGCCGAGTGGAATTTTTCGCTACTTGTCATGGAAAGGGCCCTTGTGATGCTTTGGGAGGCGTATTGAAACGAAATGCTGCGAAAGCCAGTTTGCAAGATCATCACATAACAACGGCCGAAGAACTTTATTCATGGGCTATTTCTAAGCCAGACTCGAAAATACACTATCAATTTTTTTCGGAATCCGACTATAATAAAATGGAAAGAAAATTAAAAAATCGTTACACACGTGTGAAGCAAATTTCAGGGACTCAGTCATTCCATAGTTTTAAGCCTCAAAACGAAGAGTATATTATTGTGAAACAAAATTCATTTTCAACGGAAGAAAAATGTATAAAATTGTTATGAAAAAACTTAATAAATAAAAATAAATGTATAAAAGTGTTTTTCTTATTTTTTAACATGTTCATCATGTCGCGCGGCTTTAAAAGTGTTTTTTTCTTGGAACTTACACTAAGCAAAAATATTTGAAATTTTAAAGCCTTATTTATTTGAAAAGGTAATCGTCAAAAAATAGCAATTGGTCTGTGTGGTTAACGGAAAGCCTTAAAGACTGATTCGAATGTTATACTAAGTTTGTAAGTAACTCATAGATTTCATTAGTCATAGGTTTGATTGGATGGAGACGCATGGTAATCTACCATGCATCTTCATCGTTTCTACAGGCGGGTGATGTATAAAATGAAGAGTAATGATTTATTATTTAAAAAATTGTATCTCCAAAACGACACGCAGAACATCTCCAATTTTTTGATATGTTATGTAAAATTGAATGTTCTTTCATTTAAAAATACTAAAACAAGGAGTCGTTGAGGCCCCTCGCAGTCAAATTCAAGAAAAACTATTTGTTTTGTATTTTTTTCATACAAAAATTGATATATTCAAAGGTTTCGTATTTTTGCTTGGAAATTCAAAAAAATACCAATACAATGGCCAAAAATGACTAAAATCGGTTAAACGGTTTAGGAGTTATAAATTTTTGAAAATTGAAGATTTTGAAAAATCACGATTTTTTGGACCAGTCTAACGCAGAAAGGTCCAGTCTAATAACGAAATAAAAAAATACGGGTCTAATATTTTTCGATGTTGAACAATCCTACCGAATATTATAAAATTCTGAGAGATCGTATAACTTTTTTTCATGGAATTGCTGTATATATATATATATATATATATATATATATATATATATATATATATATATATATATATATATATATATATATATATATATATATATATATATATATATATATATATATATATATATATATATATATATATATATATATATATATATATATACCACCCAACCCGTTTTTGGCCCTTCATACAATGGCATGATTAGGATAATCAGTGGTTATTAAAGCTTGATCAAATTAGTTTATGTGATTTTTTTTCTTTCTCACATATGTCCAAGTCAAAAGAAAACCAAAAGTTGGTAAAGTTATAAGTTTATAGACAATAGTTATAAGTTTTTAGATAATTTAGAATTTTAAATAAATGTGTTATGTAAACCATTCCCACCCATAGTTTTAAGAAAACAGATGTATATAAATATGAAAACTTGGCTCTGTAAACTGAATACAATATTCTTCTAACGTTGGAAATGTATCGACGGATTCAATATCGATTGTCACCGCCGTTGCATATTTTCGCCAATCGAGGTTTCTTGGAACTCGACATGGTTCTGAAGATTGAGGGCCACACTTAATAGAAATGATGATTGGTAAATGATCGTTATCATGGGGGTCATTGATGACTTTCCACAGACAGTCCAAAGAGGAAAATTCTGACGGTGTTACAGTCCACCGACAATCAAGTTGTTGGCTTCTAAAGACTTGTGGACCCAAACCGCCCATGCCAGGGCAAAAGAGTTAATTGTTTTCCCACAAGTTCTTGAGAAGAACACTTGCCCATCCCGACGGCTTCACGCTTGAGCAACACCATTCCATACGTGCCGTGGCTCGTCTTGACGTGTCAGGACGTTTTGTGATTTGTCGCAAGAGAGAGAGCGGAAGTTTCCCTTTCCACTAACAGGAGCCTGGCAAGGCTTTTTGATCCCTAAATCCTCCATATGAATCGTGTCTGTCAAGGAATATAATGTAAAATCGTGGATGTTGTGTTGATTTTCTGAAGAATGAATTATATTAATCATATCTCAGACCTGCTTCGATGAATTATGCATCGAAATATATACACTGAAAATTTCTTTTCGTAAATTAGCTTTCACTCGTTTCGTATACATGGATTATGTACAAAGAACAAATTTCTCGTAAATTGTATGAAACATTCATATTGGTTGTCATCTAACAAAATTCTATCATTACACCTTTTTTGTACAATGCACAAAATGAATTTCGTGAAGACCACCTGCTTCTCTTCGATCATACTCATAAATGTTGGTGTTCCTGCTGGGATGGACGGGAATCATTAATTTATCCCAAAATAGAAATTGAAACGCTGTCGAGAGTTAGAACGTCATGCACATTAATCAATAACTTATCACGAGTCAACATAACTTATCACGAGTCAACATAGTTTAGTGAGATCAACCACGGACTCAATATCAGCTCTTCCTATAAATACAGGATCGAACCCCACGTCAGAAACATTAAAAAATAACACGCTGAACAACTCCTCGTGGTTCGCTTTTTTTTCAATTAAAATTTGAGCCGATAAAGTAGATCTGTCAGTCGTTCATGTAACATCCAGAAAGACGTTTCATTTTTATTGGTAACATATTACTCGTAGCTCTTTGTATTGTTTTCGTACAACGAATGAATTTTCTTTCTCTGTCAACAAATGCCTAGTGCTTTTGACAGTTGCACGTGTGGCATTAAATACGAAGGTAGCTTCTTAAAAAGTACAAATCTGTTTCGTTGCAGAAAACAACGAATAGATTTGTTCATCCTACCTTCGATTTCGTAATATAAACGAAAATTAATTTTCAGTGAAATTGATCCTCCTTGGAAGCCGTGAAATAGTCAATTGCTTACGGTATGAGTCTTAGAATGTTTCTTTTAGAGGATCCGAAAGCGAGTACCACCGTACAATCACCTTCGTCAAGTGTATCCGATTCCGATTCTTCAGCTGACAAAATTGAAAATAGTTTTTCATCTTGAATGGCTGTTGCATATTTCAGCATTTTTGCATACGTCTAGTACTTCTAGTGACGGAACGTTGCTTAACTTTTCTACCCTTGGCACTCTTGGAAAGGGCGAAGATGCTCACAACAATAAATACACTTCTGCACAGTTTGTCTACAAAAATGCTCTTTTAAGTACTCACCACACTTGCCGCAATGAAATTTGTTGCAGCAATGATTAGCCAAGTGTCCATTCTTTTCAGTTGGTAGCATTGTGTATCCTCTGTACATACAAGCGCACTTGGAAAATACGATACATAATTTACATAGTTTGGGAGGACTGAACCGGCGAAGGTGACCTGAAATGAGTCAAAAAGTTAATAAACATTTTTTCTGCTTACAACGATGCTGAATGTAGTTGATTTACATCCAGAATAGTAGCAAGCTCACGAATGACTTTAGAGTCATTTCAAGAGCGACAATCAGAGATTGATTTCATATCCTCGACTTTCAGACTCGCATATAAGACCACACCGTCATTCTCTACATCTCGGTCACGTGGGCACGTAGGGCACGTTGATATAATATTCAATAAATGCAAAACTTTGTGGTCAGCAATCTTACTTGCAATTTCATAATTATTCACTGGATTTGAAGAACTATTCAATTTTTCTCACCCGGTGGCGCCAACAACCTTGACCGTTCGATCGAACAGCAGCCTGTTTGCCTGCTGCTGTGATGTAGATGGGTTTTTCGATGACTTATTTAGTTGATGTTAAACTGCGATGATCCCAACCCCCCCCATCTTTTTTCACACCCCCCCATTCATAAAATTTCGCACCCACTCATTTTCACTTCAAATCCCCCCCCCACCAACCAATTTCACCAACCAAAAACCCACCCCCCCCCCACCCTCCAGGGTTCCCCCCTCCCCCTCCTGTATCCCTATATATATATACACATATATAAATATATATATATATATATATATTTTTATATAGGGGGAGATCCCCCAGTACCGGACACCTAAGGACTTTTAAGGTAAGTAATTCAACTCATTACTTTTCAGCAAAAAATAATTACAAATGTTCAAATTGATATTTTATCACTTTAAACGATCAACGAAATATTGAACAAAATCAGTGCTTTAAATAAAGTGTCCCCCAATTCCGGACACTTGAAAGAAGATAAAAATAATCGAATTCATGGTTCATATTTTTACAAAAAATCACTCAAACGACCGAAAGTATTCGAAGCTGTATTCGCGCATGATCCAAATGTGTGAAATATCAACGAGTTCCCTTTGCTTCACGCTTCTTTGTTCCTCGTGCTTTCACTACGGCGGTTTTCGAATGCTTGGTTCGTTTCGGTTGACCACGTTTTGTTGTTTTCTTGATGGTCGGCTCCAAATCCTTGGTACGAACGATGTTTTCTTTTTCTTCGACTTCCATTTTCACCGAAACCTTAACCTTCGTGTTCACTTTTTATTCTTTCGCTTGTCTAACCAATGCCTGTTCTTCGAGCTCCAGTTTGTATGCCGTCGATGTGAGAATTTCGCCCTTCTGGGACTTCCTCTTTCTGGCATTGGATCGACGTTCGGCAGCATCAGGTATTGGGGACAGCATTTGCAATGCTTCGACCATATTGGCAGCGCCACTCTTAGATGATTGAACGGTAGGATCAGTCAGAATGGCATTGCTCACACTCGGCTTTGATTCACCAGGTTCACCTTCTACTGGTATATTTGTCACATCGGAAGGAAGATAATCCACTGTGCAGAATTTATGTGGATCGAATGGGACTATCCCGGTGCATTCAAAAACAGATGCTGCGATATCCGGGCGTGCTACTTTCAAATAAGCATCGGCAACGATTCCTGCAATATCGTATTCCGTGATACGTGCTCCCGCATGTGCTCTCATCCACACATCACATCGTTCATGATACGTATCTTTGAATGGCTTCATGAATGTTCGGTCAAGTGGTTGCATCTTGTGAGTCGTGTGGGGTGGGAAGCTGATCAAATGAATATTGTTTTCTCTGCAGTAGTTGATTACTTCCATCGTATTGTGACTGCTTTGACCATCCAGAACGATCAGTAGTGAATCTTCTGTGGGGTTGGCAAACTTCTTATAGTGGTGGAAAAATTGTAAGAAGAAGTCATTATTGATCTAACCCTTTGGTTGAGCCACGCCTGCACTGTCCAAAGGAGCATTGAACATAAGTCGTTCATTCATCCTTTTTCTTGGGAACACGAAAAATGATTGCGTGTAAACTTTTGTGGCACTCATACAAAAGAGGATTGTCACATTTTTACCACGTTCAGCAGAGGTAAGCTTGGTCGGACGGATTTCGGTGCCAATACTTTGAGATGCTTCTGAACACACGTTACCCCAGTTTCATCACAATTGTAGATTTCAGTAGCACGGAACTTGTACTTCTCCATCAGTTTTCGTAGGTTAGTATAGAACAAATCTACTTGAGGTTTATTGAACCCAACGGCTCGCATTAGGCTCGTCGACTCCTGCGTCCGTAGAGACAGGTCTGCGTGTCTCGACATTAAGTTGTAGTCGAAGTGCTTGCCTGCCGTTCCTTTGCTTAGATTGAACTGATGCGGTACTTTCAGGTGCTGGGCCAGATCAAACGCCAGTTTGAGGAACTCCTTCCTGCTTAGTGGCATACACCAGTTTGCCAAATCGGTGATATGGGCCACAAGCTCCTCTTCATAGGCGTCCGGAAATGTACTGGCGAATCTTCCTAGCTTTGGCTCCAAGAGTGTTTCTTTGCCTGTTTTGATGCTTGTTGTCTTGTCATGAAGAGTGATTTTGGGGATACCGTATGCAATCGCCGCTTCCCGAATGGTCATTTCCTTTGCCAAAACCTTGTTGGTAGCAGCAATAATGCGCTCCACGGACCACGACAGCTTTTTCTTGTCCATATTTTCACCTATAAACAAAATCCATAATGAATTCGATGAAATAAACAAACTTTTCACTGTCCGGTATTGGGTGACAACTTGCTATCCGGTACTGGGCGACAGAGGCGCCAACATAAATTGTATGTTTTTTCACAAATTCAACATATTTATGCAGGAATGATGTATGGATTTTGTAAAACACTTACCCAAAGCCACTTTAGATGCAAACGCGTAATTTCTACAGCCCAAATTCTCCAGAAATAATCATTTTAAAGTTATCAGAAACACAACTTGTCGACCGACCAAAATGAAAACAAACAATATTCGGTTTCGGATGCATGTTTTGACATGTCTTCTCATCCAGGTTTCTTCTTCTTCATTTTTGTTGGTTTTCTGCATATTGGCGATTCAAATGTACCGTTGCAACTATGAAAATGCGAGGTGTCCGGTATTGGGAGCTGTCCGGCGCTGGGGGACTTCCCCATATATATATATATATATATATATATATATATATATATATATATATATATATATATATATATATATATATATATATATATATATATATATATATATATATATATATATATATATATATATATATATATATATATATATATATATATATATATATATATATATATATATATATATATATATATATATATATATATATATATATATATATATATATATATATATATATATATATATATATATATATATATATATATATATATATATATATATATATATATATATATATATATATATATATATATATATATATATATATATATATATATATATATATATATATATATATATATTTATATGTATCGACATTTTTCAAATTTTTTAGTTCCAAAAAATCATAACTTCTGAATTACTTGGTCGATTAGCAATGATTTTCTGTGAATAGGAAGCTCATTATATCTTTTTTATATTAAAAATATTGATTAAAATAATTAATGTACTTAAATTTGCTAAAATGGTCAAAATATTTGTTTTTTTATGATTTTAGAAATGTTGGACCTCAACGACTATTTATTTTTATATTTTTTTATCAAAATTCAAACATTTTTACATAACATATCAAAAAATCTCAATTGCTCGTTGAGCCGTTTTGGGGTTATTTTTTTTTGAAAATTTCAAGTTTTTTTTCCCATACACACATGGAATGAGCATCATTTTCCATCAATTCAAAATAACTGTGGGAATTATTTCATTGTAGTTATTTTATTTTAAATCAAAAGTAGCTGAACATATATTCAACGAAACTAAATGTAGCGGAAAGCATAGCAATCCACAAACAAAATCCCAAAAACTTGCTTAGCAAGGGTCAAGGAAACGGATATTCGTGGCTGTTTAAATTTATACCTTCATCACAAAAACAACTAAATAAACAACACGACACCAATTTGACTACCTTCAAACGAAGTAATAATGAATAACCTTGTTGGTATCAAACAACATTTTAGATAACAAACAAACACATAAACACACTCAAATACCTCCCCTACCTCACACACTGCGGTACCAACAAACCTACTATAAATACTAGACCTACTGTGATGTTCCTTTCAAGTCGAGCACTCGAAGTCTGTAAGTAAGCTTCCAGTAGAATTAAAAGGAATTTGCTCGCGTGTACTAGCAAAAATTTGAGAAAAGTGTTTCAATGTTTTATTTTTTATTTTTAAAAAGTGATCAAATGAAGTGTTAATTTTAAACGTTTAATACAATGAAGCACGAATGCTCAAATTGCCATGTTTGGAGTAATAGTTACAAGAAAGTTACTCCTAAACTATATGGTTATGCAGCGGAAAGGAGAATAAAATTGGATAAAAGCTGTTCCTACATTTGTAATACCTGCTACTGCAGACTTTATCGCTTTATAAAGAAAGAAAACGAGCCAGCAACTCCAAGTGCAGTTAATCTAGAATGTGGAAATCAAGAACTCACCGTTTCTGAACCATCGAAACTTGATGATCTCGCCGTTGCCGGACCATCAGCCACCACAAATTTCGCCGTGGCCGGACCATCTAGAGTGAACAATTTCGCCGCACCAGCAAACATCAATAATGGTGGTTTCGAAATAATCGATCCCAATGCCGCTAGATCATCGGAAATTGACGCTGTTCCTAGTGTTGGTAAGTAGAATAATCTCTTCTTTTTGTTTATTCAGACGTCATGATTTGCTACGTTATACAAGTTGTACTCGATTATTCAGAAAATTTTAAAAAATATCAGTTCCGTATAATCTTACCTAATCCGACCTGGTAGCTCAATTTGTAGAGCAGTTGCCTATCATACTTCAAATAATCGAATACAATCTGTATTACATTATACAAATAAAAATGTTCCTAACTAATTGTGATATTTTTCCATCTTGTATTCAGAATCTTTGTTTTCTTTGGAATCAACGAGTGCTGAATCAATTGGTAGCGCTGCTGCCCAGAAACCCGGAGATGGTCAGGAAATTCTTCAACAGATGAAGGCAAAATTTGATGAAACATCTGACAGAAACGATCGATATAGGATTCTAACTTCTCTCCCCAAATCCTGGACTGCATACAAAATGATGCAAGAATTCGGTGTTTCGCAACGAACTGCTCAACGTGCAAAGGAATTACAGATTGAAAAAGGTTTTATGAGCACACCGGAGACCAGAGTAAATATGTTATCTTTGAGCGATGATACTCTAACTGTAGTTAGGGACTTTTATAATAGTGACGAGATAAGCAGAGCATGTCCTGGGAAAAGGGATTTCGTTATTGAAAATATGGCAGAAGAAAAAGTGCATGTTCAGCGCAGGTTACTTTTATGTAACCTTCGTGAAATTTATTTGATTTTCAAAGAGCAATATCCTACTTTTAAAATTGGATTTTCAATGTTTTCCAGCAGCCGCCCAAAAAATTGTATTCTGGCTAGTTCAAGTGGAACGCATATTGTCTGCGTATGCATTTATCATCAGAATGTTAAATTAATGATTAAAAACCTTAAGGATAAGAAACTTATTCCTAACCATTTAAAAACGTATCATGACTTGTTTTTTTAAAATACTATGTGAAAATCCTACAGAGAAATGTTGGTTGAAAGCCTGCGATCATTGCCTGGGTACGCAGACACTGGAGAATGACCTGATGAATTTTCTTGAAAATATCGATTCCTTAGAATTTAACCAATGGAAGCAAACAGATCGTTGTCATCTAAATTCAATGCGAATGGATGCAGAAGAGTTTGTGGAAACATTTTTAGAAAAATTAAGCGAATTATCTTCGCATAATTTTATTGCAGAGCAACAAGGTAACTACTTAAAACAACTAAAAATTAATTTGGAACCAACTGACTGCATTATAATTGCTGACTTCTCTGAAAATTACTCTTTTGTTATTCAGGACGCTATACAAGGTTTTCATTGGGCAAACGCTCAATGCACAATCCATCCTTTTGCCATATATTATAAGGATGAAGCACAAAATTTAAAGTTTACAAGCTTTATAGCAATCGCAGAATTTACTAAACATAACCATGTTGCCGTTCGGCTGTTTATAACAAATTGTGTGAATTTCATTAAAAAACAGCTACCTCACCTGAAAAATATCCATTTTTTTTCTGATGGATCAGGCAGTCAATACAAAAATAAGATGACTGCTTTCAATTTGTGCCACATGTACAAGGACTTCGGTCTTAATGCAGAGTGGAACTTTTTTGCCACTTGCCATGGAAAAGGGCCTTAAGACGCTTTAGGAGGTGTTCTAAAGCGAAACGCTTCAAAAGCAAGTTTACAAGGCCATCATATTACAACTGCATACGAACTTTACTCCTGAGCTGTTTCTAAAGTAGATTCCAAAATATATTACGAGTTTTTCTCGGAAAAAGATTACAATGCAATGGAAAAGAAAATAAAGAACCGTTATACTCGTGTAAAACAAATCTCTGGGACACAATCGTTTCATTACTTTAAGCCACAAAGTGAAAATTACATTATCGTGAAACGGTTTTCGTTTTCAGATGAAGAAAAGTGCGTTAAATTGTAAAAATTTTGGTAAGTAATATTTTTTTTTGATGAATTATGCAAAATCAAAATCATTAAATAATCAAATTAAATGCTGAGTTTTAATTGAAGGTAATCTGAGAAAACCCTTGCTTGTAGTCTAAAGCTTAATATAGCGGAGCCTGGTCCAATCCCGACCCTGTGGCCAATTCCGACCTCCCAAGATTCTCTCAGACAGCGCTTGTTGCCAAATTTGGAAAATAATGCTCATTCCATGTGATTAAGGGCAAAAAACTTGAAATTTTCAAAAAAAAATTAACTCAAAAACGGCTCGATGAACATTTGAGATTTTTTGATATGTTATGTAAAAATGTTTGAATTTTGAAAAAAAAATATAAAAATAAATAGTCGTTGTGGTCCAATATTTTAAAAATCATAAAAAACAAATACTTTGACCATTTTAGCAAATTTAAGTACATAAATTATTTTAATCAATATTTTTAATAAAAATTAAAAGTAATGGCTTTCTTTGCATAGAAAGACAATGCAAATCGACCCAGTGGTTCAGAAGTAATGTTATTTTAAAATTAATTTTTTTTTAAAAATGTCGATTTTTCTGGTAACCCAATATCGAGCATGGTCATCCTAATAAAAAAATTAAAAAATACGGGTTTTATTATTTTCAATGAAGAACATACCAAGCGATTTTGAACAAAATCGGCCAACTTTTTTTTTCAACTCTATTCTTTTCCCGTGGAATCGGTGTATATATATATATATATATATATATATATATATATATATATATATATATATATATATATATATATATATATATATATATATATATATATATATATATATATATATATATATATATATATATATATATATATATATTTAAATATATATATATATATATATATATATATACATATATATATATATATATATATATTGATATATATAGTGAAGTGTATTGTTTGGAAAATAAACTTTAGATGTTTTAAATTCGGTTACAATGTATATTCATGTTGCATGCCAAAACTTTGCTCCGTCCTACCAGAAACAATTTTTACAGGACTAAAATATTAACCAGCCGGCGTCGGTGGTGTAGTGGTAAGCGTGACTGCTACTTGGTGGCACCCCAGTAGGGTCTGGGTTCAATCCCAGTCGACGTCGGTGGTTTTTCTGAGGCGAAAAAAATCTGGTCACGTCTTCCTTCGGAAGGGAAGTAAAGCCGTTGGTCCCGGTTCATATTCATGAGTCGTTAGGTAGGGTCCAGGTGGTGGAGTCGTCTTCCTGGCGTCGGTGATTGTCACCATGTGAGGAAATAGGCCGACGTAAAATAAAGATTAAAAAAAAAAAAAAAAAAAAATATTAACCTGCACTTAGTAATTCAGATAAAGCACCAAAAAATGATAGAAGTGCCACTAAATTATTAAGGCCTGTGCCAACAAATAATGTGTGATCAGCATTAAAAATTTAGCAATGAGCAATAATACATGAGAAATGATCTTTGGATAATCTAATTGTGACCGGTTAATCTGTCAAATAAAGCAACAGGTATTAGTAAATGTGCAAATAAATATGGCTTGATTTCCGCCAAATGATGTTATTTGAGCACTAAACTACTCGCAAATGTCTTGGATTTTTATTTAATTTTCCCATAAAAATAGTAAAATGAGCAATAAATAACTGAATAACCACAATAAAAAAACTCAAATGTCCCAGGTAGTAGATACAGTTACCCATCTTTAAATTCAAAAATAATTTATCGTGCTAGGTATTTGTTATTTTTCCCCAAGTTCATTGCACATTTTGAATTTAGAAATGCTCCTTTGCTCTGATTGATTAGAAAATTGCTTGATGTTTCATCGCAAATTTGGTGAGAATTTACTGGCGTTGTTACCAATCTGCTTTGAAAAATGTAAGCCATTCAAATGAGTAGTCTTGTTCTAAGTGCTGCTTTATATTATAAAATTGCACATATTTTTTATTTCCGATTGCTGTTTTCAAAATTATCACAGGTTAATTTTTGTGCTTTTCCTTGGCATGGATACATTTTTTAACCGTATTTATAAGTAGTGACCATATTAAATGATCTTCTTTACCAACAATATTTTTTCCATTCAAGCGACAGTCTTATGGTTATTGGTAAACTCAACATATCATTTGATAAAAATATCAATTGTAGAAGCTCAACAACTCTTATTTGGAATGTATACGTTCATTAGTCCATTTGCAAAAATATTATTGTCTATTGCGCATTATTGAATATGCATTGCTCATTTTACCTCTTCCATATGAAATTTTTTAATTTGTCCGTAAACACATCATAACTTTTTATGGCTCATTCCCAATTTTTTGCCTGCATTTATTTTCTGCTCTCTGGAACCCATTCAGTTTTCAAATGGTGTTTTTGAATATTTCATTGGAAAGTTTTCACGATATCAAATTATTTTTTAATTTAAAGATGGGTAACTGTATCTACTACCTAGGGCATTTGAGTTTTTTTTTATTGTGGTTATTCAGTTATTTATTGCTCATTTTACTATTTTTATGAGAAAATCAAATAAAAATCCAAGACATATGCGAGTAGTTTAGTGCTCAAATAACATTATTTGGCGGAAATCAAGCCATATTTATTTGCACATATACTAATAGCTGTTGCTTCATTTGACAGATTTACCGGTCACAATTAGATTATCCAAAGATCAATTCTCATCTATTATTGCTCACTCCTAAATTTTTAATGCTGATCACACATTATTTGTTGGCACAGGCCTTAATAATTTAGTGGCACTTTTTTAATTTGTTATTGCTCAATTCTTTCTTTCAATTGATGATTAATTATGCTGCCATTTTTACAGGCAAATACTAACAAGTTCTCGAGCGATGTGTTGGGTGATCACAAACTATCACAATACTGTTGAAGTGTTATGGTGTAGCGATAATGATCCTATTAGCAGTTGCGATTGACTTAATGAATGCTATTGCTCTCGTGTCCCACCAGCCAGATAACTGGCCTTAGCTAACTAAACATCATTGCGGTAATACTTTTCGGCAGAAGGAACTATGCCATTAGCGCGAAATGTGAGTATTTTTAGTCCGCTGATGCTAGTGCTGAATATGGGTGACGAATCACTGAGGTGAACTTACAGCAAGCATTATTAGATATCGTCTGCGTGTAATCAATAGCAAATCTGAACAAGCTTCAAGCAATTTTTTTAACAGATGTGCTCAATAGAAACCAACTGTACTGCTCCATACCCATGCCTTCTTTTTATTTCTTCTATATCGAAGCATTCAAGAAAAACGATTAGGATAGTAACTTTTAAAAAGCCATGAATTAAGTGGCTAAGACGGTTAACAAGATTTTGACATGCAATAAATAAATGTCGGAATGAATTTTTGAAAACAAAAAAAAACTAAAAACTACCCTTAATAGTCGATGAAAAGTTCAACTGCTTCAACAACATTGCCAAAAAATACTTGTGGAATAGTGTAAGTGTAACCGTTATGATATGTATTCTTATTATGGTGTATTCTTATGATGGACATCTCAGTTTGAAAATAACACATTTGGCACCTACTTACCTTACCTACACGCAAAACAAACCGCAGTAGAAACTACCATTTCGAGGGTTAAACTAAGCGCATACACCAACAATTTTCACCTGACTATAAATGCGTTTGATTTTACCAAGCCTGCGATTAGATCGACCATGGTGCGGTTGATATCAATATGAGGTCTGTCAAATATACCACAAATGTTGAAGATTTTACCATAAACGTAGTAAATTTGACTGAAATTTCATGGTAGTTTTAAAGATAGGCATAGTCGGGTAAAATGGTAGTTTTTACTACAAGAATTTTTTCCGTGTACATAAAAGAAATGGTATCACTGGTGAGATTTCGATTGAATAACACTCAAGGTGACACTGGAAAGAATCTAAAACGGCCATCATGGCTGGCTTAGAAATAACAAAGATTTCGAATGCAAAACTCTATTGCTTAAGTTCGATGTAAATCTTGATCTAGATCGATAAAAATCGCCTCTCAATGAACGAATTGAATTTGACTGATTAAACTTGTCATTACTTACCGTTTTAACTCCACGCCGTTGTTTCTGCGCTTGGTCCGCCGTTTCGGAGTTGGCTTTTGACGTTCGTTCTCAACTGGTACAATCGACTCGCGGATAGCTGGAGGAGCGTAACAATTTCCTGGACACGTGAAAAAAATTGCCAATATGTGTGCTTGTTTTGGATACCTGCGATAAGACAAACAAAATATATTAAACTAAGGCTCATGCAACTCAGTAGATTGATAAAAATAATTTATACTATTATTTTTGTGTTCCCATGATGGAAAATCCCAGTTATATTTGGAATTTATCCAGAGAAGACCAATGCATCATTACGCAAAAGATGATTCTTACTGAAAATTTACAATAGTAATAATTTCATTCGATTCCTAGAAAACCTTGTTACTTTTCAGTAGAAAAGCACTACTTTTGCAGTAAACCGACTTCCAGTGGTTCAAATGAAATTTCACTTACCTTTCCGGATGTGTAGGTGTGCTTGGGTGACACGCAATAATAATCCTGATGCGAGACCTGTTTTTTGGGACCTGAAAGCAATGAAACCGTAGGGTTCCGTAAGATGCAACTGCCCTCCCCTAAGTTGCTCATCGGATTGTAAATCGTGGCAAGGGGAAATCTTTAGATTTCTACTGAAACAAGTAATGTATAAGTAGAACAAATTTCTATCAACATTGAAATTTACCTGTTTTTATTTTTGAGTAAAAACCGCCGAACACTCTCTGCTTTTGTTCTTCTCCTCTTTGAAAGCAAGCATTTAAAATCAATTCGACACTTTACTTTTAAGCACCTTTTTGAAATAGTAGAAGGTGGTAAACTTTTCAATTCGATTCAATCGACGCTTTCTGGCACTCTCATAATGGCGGACCACTACTTTTGGGTGATTCTGCATCGATATCGAATATCGAATGGCCAATAAATCGATATAGGATATCGATGCAGAATCGCCCAAAGTCCAAACGATACACAGAGAAAAATCTGATAGTCAATTTTGCCATTGTTGGGGGTTAGGATTTCTATGGCAGTATATGATCATGGTCAAAATTACCATTAAAAATAGTTGACGCACCATTTACCCTGATGTCGGAATAGTCCTTGTTACCTTGACCATAGTCAAGAATGCCAAAAACATGGTGAATTCGATCATTTTCATAATTATTGGAACCTCTATATGCAATAGTCATCTTGACTATGATTTACTTTCGGTACAACCATGGAATTATTATCTGTGTACCATTTTTATTTTCTTATGCACGCTTACTTAAGACGACCCAATCGTAAGTATAATTTTAATCGTATGCGGTACACTGTTACCGGCCAGTACCCATTAATGGGTAAAAAATTCCCATATCTGTAGTATGTGTAGCTGTCTAAAAATCGGTACATTTAAAATTAACATAATGCATACTGATTTTTGTACATATTATTATTTATTTTTTTTTTCAATGAGAGACAAGAAGATGGGTATTTTGCTACCCATTAATGGGTAAACAATATCTTAGCATTCTCTTGGATCGCTTTGTATAGTGGAAAGGGCGCTGTTCGAAAAATTAAATAAAAACTTCACGTCGGAATCCACTGAAGGTTACGTTGGATTGCGAAAGCTTCCAAAAACTGAGAGCTACGTTAATAATTTAATATAATAATATAAATATGCAAAAAGAATTAAAAATGGACGATATTTGTTGTAACTTGATGGACGATTATAAAACTGAGGAAATGCTGTGGATGTAACGATGTATTTTTTTCAAATAGAGGCAAAACTGTTTTTATTACCATTTGTTTTACATCCTTGTTGTTAAAGTTATAAGTTATGAGACTTGAGGCAACATTAAATATGGAATTAGCGATTTAAAACTGGATCACTGCTTTGAAACCCCTTTGATCCCAAAAACACCATAGTGAACCTCATGCTTCCAATTTATGGTACTAGAATCTTTGTTTTGATTCACTGTCGACAGAATATTTGGGAGGGTTATTCGTCAAGAGTAGTTTTGGTATTTTAGCTTGGTACCAACAATCAAGATGCAATTAGCGATTTGAAATTGGTTCATTGTTGTAGAACCCCTTGATTCGAAGTACACCTTGAAGCCAGCACCTAACTATACATATTTACGCCTTTGTTTTGATTTACTGTGTTATTTTGACAGAAAATATGAGAGTGTGTTCGTTTGAGATCATTATAAGGGGCGTATTATTAAACTTGGGACCGAGCTTGGGACCGATGTGCTAGTACTGACTGAGCCAAGAAAAAAATCGTATTTGTTCGGGACCTACTGGTCTTAGAGTTAGTCTATGTTGGTACCGAGTTTGGGACCGATGCGCTGGTACTTCCTGAGGCAAAACAAACATTCTTCTTGACCATCCACCTTCTGCTTGAATCCATTTTTTTTCAATAAAAATGACAGCAATTCGATTATTTCGTAAATATTAACAACTGAGTAACCTTTAATCGGTTACTTTCAAAGGCACGTTTGCTCACATTTGAGTCAAGGCATGTTTACAAATTTCAGGCGAAGTTCCCTTTTGGCCGGACTGAGTGTTTTTTTACTCAAAAATAAGTAGCATCAAATTGTGGTTTCTCTCCAGAGATATGTATATATATATAAATATATATAAAAGATATAGATATATATATATATATATAAAAAAAAATAATATATATATATATATATATATATATATATATATATATATATATATATATATATATATATATATATATATATATATATATATATATATATATATATATATATATATATATATATATATATATATATATATATATATATATATATATATATATATATATATATATATATATATATATATATATATATATATATATCTTTTATATATATTAATATATATATACATATCTCTGGAAAGAAATCACAATTTGATGCTACTTATTTTTGAGTAAAAAAACACTCAGTCCGGCCAAAAGGGAACTTCGCCTGAAATTTGTAAACATGCCTTGACTCAAATGTGAGCAAACGTGCCTTTGAAAGTAACCGATTAAAGGTTACTCAGTTGTTAATATTTACGAAATAATCGAATTGCTGTCATTTTTATTGAAAAAAAAATGGATTCAAGCAGAAGGTGGATGGTCAAGAAGAATGTTTGTTTTGCCTCAGGAAGTACCAGCGCATCGGTCCCAAACTCGGTACCAACATAGACTAACTCTAAGACCAGTAGGTCCCGAACAAATACGATTTTTTTCTTGGCTCAGTCAGTACTAGCACATCGGTCCCAAGCTCGGTCCCAAGTTTAATAATACGCCCCTTATAATGATCTCATATTGTTTACCCATTAATGGGTAGCAAAATATCCATCTTCTTGTCTCTCATTGAAAAATAATAATAATAATTTGTACAAAAATCAGTATGCATTATGTTAATTTTAAATGTACCCATTTTTAGACAGCTACACATACTACAGATATGGGAATTTTTTACCCATTAATGGGTACTGGCCGGTAACAGTGTACCGCATACGATTAAAATTATACTTACGATTGGGTCGTCTTAAGTAAGCGTGCATTAGAAAATAAAAATGGTACACAGATAATAATTCCATGGTTGTACCGAAAGTAAATCATAGTCAAGATGACTATTGCATATAGAGGTTCCAATAATTATGAAAATGATCGAATTCACCATGTTTTTGGCATTCTTGACTATGGTCAAGGTAACAAGGACTATTCCGACATCAGGGTAAATGGTGCGTCAACTATTTTTAATGGTAATTTTGACCATGATCATATACTGCCATAGAAATCCTAACCCCCAACAATGGCAAAATTGACTATCAGATTTTTCTCTGTGTATCGTTTGGACTTTGGGCGATTCTGCATCGATATCCTATATCGATTTATTGGCCATTCGATATTCGATATCGACCCAAAAGTAGTGGTCCGCCATTATGAGAGTGCCAGAAAGCGTCGATTGAATCGAATTGAAAAGTTTACCACCTTCTACTATTTCAAAAAGGTGCTTAAAAGTAAAGTGTCGAATTGATTTTAAATGCTTGCTTTCAAAGAGGAGAAGAACAAAAGCAGAGAGTGTTCGGCGGTTTTTACTCAAAAATAAAAACAGGTAAATTTCAATGTTGATAGAAATTTGTTCTACTTATACATTACTTGTTTCAGTAGAAATCTAAAGATTTCCCCTTGCCACGATTTACAATCCGATGAGCAACTTAGGGGAGGGCAGTTGCATCTTACGGAACCCTACGGTTTCATTGCTTTCAGGTCCCAAAAAACAGGTCTCGCATCAGGATTATTATTGCGTGTCACCCAAGCACACCTACACATCCGGAAAGGTAAGTGAAATTTCATTTGAACCACTGGAAGTCGGTTTACTGCAAAAGTAGTGCTTTTCTACTGAAAAGTAACAAGGTTTTCTAGGAATCGAATGAAATTATTACTATTGTAAATTTTCAGTAAGAATCATCTTTTGCGTAATGATGCATTGGTCTTCTCTGGATAAATTCCAAATATAACTGGGATTTTCCATCATGGGAACACAAAAATAATAGTATAAATTATTTTTATCAATCTACTGAGTTGCATGAGCCTTAGTTTAATATATTTTGTTTGTCTTATCGCAGGTATCCAAAACAAGCACACATATTGGCAATTTTTTTCACGTGTCCAGGAAATTGTTACGCTCCTCCAGCTATCCGCGAGTCGATTGTACCAGTTGAGAACGAACGTCAAAAGCCAACTCCGAAACGGCGGACCAAGCGCAGAAACAACGGCGTGGAGTTAAAACGGTAAGTAATGACAAGTTTAATCAGTCAAATTCAATTCGTTCATTGAGAGGCGATTTTTATCGATCTAGATCCAGATTTACATCGAACTTAAGCAATAGAGTTTTGCATTCGAAATCTTTGTTATTTCTAAGCCAGCCATGATGGCCGTTTTAGATTCTTTCCAGTGTCACCTTGAGTGTTATTCAATCGAAATCTCACCAGTGATACCATTTCTTTTATGTACACAGAAAAAATTCTTGTAGTAAAAACTACCATTTTACCCGACTATGCCTATCTTTAAAACTACCATGAAATTTCAGTCAAATTTACTACGTTTATGGTAAAATCTTCAACATTTGTGGTATATTTGACAGACCTCATATTGATATCAACCGCACCATGGTCGATCTAATCGCAGGCTTGGTAAAATCAAACGCATTTATAGTCAGGTGAAAATTGTTGGTGTATGCGCTTAGTTTAACCCTCGAAATGGTAGTTTCTACTGCGGTTTGTTTTGCGTGTAGGTAAGGTAAGTAGGTGCCAAATGTGTTATTTTCAAACTGAGATGTCCATCATAAGAATACACCATAATAAGAATACATATCATAACGGTTACACTTACACTATTCCACAAGTATTTTTTGGCAATGTTGTTGAAGCAGTTGAACTTTTCATCGACTATTAAGGGTAGTTTTTAGTTTTTTTTTTGTTTTCAAAAATTCATTCCGACATTTATTTATTGCATGTCAAAATCTTGTTAACCGTCTTAGCCACTTAATTCATGGCTTTTTAAAAGTTACTATCCTAATCGTTTTTCTTGAATGCTTCGATATAGAAGAAATAAAAAGAAGGCATGGGTATGGAGCAGTACAGTTGGTTTCTATTGAGCACATCTGTTAAAAAATTGCTTGAAGCTTGGTCAGATTTGCTATTGATTACACGCAGACGATATCTAATAATGCTTGCTGTAAGTTCACCTCAGTGATTCGTCACCCATATTCAGCACTAGCATCAGCGGACTAAAAATACTCACATTTCGCGCTAATGGCATAGTTCCTTCTGCCGAAAAGTATTACCGCAATGATGTTTAGTTAGCTAAGGCCAGTTATCTGGCTGGTGGGACACGAGAGCAATAGCATTCAGTAAGTCAATCGCAACTGCTAATAGGATCATTATCGCTACACCATAACACTTCAACAGTATTGTGATAGTTTGTGATCACCCAACACATCGCTCGAGAACTTGTTAGTATTTGCCTGTAAAAATGGCAGCATAATTAATCATCAATTAAAAGAAAGAATTGAGCAATAACAAATTAAAAAAGTGCCACTAAATTATTAAGGCCTGTGCCAACAAATAATGTGTGATCAGCATTAAAAATTTAGGAATGAGCAATAATAGATGAGAATTGATCTTTGGATAATCTAATTGTGACCGGTAAATCTGTCAAATAAAGCAACAGCTATTAGTATATGTGCAAATAAATATGGCTTGATTTCCGCCAAATAATGTTATTTGAGCACTAAACTACTCGCATATGTCTTGGATTTTTATTTGATTTTCTCATAAAAATAGTAAAATGAGCAATAAATAACTGAATAACCACAATAAAAAAAACTCAAATGTCCTAGCTAGTAGATACAGTTACCCATTTTTAAATTCAAAAATAATTTGATATCGTGAAAACTTTCCCATGAAATATTCAAAAACACCATTTGAAAACTGAATGGGTTCCAGAGAGCAGAAAATAAATGCAGGCAAAAAATTGGGAATGAGCCATAAAAAGTTGTGATGTGTTTAAGGACAAATTAAAAAATTTCATATGGAAGAGGTAAAATGAGCAATGAATATTCAATAATGCGCAATAGACAATGATATTTTTGCAAATGGACTAATGAACGTATACATTCCAAATAAGAGTTGTTGAGCTTCTACAATTGATATTTTTATCAAATGATATGTTGAGTTTACCAATAACCATAAGACTGTCGCTTGAATGGAAAAAATATTGTTGGTAAAGAAGATCATTTAATATGGTCACTACTTATAAATACGGTTAAAAAATGTATCCATGCCAAGGAAAAGTACAAAAATTAACCTGTGATAATTTTGAAAACAGCAATCGGAAATAAAAAATATGTGCAATTTTATAATATAAAGCAGCACTTAGAAAAAGACTACTCATTTGAATGGCTTACATTTTTCAAAGCAGATTGGTAACAACGCCAGTAAATTCTCACCAAATTTGCGATGAAACATCAAGCAATTTTCTAATCAATCAGAGCAAAGGAGCATTTCTAAATTCAAAATGTGCAATGAACTTTGGGAAAAATAACAAATACCTAGCACGATAAATTATTTTTGAATTTAAAGATGGGTAACTGTATCTACTACCTGGGACATTTGAGTTTTTTTTATTGTGGTTATTCAGTTATTTATTGCTCATTTTACTATTTTTATGGGAAAATTAAATAAAAATCCAAGACATTTGCGAGTAGTTTAGTGCTCAAATAACATCATTTGGCGGAAATCAAGCCATATTTATTTGCACATTTACTAATACCTGTTGCTTTATTTGACAGATTAACCGGTCACAATTAGATTATCCAAAGATCATTTCTCATGTATTATTGCTCATTGCTAAATTTTTAATGCTGATCACACATTATTTGTTGGCACAGGCCTTAATAATTTAGTGGCACTTCTATCATTTTTTGGTGCTTTTTCTGAATTACTAAGTGCAGGTTAATATTTTAGTCCGACAAAAAAAATACATAACAAAAAAAAAAAAAAAAAAAAACAAAATAAAAAAAAAAAAAATATTTTTTATAAAAAAACACATCACAATATATATATAAAAAAAAAAAAAGATTTTTTTTTTTTTTTTTTTTTTTTTTTTTTTTTTTTTTTTTTTTTTTTTTTTTTAAAAAAAAAAAATACCTTCATTTTCAAAAAAAAAAAAATTAAATTAAAAAAAAAATTAATTAGTTGTGACTTACTACAAAGGTTCCTGTTTTATTTTAAATAGGACGGTATTCGAAGAACAGAACATTGTCGACAGTAACATTGGCTTTAGAAGTTGGATACTTTATTGAAACATTATCAACAGTTTAAGTTGGTTTAAGCATTTAAAAGATAAATTTAATTGTCATACAACTTACGTGTAAAATTTTCTGTCTACAGCTCAATATAGCATATCCTTGTAATGAAGACGCGTCAAACATTGCATTATTCGATGGATGGCAGGTCCATAGCATCGTGCTAGTACCTGAGATCAAGTCTTCGTTATTGTCTATCGAGTTTGGATTCCAGCTTAAATCGGAAAACTTTCCTCAAAAAGGCGTTACTACGACTGTCGTTTTATTAAATAGCATTCCCGTTCGCAGTGCAAAAGAATGTTGTTAGTGTTCATTCTGAATTATGATAGACCTGCCACCATTAGCATCAAAGGCAAACACACCTGCATGACAGCTCCACCCGAGATTTTGGCCCACGCAATGCTTAACCGACACGAAACTGCGTTGATAGAAGGTTGTAGAATGCTGGACCTATTTTTGTTTGTTTGATCTTTATTTCATTATATGCTCTAACTCATAATTTCTATTACTGCTCACTATTTTTGACTTCTTTTGAGGCACATGGTGCACTAGGTGATCCCGATGTACGCTCGTAGTTTTTTTTAAATCCTGTATTGAAATCTATGTACATAATACATTTAATTACATCCTTATTCCAAAAAGTTGAAATAACTTGCAGATCGTACTTAAGTTGAAAAATAAGTTGGCAGAGACTATGATAGTTTTTTTTAAATAGGCTTCAATAAAAGAGAAAACCTATACTTTTTATACAAACTATTTGATTTATGTTTATTTGCGAAATAATGTATTGAATATTGAATATTCAAAAGAAAGGGATCGTTCGCCTGCGATTATTCTCGTACGTCAGAACTACATATTGTTAAATTCTTAAGGTCTCGTTACTGTATATGATTAATTTGTTAAATAGCATGATATAGTTTTAGTTGATTGAAACATGTACATCACAAATAAATCTGGCAATGTCATGTCGTTTGGATTGAAAAAGAAAGAAAAACTGCTGTAGGGGATTTCACACGAAACGTTGTTTGTAATGGTAAAAATTTGACTAGTTCTTCTTCTTCGTGAATTGTTGAGTATTTTGTTAATTTTTAAACTTCATGTTTAACTTAGCTTATGGGCTTTTCTCAATTATTAGAAAATCAGTTTCTTCGATAGTAGCTAACGGTATTCGGCAGGACGTTTTTTTAATGGTTGAACCATTTTTATGGGTCAAATTCCCATTTTAAGGTAAACAATAAAATAATATTAAGGAGCGATATACTTTGTTTATGGATTGGTGTATCTGCATACGAAATTATAGGGTGACCGAATGCGCTCTAGCTTCATACTTTGCTCCATAAACAATTAAATATGTACGATAAGAAATTAGCGATGCTCCATTATGGTGTCCTGTCACCGAGGGGTCTTTAAATGCTAAAAACAGTTATGTATGTTCTCTCACAGATCATCTGAGTAAACTGATGGATGAATTTTGATTAAATTTATGGAACATTTTTTATTCATTATGGAGCGACTTGCAAACATAGGTAATAATATCATTCACTTTTAAGTATACACATTCATTCCATACAATTCCTTTCAGTGCTGCCAATTAATTTGAAATGTTTCGATAGCATAACTATATCTTTTTATGGTTCAGAAGTCGATTAACTTCATGGGGCATTTTTGATTTTATATGGTGATAGTTAATGAATGTATGGAAACTGTTCTGAGTGCTTTAATGTATACAAAACACTCTTCATGGTGCGGTTTTATTTTTACAAGGTACAGCATTGAAAAAATGATGGATTACCAATTTATAGAATATAGAAAGTTGTTGTACTCGTTATGGAACATTCCTATATTTAGCTGTTGTTTTCTACGCCTGTTTATAGGTACATCGTTTCACTAGAACGAAGACTTTTGTTTGTGTTACCGGTTCTATTTCACCTGTTTATGGAGTATTTTCGTTAAGTTGTTGATAATGTTGGACATTTTATTGGTACACGACTTTTTACTATATGGAGCGCGTTTAATTTTTATATGGGTAATTTTCTTTTTTTCATTGTCGCAAAAACTATTTGCCATGGGAAACCCTCTATACCAATTCCTCTGTGAAATATTTATGGCGAATCTAGAAACAATCCCAATAGCGAAACAAGAGAGGATCTCCCCTAAATTCGTCATGAAATCAACAATCTCCACAAAGTCAAAGTTCACTCATGAAATAGAAAAGGATGGGAAACTTGCATTCTTCGACCATCTAGTAGTGAGAGAACCATTGTCATCATGATCTTTAAAGTTTGAAATCTTCAGAAAACCCACAAACACCCAAAGAGTCATCCCGTATTCTTCAAACCACTCTTTTCAGCATAAAATGGGCACTTTCGACCACATGATCCACCGGATGTGGACCCTTCCTCTCAACAAAACCGGAAAAGCCGAAGAATTAGCATATAATTTTGAAACCTAAAAAAAGACAGAAAAGTTGTTGATCCGTCGTCATTTGTGCTACCATGTTGTGGCTCATGCCAAACTCTGGTAACCGCAACATTTGAATTCAACGTTCTCACACAACAACAAAAGGTCCTGGCTAAGCAGATTAGTGAAAACACGGAGGTTATGCATCGACTTGCTCTCCACCAGGAAAAGCCAAATCTAGTTTCGGAAGCTATTGAGAGTATGGAAGTCATTCTCACTAGCATAAAGAATGAGCTGTCTTCCATTCACAGAAACAGTAGTTTGACCGGAAGTACTACGATGCTGAAAAATCATTTAACTTCTTTAGTTGACACAGCAATGACTTCAACAATGCACACTCTAGCAGGTGATCTAAAAAGGAGCTGCTAAATATCAACAATGAGATAAGTCAGCTCAATCAGGTGAGCATAGAAACGGCAGCCAGTTTTAATATGCAAAGCAACTCTATGCTAGAGCTCGATATCTTGGACGAGCTAAAAGCACTGACTGCGAACATAAACGCAATACCAAGACATGGGGAAGCACACACCAATGCACATTTAACTCCGTCACTCAGTTCAAATCCCAGCCTGGCAAAAGAATTGAATCATAACAACAAACACGACACCGACGACTCAGGTTGGCGACTTTTGGGAATGAGGAAGGTTTGGAAAGCGGATTGGAGTGAATATGATGCTCGAAAATTGCGTCGTTTGAATCAGCAGAAATTGGCTGAAGAGGCTAAAAAGAAGCAGAAACAGTATCTAGCAAACCTAGCAAAAAATAGCAGTAACAACAACAACAACAACAACAACAACAACAACAACAACAACAACAACAGCAACAGCAACAACAACAACAACAACAACAACAACAACAACAGCAACAACATCAACAATAGCAACCGTACACACTCAACTGTTTTCTACAATAAATGCAACAACAACAATAATCTCAACACCATCGGTTATCCACACAATCCACTACCACATGATCGAGACCTACTAGCGGCAGCGAAGTATCGTTTTTCCAGGCCGCCACCTAACTATCAACCTATACAATTTCAACGAGGCGAAATCCTACACCCTTACCCGGCATCTGATGAATCTTCACGCACAGCTCCTGCACACTCACCCAACTGGCTGGCTCCGGCGAGTTTTTCAGCAGCACCATGTGAATCATGTTCATGCTCGCATGGGCATTCGAGTTTTCATCGGTAGTGACGAAACCCTTAGAGGAGGATAATGATTTTGAAGCGCACGACGATAACGAGAACTTGACGACATCTCTAGATCAGAGAGGGGTAATTAGTTTTAATAATTTTAATTTATCGACTAACTCGAATCTGCAAACGCTTCCACCTAAAACACAATTAAGTACCGAAATAATAGTTTATTGCCAAAATATTAACCGTATGAAAAGTGCGGTAAAAATTCAAGAAATTCATAATAAAATTTTGGGTTGCTCATTCCCAATAATAATGGGAACTGAAACCAGTTGGGATCAAAGCGTTAGGAGTGAAGAAGTCTTCGGACATTCTTATAATGTTTTTAGAAATGACCGCAATTTGGAAATTTCTGAAAAGAAGTCAGGTGGGGCTGTTTTAATAGCTATTTCTACCAAATTTAATTCAGAAATCATTGATACATCTACAGTTAAGGAATTCGAACATGTATGGGTGAAAGTACACATGGCAGGTGAAATACATGTATTTGCCACAGTGTATTTTCCCCCAAATAACGCTCGCAAAGAAGCATATGACCATTTTTTTCAAACTGCTGATGAAATTATGTCTGAACTTTCCCCAGAAGTGAAAGTTCACATATACGGTGATTTTAATCAACGTAGTGCTGCCTTCATTCTAGACAATGAAAACGAGTGCATCTTACTACCAGTCGTTGGGGAGAATGAAACATTGCAGCTTATTTTCGACAAAACTGCAGGCTTGGGGCTCAATCAAATTAACCATGTAAAAAACCAACAAAATTGCTATTTAGATTTTTTATTGACAAATATTCAGGAAGACTTCTGTGTAAGTAAATCTATTTTTCCATTATGGAAAAATGAAGCTTTTCACACAGCAATTGAGTTTTCCTTATTTGTTCATGAATACGAAAAAACCCAACGACTATGAATATGAAGAGGTCTTTCAATATCATTTAGCAAATTATGATATCATAAGACACAAACTTAACGGAATTGATTGGCAAACGATCTTTAAGAATGAAGCAAATGTTGAAACTTCTGTTGAGGTTTTCTATAAATTTTTGTTTGAAATAGTAGTTGAACAAGTACCACTCAAAAAAATTAGGCGACAAGGTAATTCGAACCACCCAGTTTGGTATAATGAAGAAATAAAAATTTAAAAAATCGGGAGCAAAAGGCCCACAAAATGTATAAAAGAGATGGTAACAGTAATAATCTGACATACTATTTGAAGGTTTGCGATGAACTGAATCTTGCAATTAGTAATGCATATGATGAGCATAATTCAAAAACCGAACTTGAAATTAAGTCTTGTCCAAAAAAATTCTTCAATTATGTTAAAACTAAGCTGAAATCTGACAATTTCCCATCTAGAATGCATCTTAACTCAAATGTTGGTGATAACGCGGAAGAAATTTGCAATCTATTTGCAACATTCTTCCAAGAAATCTATACCACGTTTGATGAAGAAGATCGCGATTATGAATATTTCAATTTCTTCCCAGAATTTTCAAGGGACATTGGAGTTAGTCAAGTCAAATTTCAAGACATCTTGGAAGGTTTGAATAAATTAGACGTTTCCAAAGGTTCTGGCCCTGATGGAATACCACCCGTATTTATGAAGAACTTAGCATTAGAACTTACAGCACCTTTATTTTGGCTTTTTAATATGTCACTGGAATCTGGGATCTTCCCCAAACTTTGGAAAAGTTCCTATCTAGTACCTATTTTTAAAAGTGGAAAAAAATCGGACATTTGTAACTATCGTGGAATTGCCATTATTTCCTGCATTCCTAAACTTTTTGAAGCAATTATCAATGAAAAATTGTTTTCTCAAATCAAAAACAGACTGACTAATAAGCAACATGGATTCTTCAAAGGACGATCAACTAGCACAAATTTATTGGAATTCGTCAACTACTCACTGATAGCAATGGACAATGACAACCATGTAGAAGCTCTTTATACAGACTTCAGCAAGGCTTTTGATCGCATTGACATACCCATGCTTCTATTCAAATTGCGAAAAATGGGAATTGAGGCAGGAATCCTCCGATGGCTCGAATCCTATCTTACTAACCGTCAACAAATAGTTAGATTCAAAGGGAAGAAATCAAATCCTATTAAGGTCACTTCTGGAGTCCCCCAAGGCTCTCACTTAGGACCCCTTTTATTCATTTTGTATGTAAATGACATTTCCTTTATTCTCAAAAACATTAAATTTCTTATTTACGCTGATGACATGAAACTATTTTTAGAAATAAGAAACAAAGAAGATATCATGAAATTCCAGAAAGAAATAAATGATTTCTATATTTGGTGCAACAAAAGTCTTTTACAGCTGAACGTAAAGAAATGTAATTCGATAGCTTTTAGTAGGAAACGAAACACCCCAGACATAACTATCAATCTAGGGAATCAGCCAGTTGAGAAATGTAAAAGAACAAGGGATTTAGGAGTTATCTTGGACTCGAAACTAACTTTCATTGAGCATTACAATACTATCATCAACAGAGCAAATAATATGCTTGGATTTATAAAACGTTTTTGTTACAATTTTCATGATCCGTACACAATAAAAACATTGTACATTGCATATGTGAGGTCAATACTGGAATATTGTAGCGTAGTTTGGTCACCATTTTCACCCATGAAGAACGACTAGAATCGGTACAGAAGCAATTTTTACTGTATGCACTTCGTAAATTAGGTTGGACAAGGTTTCCGCTTCCATCTTATGAAGCCCACTGCATGCTCATCAGCATCCAATCATTAAAAGAGCGCCGTGAATTTGCATTAGTATCATTCGTAAATGACATTGTTTCGCAACGCGTTGATTCAGCAGAACTTTTGTCAAAACTTAATTTTTACATACCGTCGCGGCAACAACGAAATAGAAATATATTTATTACAAGCCATCATCGTACAAATTACGCAAAATTTGTACCTCTAAATCAGATGATGGCAACTTACAATAAGCATGGAGAAAATGTAGACTTTACTATGACCAAAACAAAACTAAAAAAATACTTCAATTCAATTAGCTAATGACGAACGATTCAAAACATTAAAAATGCAAATCTGATGTGTTAGTTTCCTAAGGCGTACTGTATATATAAGTGAAACATAAAATGTAAGCACTATTGTAACAAAACGGTCTACTATTGATTGAAGACAAATAAATAATCGATGAATCTTTTATTTCGACCATAAAAAAAAACTGCCAGGCCTAATGGTTACGAAAAGAGGACAGTTCAAGCTATCATCAACAAAAAGGAAAAACCTCTTCATACTCCGTTTGTCTGACTCTACCGGGTCTCTCTTTGTATCATCCCATTCAGTGCAACCAACGGCATCCCGATATCGCAATGGCGGACAAACGTTCGAGACAGCAGCTCATCAACCGGCGTACAACTCTCATCGCTGCGCTGGGACGTTCAAAAAGACGTGCAGCAGTTCGTCGAGAAATACGTGGCGGAACGAGACCGAGGCCAGGTGCAACTACGTCTCGATAACCTGGATACCGTGTGGATGGGACTGGAGGATGTGCAGACCTAGCTGGAGGACACGGAACTATCCAATCAAGGTATAGCACAGAACCTAGCTTTTCGTTCCCACAATGAAACCCGATACTTCCAAATCAAGGCTGCTCTCCAATCTTCCCTTCCAATGTGACTACTACGACAAGCGCAATCCCTCACTCGCCTCCTTCCGGGCTGTCCGGTATCAAATTGCCAACTATCTCCTTGCCGAAATTCAACGGAGACTATAACCAATGGTTAGCTTTCCACAACACATTTGTCGCCCTAATCCATTCCAACCTCGAAACTCACGACATCCAAAAATTCCACTATCTCCGTGCTGCTCTGAAAGGAGAAGCTGCTCAACTCATTGAGTCGATCGGTATCAGCTCCGGCAATTACACCATTGCTTGACAAACATTCGTCTCTCGCTACGCGATCGACTACCTTCTAAAGAAACGCCACCGACTCATGGAGCACTATGTTAGAGCATCTTCTCTGCCTCAGACTCGACGATGCTACTCAGAAAGCATAGGAAGATTTCGCTACCACCACTGAAGACGACCTCGACTACGCTTGTCTCATCGAGTTTCTCCAACGTCACATCCGTGTAGTGGAATCCATGTCTGTAAATCACCAAGCGCAGCCACCATGCAATCAGCAATCATCTGTGTTTCGCCACCCACCGTTCCCAAAAATCATTTCCTATGCCGTTACCGAAGCTTATTCTCGAAAATTTCCCTCTTGCGACCAACATCATCCACTTTTCTAATACCAGAGATTCGAGAAAATGTCCATTCCCGATCGACTGAAACTTGTCAATGACCATCGCCTCTGCCATAATTGCTTTCGCCAAGACCACCTCGTGCGCAATTGTCAATAGAAATTCTCGTGTCATAAATGCAAAAACGACACCATTCACTGCTCCACCCTGGCTACCACCCACTCAATGCCGATCAATCCACCACATAGCACAGAGCAGCATACACACCGAAGCCAATTGTCAAACAAGATGCCATAACAAACAGCATCAAACGATCGTCCACATCCGCGAATGCTGTCACTGTTCAGACAACCAATTCATCACGAACATCGAACGCGAATGTTTTGCTCTCGACGGTCGTGTTGATGGTTCTCGATTGCAATGGACTATCGCACCCTGCACGAGCACTATTGGACAATGGCTCGCAATCAAATATAATTAATGATCGATTATGCCAGCTTCTATGACTAAAGCGGAGAAAGATCAACATCCCAGATGTCGGTGAATCCACCTATAGTGTGAACCATTCTGCCTGTGCCACCATCCGATCGAGAAACTCTGACTTCGAAATCGAACTAGATTTTCTAGTAATTCCCCACATTACGATAGACTTGCCTGTAGTGTCCTCTCCAGCTGAAGACGGGCATGCCCTGAGGGATCTTCCGGCGCTATCGATATGCTGCTCGGAGCCGAGCACTTTTTCACCTATATTAACCCTGGTACCCGAATCGAAAAATGTGAAGATCTCGTCCTCATCCAAAGCGTTTCCAGTTGGATTGTAACTGGTAGGAAGCAAAACCCCTAAAATCTCCCCCCGTAGCAGGGTACGTCACCCTTTCCGCAGCAGCTGGCTGTGGACGAGGGAGATGCCTACCCACTCGGTGGCCTAGCGCTAAGAAAGGATTTTACGTGGACGACTACATTGGGGGAGCGAACACCGAAGAGGAGGCAATCCAAACCCGAGAGGAGCTAGATGAGCTCCTGGTCAAAGGAAGATTCCAATTGAGAAAGTGAAAATCAACAGTGTCATGAGAAACTGCTTCCGATGCGCTCGTGCCTCACCCGAACGTTTTGGAAGGACTGGACCCGTCACAGATTGGTACCCAACCAAACCTAAAATTTGATAACCACGAAGCTACAAAAGCGCTGGGAGTAAGCTGGGAGCCTGAAAATGATCAAGTGTGCCTCAATTCCACTCCGGAGATTAGGTACTTGGGGAAGGGGAAAGAGTAGGAGGTAGATTGCGCTTTTCTAAGCAGCCTTATTTCATTAAACATCCCATCCTCTTTCCCAGTTCCCATCCACTTACACGGTTAGTTGCCAAACATTACCACCTAAGAGTATTCCACGGTGGCGGTCGTGTGACCTAGCAGCCATGCGCCAAAAATATTGGGGGCCTATACAGGGCCACCGAGTAGTCGACAGCGTCATGAGAAACTACTTCCGATGTGCTCGTGCCTCACCCGTTCCCGCCAAGCAACAGACTGGCCAGCTTCCTGCGGAGATAATTACCCCAAGCCGTCCGTTTTCCGTTACCTGTATTAACTACGCCGGACCAGTCTACATCGAAGCGACTCACAAGCGAGCATCACCCACCAAGGCGTATATCAGCTGTTCGTCTACTTCGCCACAAAAGGGGTAAACCTGGAGCTTGTGAGCGATGTTTCAACACCAACATTCATCACAGTACTTCGGAGATCTATCGCTCGCCGAGGTTGTCCCGCACACATCCATTCCGACAACGGAAAAAACATTGAAGGTGCTCGCAATGAACTTCGCAAACTGTACCAGCTGATGCCACATGAGGAATCGTCCGGAAAAGTGTCCACCTACTGTGCGAATCAGGGCATCCATTGGCACATGATTCCACCCAAAGCCCCGCACTTCGGCCGATTGTGGAAGGCGGCAGTGAAGGTCACGAAGAAACACTTGCACCGACAGTTCGGCGACTCGAAGGTCTCCTTTGAGGAAATGTCAACGGCGCTAGCAGAGATCGAATCATCAATGAACTCCCGCCCATTGACACCGTTCATTAAACATCCAAACGATTTGGCCGCCCTTACGCCGGCACACTTCCTCATCGGGACAATGCCGGCTGCTCTTCCAGAAGACGACTATAGCCGACTCCCATCAACAGGTTGGACCATTACCGAAGACTGCGGCACCAAGTACACCAATTCTGGCACCAGTGGCAAGCGGAATTGCTTCAAGAGCTGCAAAAGGAAAACAAACGCATCATCCCGAAAAAAAAATACCACCTGGTAGAATGGTCATTGTGATCGATGAGTTCCTCGCTCCTTTGAAGTGGCCCTTAGCGAAAATCGTCAACGTGATCCCTGGACCAGAGATGGACGCATCCGAGTCGTGGATCTGCGCCCCAGCAGAGAGATTATCTGCCGTCCAATAGCAAAAAATTGTATGCTGCCCTTTGTTGAAGAATTCTAAATGTTTGCTTATTGTTATCGATGAATTGCTGTTATAGGAGTAGTAGTAGTAGTGAAATTCAGAAATTTCAGGTGGCGGCAATGACAGTTCTCAATACTGATGGCTTTCCAAAGCAGTTATTCTTTTTTGCTGTCAGTTTCATAGGCTGGCAAAAACTTTAAATATTTTATTTTTACAGTTTATTTTATGGTTAATTCAAATAGAAAGAATTCACAAAACTTATGATAAAAAAAAAAGATGTATCACAATAAATGGTACCAGTTGTAATCTAAACGCTGAGTAATAAAGAATTGAACTTAGAACAATAAAGTTCACAGTAAAGTTCCAAAAGTTGTTTGAGTGATGAATCTTGGGGTGCCCAGTTTCCGCCGATAGTAATCGGCCCGGTAGTGTCCGAATTACCCGTGTGTGACCCCAATCCCTTTTGGAGATCACGATCCTGCCCTATCAAGTTTTTTTACTGCGTATTGTAGAATTAAATAAACAATTCAGTCTCTGATTACATACTCAGTTATGTACGAACCAATTTCAATTCTGTTAACGTCAAAATAAAGTTACAAAAACCTCGAAAATTTTGTCAAAATTTCGTTATAATTGGATAATCTCTCATGACGGTATGACCAAAACAATACCTGAGAGCACATTAAATGTGAGATGAAAACATACTCGTTGCATTTCAAAACCGGACAAGACCACTCGCAAAAGTCAAACCTGCTTGCATTCTATAGTGTCGCATCTGGTGCGGTGTATGACGCACCAGAAACGCCATTCAGAGCACTTGATGCGACACTTTGCGACTGAGTAAACTGATGGATGAATTTTGATCAAATTTATGGAACATTTTTTGTTCATTATGGAGCGACTTGCAAACATAGGTAATAATATCATTCACTTTTAAGTATACACATTCATTCCATGCAATTCCTTTCAGTGCTGCCAATTAATTTGAAATGTTTCGATAGCATAACTATATCTTTTTATGGTTCAGAAGTCGATTAACTTCATGGGGCATTTTTGATTTTATATGGTGATAGTTAATGAATGTATGGAAACTGTTCTGAGTGCTTTAATGTATACAAAACACTCTTTATGGTGCGGTTTTATTTTTACAAGGTACAGCATTGAAAAAATGATGGATTACCAATTTATAGAATATAGAAAGTTGTTGTACTCGTTATGGAACATTCCTATATTTAGATGGTGTTTTCTACGCCTGTTTATAGGTACATCGTTTCACTAGAACGAAGACTTTTGTTTGTGTTACCGGTTCTATTTCACCTGTTTATGGAGTATTTTCGTTAAGTTGTTGAGAATGTTGGACATTTTATTGGTACACGACTTTTTACTATATGGAGCGCGTTTAATTTTTTTATGGGTAATTTTCTTTTTTTCATTGTCGCAAAAACTATTTGCCATGGGAAACCCTCTATACCAATTCCTCTGTGAAATATTTATGGCGAATCTAGAAACAATCCCAATAGCGAAACAAGAGAGGATCTCCCCCTAAATTCGTCATGAAATCAACAATCTCCACAAAGTCAAAGTTCACTCATGAAATAGAAAAGGATGGGAAACTTGCATTCTTCGACCATCTAGTAGTGAGAGAACCATTGTCATCATGATCTTTAGAGTTTGAAATCTTCAGAAAACCCACAAACACCCAAAGAGTCATCCCGTATTCTTCAAACCACTCTTTTCAGCATAAAATGAGCACTTTCGACCACATGATCCACCGGATGTGGACCCTTCCTCTCAACAAAACCGGAAAAGCCGAAGAATTAGCATATAATTTTGAAACTGCCAGGCCTAATGGTTACGAAAAGAGGACAGTTCAAGCTATCATCAACAAAAAGGAAAAACCTCTTCATACTCCGTTTGTCTGACTCTACCGGGTCTCTCTTTGTATCATCCCATTCAGTGCAACCAACGGCATCCCGATATCGCAATCAACCGGCGTACAACTCTCATCGCTGCGCTGGGACGTTCCAAAAGACATGCAGCAGTTCGTCGAGAAATACGTGGCGGAACGAGACCGAGGCCAGGTGCAACTACGTCTCGATAACCTGGATACCGTGTGGATGGGACTGAAGGATGTGCAGACCTAGCTGGAGGACACGGAACTATCCAATCAAGGTATAGCACAGAACCTAGCTTTTCGTTCCCACAATGAAACCCGATACTTCCAAATCAAGGCTGCTCTCCAATCTTCCCTTCCAATGTGACTACTACGACAAGCGCAATCCCTCAATCGCGTCCTTCCGGGCTGTCCGGTATCAAATTGCCAACTATCTCCTTGCCGAAATTCAACGGAGACTATAACCAATGGTTAGCTTTCCACAACACATTTGTCGCCCTAATCCATTCCAACCTCGAAACTCACGACATCCAAAAATTCCACTATCTCCGTGCTGCTCTGAAAGGAGAAGCTGCTCAACTCATTGAGTCGATCGGTATCAGCTCCGGCAATTACACCATTGCTTGACAAACATTCGTCTCTCGCTACGCGATCGACTACCTTCTAAAGAAACGCCACCGACTCATGGAGCACTATGTTAGAGCATCTTCTCTGCCTCAGACTCGACGATGCTACTCAGAAAGCATAGGAAGATTTCGCTACCACCACTGAAGACGACCTCGACTACGCTTGTCTCATCGAGTTTCTCCAACGTCACATCCGTGTAGTGGAATCCATGTCTGTAAATCACCAAGCGCAGCCACCATGCAATCAGCAATCATCTGTGTTTCGCCACCCACCGTTCCCAAAAATCATTTCCTATGCCGTTACCGAAGCTTATTCTCGAAAATTTCCCTCTTGCGACCAACATCATCCACTTTTCTAATGCCAGAGATTCGAGAAAATGTCCATTCCCGATCGACTGAAACTTGTCAATGACCATCGCCTCTGCCATAATTGCTTTCGCCAAGACCACCTCGTGCGCAATTGTCAATAGAAATTCTCGTGTCATAAATGCAAAAACGACACCATTCACTGCTCCACCCTGGCTACCACCCACTCAATGCCGATCAATCCACCACATAGCACAGAGCAGCATACACACCGAAGCCAATTGTCAAACAAGATGCCATAACAAACAGCATCAAACGATCGCCCACATCCGCGAATGCTGTCACTGTTCAGACAACCAATTCACCACGAACATCGAACGCGAATGTTTTGCTCTCGACGGTCGTGTTGATGGTTCTCGATTGCAATGGACTATCGCACCCTGCACGAGCACTATTGGACAATGGCTCGCAATCAAATATAATTAATGATCGATTATGCCAGCTTCTATGACTAAAGCGGAGAAAGATCAACATCCCAGATGTCGGTGAATCCACCTCTAGTGTGAACCATTCTGCCTGTGCCACCATCCGATCGAGAAACTCTGACTTCGAAATCGAACTAGATTTTCTAGTAATTCCCCACATTACGATAGACTTGCCTGTAGTGTCCTCTCCAGCTGAAGACGGGCATGCCCTGAGGGATCTTCCGGCGCTATCGATATGCTGCTCGGAGCCGAGCACATTTTCACCTATATTAACCCTGGTACCCGAATCGAAAAATGTGAAAATCTCGTCCTCATCCAAAGCGTTTCCAGTTGGATTGTAACTGGTAGGAAGCAAAACCCCTAAAATCTCCCCCCGTAGCAGGGTACGTCACCCTTTCCGCAGCAGCTGGCTGTGGACGAGGGAGATGCCTACCCACTCGGTGGCCTAGCGCTAAGAAAGGATTTTACGTGGACGACTACATTGGGGGAGCGAACACCGAAGAGGAGGCAATCCAAACCCGAGAGGAGCTAGATGAGCTCCTGGTCAAAGGAAGATTCCAATTGAGAAAGTGAAAATCAACAGTGTCATGAGAAACTGCTTCCGATGCGCTCGTGCCTCACCCGAACGTTTTGGAAGGACTGGACCCGTCACAGATTGGTACCCAACCAAACCTAAAATTTGATAACCACGAAGCTACAAAAGCGCTGGGAGTAAGCTGGGAGCCTGAAAATGATCAAGTGTGCCTCAATTCCACTCCGGAGATTAGGTACTTGGGGAAGGGGAAAGAGTAGGAGGTAGATTGCGCTTTTCTAAGCAGCCTTATTTCATTAAACATCCCATCCTCTTTCCCAGTTCCCATCCACTTACACGGTTAGTTGCCAAACATTACCACCTAAGAGTATTCCACGGTGGCGGTCGTGTGACCTAGCAGCCATGCGCCAAAAATATTGGGGGCCTATACAGGGCCACCGAGTAGTCGACAGCGTCATGAGAAACTACTTCCGATGTGCTCGTGCCTCACCCGTTCCCGCCATGCAACAGACTGGCCAGCTTCCTGCGGAGATAATTACCCCAAGCCGTCCGTTTTCCGTTACCTGTATTAACTACGCCGGACCAGTCTACATCGAAGCGACTCACAAGCGAGCATCACCCACCAAGGCGTATATCAGCTGTTCGTCTACTTCGCCACAAAAGGGGTAAACCTGGAGCTTGTGAGCGATTTTTCAACACCAACATTCATCACAGTACTTCGGAGATCTATCGCTCGCCGAGGTTGTCCCGCACACATCCATTCCGACAACGGAAAAAACATTGAAGGTGCTCGCAATGAACTTCGCAAACTGTACCAGCTGATGCCACATGAGGAATCGTCCGGAAAAGTGTCCACCTACTGTGCGAATCAGGGCATCCATTGGCACATGATTCCACCCAAAGCCCCGCACTTCGGCCGATTGTGGAAGGCGGCAGTGAAGGTCACGAAGAAACACTTGCACTGAAAGTTCGGCGACTCGAAGGTCTCCTTTGAGGAAATGTCAACGGCGCTAGCAGAGATCGAATCATCAATGAACTCCCGCCCATTGACACCGTTCATTAAACATCCAAACGATTTGGCCGCCCTTACGCCGGCACACTTCCTCATCGGGACAATGCCGGCTGCTCTTCCAGAAGACGACTATAGCCGACTCCCATCAACAGGTTGGACCATTACCGGAGACTGCGGCACCAAGTACACCAATTCTGGCACCAGTGGCAAGCGGAATTGCTTCAAGAGCTGCAAATGGAAAACAAACGCATCATCCCGAAAAAAAATACCACCTGGTAGAATGGTCGTTGTGATCGATGAGTTCCTCGCTCCTTTGAAGTGGCCCTTAGCGAAAATCGTCAACGTGATCCCTGGACCAGAGATGGACGCATCCGAGTCGTGGATCTGCGCCCCAGCAGAGAGATTATCTGCCGTCCAATAGCAAAAAATTGTATGCTGCCCTTTGTTGAAGAATTCTAAATGTTTGCTTATTGTTATCGATGAATTGCTGTTATAGGAGTAGTAGTAGTAGTGAAATTCAGAAATTTCAGGTGGCGGCAATGACAGTTCTCAATACTGATGGCTTTCCAAAGCAGTTATTCTTTTTTGCTGTCAGTTTCATAGGCTGGCAAAAACTTTAAATATTTTATTTTTACAGTTTATTTTATGGTTAATTCAAATAGAAAGAATTCACAAAACTTATGATAAAAAAAAAAGATGTATCACAATAAATGGTACCAGTTGTAATCTAAACGCCGAGTAATAAAGAAATGAACTTAGAACAATAAAGTTCACAGTAAAGTTCCAAAAGTTGTTTGAGTGATGAATCTTGGGGTGCCCAGTTTCCGCCGATAGTAATCGGCCCGGTAGTGTCCGAATTACCCGTGTGTGACCCCAATCCCTTTTGGAGATCACGATCCTGCCCTATCAAGTTTTTTTACTGCGTATTGTAGAATTAAATAAACAATTCAGTCTCTGATTACATACTCAGTTATGTACGAACCAATTTCAATTTTTTTTTTTGTTTTGAATTCATTTTTTTGTACAGGCTCAATCGAATCAACTTTACAGAGCCAAGTTTTCATGTTTATATACATCAGTTATCTTAGTACTAAGGTTAAGGGGGTGGAACCGATTACTCGCGGCCGTCTCGAGGTTAATAGGAATTACAATTTTATGGATGGGAAAATTGCGGTGGAAATTTTAAACAAAGCATGAGGAACAATGGTTTTCTTATATCTAGAATTTCAAATTGCATTTTTTTAATTGCACGTTTTCAATTTAAAAAAAAAAAAAAATCACTCACTCACCCACACAACAACACTCACACACAACCACAATCACACACCGATGCACACAATCTTCAAAAATTTAACCTAATCAAGTAAGTTAATCAAACTACAATCTAAGGCTAATGTTAGTCAAAAACACATAAATGAGTTTCATAAATTCCAGATCGCGAGCAGCCAAAATGTCTCGAATCGGTACATTGGGTTGTCTACCTCGAGCCCGAAGGGAATCATAAAGCTCAGATCTGACTCCACGATGCTCAGCACAAAACCAAATAACGTGATCTGCGTCCTGGTAACCTTGTCCACATTCACAGAGATTGCTGTCTCCCAGCCCAACACGGAACAAATGAGCGTTTAAAGAATAATGATTGGACATGAGGCGAGACATCACACGAATCCCCTGAACCAACATTTCTTAGACACCTTAGGAGTGATAGAATGTAGCCATCGCCCCAAATCTCCTTTACTCCATTTATACTGCCAGCTATCGAGTGATATCTGACGAAAAAAATAAAAAAAATCGTTGAAGGCGATTTGTCGGTCATAAATATCGCCTTCCATAGAATTTCAATTCTGTTGACGTCAAAATAAAGTTACAAAAACCTCAAAAATTTTGTCAAAATTTCGTTATAATTGGATAATCTCTCATGACGGTATGACCAAAACAATACCTGAGAGCACATTAAATGTGAGATGAAAACATACTCGTTGCATTTCAAAACCGGACAAGACCACTCGCAAAAGTCAAACCTGCTTGCATTCTATAGTGTCGCATCTGGTGCGGTGTATGACGCACCAGAAACGCCATTCAGAGCACTTGATGCGACACTTTGCGACTGAGTAAACTGATGGATGAATTTTGATCAAATTTATGGAACATTTTTTGTTCATTATGGAGCGACTTGCAAACATAGGTAATAATATCATTCACTTTTAAGTATACACATTCATTCCATGCAATTCCTTTCAGTGCTGCCAATTAATTTGAAATGTTTCGATAGCATAACTATATCTTTTTATGGTTCAGAAGTCGATTAACTTCATGGGGCATTTTTGATTTTATATGGTGATAGTTAATGAATGTATGGAAACTGTTCTGAGTGCTTTAATGTATACAAAACACTCTTTATGGTGCGGTTTTATTTTTACAAGGTACAGCATTGAAAAAATGATGGATTACCAATTTATAGAATATAGAAAGTTGTTGTACTCGTTATGGAACATTCCTATATTTAGATGGTGTTTTCTACGCCTGTTTATAGGTACATCGTTTCACTAGAACGAAGACTTTTGTTTGTGTTACCGGTTCTATTTCACCTGTTTATGGAGTATTTTCGTTAAGTTGTTGAGAATGTTGGACATTTTATTGGTACACGACTTTTTACTATATGGAGCGCGTTTAATTTTTTTATGGGTAATTTTCTTTTTTTCATTGTCGCAAAAACTATTTGCCATGGGAAACCCTCTATACCAATTCCTCTGTGAAATATTTATGGCGAATCTAGAAACAATCCCAATAGCGAAACAAGAGAGGATCTCCCCTAAATTCGTCATGAAATCAACAATCTCCACAAAGTCAAAGTTCACTCATGAAATAGAAAAGGATGGGAAACTTGCATTCTTCGACCATCTAGTAGTGAGAGAACCATTGTCATCATGATCTTTAGAGTTTGAAATCTTCAGAAAACCCACAAACACCCAAAGAGTCATCCCGTATTCTTCAAACCACTCTTTTCAGCATAAAATGAGCACTTTCGACCACATGATCCACCGGATGTGGACCCTTCCTCTCAACAAAACCGGAAAAGCCGAAGAATTAGCATATAATTTTGAAACTGCCAGGCCTAATGGTTACGAAAAGAGGACAGTTCAAGCTATCATCAACAAAAAGGAAAAACCTCTTCATACTCCGTTTGTCTGACTCTACCGGGTCTCTCTTTGTATCATCCCATTCAGTGCAACCAACGGCATCCCGATATCGCAATCAACCGGCGTACAACTCTCATCGCTGCGCTGGGACGTTCAAAAAGACATGCAGCAGTTCGTCGAGAAATACGTGGCGGAACGAGACCGAGGCCAGGTGCAACTACGTCTCGATAACCTGGATACCGTGTGGATGGGACTGAAGGATGTGCAGACTAGCTGGAGGACACGGAACTATCCAATCAAGGTATAGCACAGAACCTAGCTTTTCGTTCCCACAATGAAACCCGATACTTCCAAATCAAGGCTGCTCTCCAATCTTCCCTTCCAATGTGACTACTACGACAAGCGCAATCCCTCAATCGCCTCCTTCCGGGCTGTCCGGTATCAAATTGCCAACTATCTCCTTGCCGAAATTCAACGGAGACTATAACCAATGGTTAGCTTTCCACAACACATTTGTCGCCCTAATCCATTCCAACCTCGAAACTCACGACATCCAAAAATTCCACTATCTCCGTGCTGCTCTGAAAGGAGAAGCTGCTCAACTCATTGAGTCGATCGGTATCAGCTCCGGCAATTACACCATTGCTTGACAAACATTCGTCTCTCGCTACGCGATCGACTACCTTCTAAAGAAACGCCACCGACTCATGGAGCACTATGTTAGAGCATCTTCTCTGCCTCAGACTCGACGATGCTACTCAGAAAGCATAGGAAGATTTCGCTACCACCACTGAAGACGACCTCGACTACGCTTGTCTCATCGAGTTTCTCCAACGTCACATCCGTGTAGTGGAATCCATGTCTGTAAATCACCAAGCGCAGCCACCATGCAATCAGCAATCATCTGTGTTTCGCCACCCACCGTTCCCAAAAATCATTTCCTATGCCGTTACCGAAGCTTATTCTCGAAAATGTCCCTCTTGCGACCAACATCATCCACTTTTCTAATACCAGAGATTCGAGAAAATGTCCATTCCCGATCGACTGAAACTTGTCAATGACCATCGCCTCTGCCATAATTGCTTTCGCCAAGACCACCTCGTGCGCAATTGTCAATAGAAATTCTCGTGTCATAAATGCAAAAACGACACCATTCACTGCTCCACCCTGGCTACCACCCACTCAATGCCGATCAATCCACCACATAGCACAGAGCAGCATACACACCGAAGCCAATTGTCAAACAAGATGCCATAACAAACAGCATCAAACGATCGCCCACATCCGCGAATGCTGTCACTGTTCAGACAACCAATTCATCACGAACATCGAACGCGAATGTTTTGCTCTCGACGGTCGTGTTGATGGTTCTCGATTGCAATGGACTATCGCACCCTGCACGAGCACTATTGGACAATGGCTCGCAATCAAATATAATTAATGATCGATTATGCCAGCTTCTATGACTAAAGCGGAGAAAGATCAACATCCCAGATGTCGGTGAATCCACCTCTAGTGTGAACCATTCTGCCTGTGCCACCATCCGATCGAGAAACTCTGACTTCGAAATCGAACTAGATTTTCTAGTAATTCCCCACATTACGATAGACTTGCCTGTAGTGTCCTCTCCAGCTGAAGACGGGCATGCCCTGAGGGATCTTCCGGCGCTATCGATATGCTGCTCGGAGCCGAGCACTTTTTCACCTATATTAACCCTGGTACCCGAATCGAAAAATGTGAAGATCTCGTCCTCATCCAAAGCGTTTCCAGTTGGATTGTAACTGGTAGGAAGCAAAACCCCTAAAATCTCCCCCCGTAGCAGGGTACGTCACCCTTTCCGCAGCAGCTGGCTGTGGATGAGGGAGATGCCTACCCACTCGGTGGCCTAGCGCTAAGAAAGGATTTTACGTGGACGACTACATTGGGGGAGCGAACACCGAAGAGGAGGCAATCCAAACCCGAGAGGAGCTAGATGAGCTCCTGGTCAAAGGAAGATTCCAATTGAGAAAGTGAAAATCAACAGTGTCATGAGAAACTGCTTCCGATGCGCTCGTGCCTCACCCGAACGTTTTGGAAGGACTGGACCCGTCACAGATTGGTACCCAACCAAACCTAAAATTTGATAACCACGAAGCTACAAAAGCGCTGGGAGTAAGCTGGGAGCCTGAAAATGATCAAGTGTGCCTCAATTCCACTCCGAAGATTAGGTACTTGGGGAAGGGGAAATCCGACTCCAAACATTCGATTCTGCGTCTTTTGAGTCATTTTGTCAACCCGGATAAAATCCTTAGAGTAGGAGGTAGATTGCGCTTTTCTAAGCAGCCTTATTTCATTAAACATCCCATCCTCTTTCCCAGTTCCCATCCACTTACACGGTTAGTTGCCAAACATTACCACCTAAGAGTATTCCACGGTGGCGGTCGTGTGACCTAGCAGCCATGCGCCAAAAATATTGGGGGCCTATACAGGGCCACCGAGTAGTCGACAGCGTCATGAGAAACTACTTCCGATGTGCTCGTGCCTCACCCGTTCCCGCCAAGCAACAGACTGGCCAGCTTCCTGCGGAGATAATTACCCCAAGCCGTCCGTTTTCCGTTACCTGTATTAACTACGCCGGACCAGTCTACATCGAAGCGACTCACAAGCGAGCATCACCCACCAAGGCGTATATCAGCTGTTCGTCTACTTCGCCACAAAAGGGGTAAACCTGGAGCTTGTGAGCGATGTTTTCAACACCAACATTCATCACAGTACTTCGGAGATCTATCGCTCGCCGAGGTTGTCCCGCACACATCCATTCCGACAACGGAAAAAACATTGAAGGTGCTCGCAATGAACTTCGCAAACTGTACCAGCTGATGCCACATGAGGAATCGTCCGGAAAAGTGTCCACCTACTGTGCGAATCAGGGCATCCATTGGCACATGATTCCACCCAAAGCCCAGCACTTCGGCCGATTGTGGAAGGCGGCAGTGAAGGTCACGAAGAAACACTTGCACCGAAAGCTCGGCGACTCGAAGGTCTCCTTTGAGGAAATGTCAACGGCGCTAGCAGAGATCGAATCATCAATGAACTCCCGCCCATTGACACCGTTCATTAAACATCCAAACGATTTGGACGCCCTTACGCCGGCACACTTCCTCATCGGGACAATGCCGGCTGCTCTTCCAGAAGACGACTATAGCCGACTCCCATCAACAGGTTGGATCATTACCGAAGACTGCGGCACCAAGTACACCAATTCTGGCACCAGTGGCAAGCGGAATTGCTTCAAGAGCTGCAAAAGGAAAACAAACGCATCATCCCGAAAAAAAATACCACCTGGTAGAATGGTCGTTGTGATCGATGAGTTCCTCGCTCCTTTGAAGTGGCCCTTAGCGAAAATCGTCAACGTGATCCCTGGACCAGAGATGGACGCATCTGAATCGTGGATCTGCGCACCAGCAGAGGGATTATCTGCCGTCCAATAGCAAAAAATTGTATGCTGCGCTTTGTTGAAGAATTCTAAATGTTTGCTTATTGTTATCGATGAATTGCTGTTATAGGAGTAGTAGTAGTAGTGAAATTCAGAAATTTCAGGTGGCGGCAATGACAGTTCTCAATACTGATGGCTTTCCAAAGCAGTTATTCTTTTTTGCTGTCAGTTTCATAGGCTGGCAAAAACTTTAAATATTTTATTTTTACAGTTTATTTTATGGTTAATTCAAATAGAAAGAATTCACAAAACTTATGATAAAAAAAAAGATGTATCACAATAAATGGTACCAGTTGTAATCTAAACGCCGAGTAATAAAGAAATGAACTTAGAACAATAAAGTTCACAGTAAAGTTCCAAAAGTTGTTTGAGTGATGAATCTTGGGGTGCCCAGTTTCCGCCGATAGTAATCGGCCCGGTAGTGTCCGAATTGCCCGTGTGTGACCCCAATCCCTTTTGGAGATCACGATCCTGCCCTATCAAGTTTTTTTTACTGCGTATTGTAGAATTAAATAAACAATTCAGTCTCTGATTACATACTCAGTTATGTACGAACCAATTTCAATTCTGTTGACGTCAAAATAAAGTTACAAAAACCTCGAAAATTTTGTCAAAATTTCGTTATAATTGGATAATCTCTCATGACGGTATGACCAAAACAATACCTGAGAGCACATTAAATGTGAGATGAAAACATACTCGTTGCATTTCAAAACCGGACAAGACCACTCGCAAAAGTCAAACCTGCTTGCATTCTATAGTGTCGCATCTGGTGCGGTGTATGACGCACCAGAAACGCCATTCAGAGCACTTGATGCGACACTTTGCGACTCTATAGAATAAGAACAGGATCGATTGGCGCGAGTGGTCTTGTCCGGTTTTGAACTGCAACGAGTATATTTAAAAATTACACAAAGTCGCAATTTACTATAACTGCTCAATTTTAATACGATCAATAAATATTCAGCACTGATTGAATTTCGTTTTGCGTCAATAATCTATTTTATTGTCAGTCAAAATCATGTGTTATTTGCTCAATACAAATTGATATTTTTGGTTTCGGAGAAACAAAAGTTTCATGTATTCGTGTATCAGGCATAAGCACATTTTTTTCCTAATTTCTATGTGATTTATGATAAAAATTGAACGGAAACTTTCCTGGTCTATTTATTAAAACTAAGTTCATATCTTCTTGTAGGTTGTAGATATGAGATGGGGTGTACGAGATGAAGCAACCGATGATCATATGACTACTGAACTGTGCATGCGAGAAATCAGAAATTGTCAACGTTTATCGATGGGTCCAAATTTTGTGGTTTTTCTCGGTCAAAAGTATGGATACCGGCCCATACCAACATATATCCTTTCGTCAGAGTTGCAACTTATCAGGTCGGTTAAATAAAATTATTAAAAAAAACTTGGTAAAGAAGAAGTAACGTAAGCATCTGCCTTTCCCATACAGAGATGATCTTGCTTCAATGGGCATCGATGTCTCACTATTGGATCTATGGTATAAAAAAGATAGTAACGCTGTTCCTCCAATATCTATTCTTCAACCGATCTCATCGATTTTAACCAACTTTAACAATAAAGTAAGCTAAGTTCTCTTGATACAAAAAATATAATTTAATTTTCGTTGTTTTTTCTTTGTTTTTTTTTCAATAGCGTGTTCCAAAGCTACAAGCAGAAGATCAAGCAGTTTGGTGGGATACAATGACGAAGATGCAAAAACTGTTCCGCAAAGGTGCAGCCTCTCTTTTTACTCAAGGGAAACTGGACAAAGATCAGACTCATAATTATTTTATGTCTGGTAAACTAATATTACACACTTTTACACATGACACTATGTTTGTTTGAAATGAAAAACTAACTTTTTTTAGTCACTGAAAGAGAGGTAATCAACGGATGCCTGAATGTGAAAAATACCAAAAATCACTGTTTGGCGTATATTCGCTACATCAACAACATAAACTTGCAAAACTTAAAAAAGGCATCTCTCTACGTGGATATTCTTAATCGGAGCTTGGACACTGAAGCTTGCAAGCTCCTTGCTGATCTTCGAGATGTGCGAGTTCCAACCCGGATCGAGGCATCTAATCTTCAAAAATATACTATCGAATGGATCGGCCGGGAAGGGCTGGATGTTGAAACTCACGAGGAGTATCTTAATCATTTCATAACGCATTTCTACAAAAATATTACTAAGCTTGTAGATCGTGCCATGCGCAAAGAGGACTCTAGTGCACAGGGTCAAATTGTTACAGAAATTCTGCAACATTTGCATGCCAGTAATAATTCCGTCAAAGTATTTTATGGTCGTGAGGAACAACTGAAAAGAATAAAAAATTATATGCTGGGATCATGTGAAAAACCACTAGTCTTGTACGGGGAAGGAGGTTGCGGAAAGACATCGCTTTTGGCTAAAAGTGCTGCCTTAACAGTTACCGAGTGGTTCTCCAAAGCTCGACCGATAAGCATCATACGTTTCCTAGGCACAACACCGGATTCAAGTGCCCTGACGCCTACTTTGATTTCAATCTGCCAACAGGCTCGTAAACTGATATATTAAACTATTGTCAGCCCGCTACACTTTTATGTCTTGCAGATATCCTACAACTTTATGCTTCCCTTCGATCAAATACCGGACGATTTGGTTCCTCTAACTGCACATTTCAAACAACTTTTAACTTATGCTTGTGAACATCAACCTTTATTACTTTTTCTCGACTCGGTTGATCAGCTAACTGGAACTCAGGATTCAAGTAAGGTTTCCTGGCTACCTACTCGTCTACCACCACTTTGCAGGGTAAGATTCTAACCCGTTCTTGTAAATTTAATAAGCAACACTAATTTTTGCCATACAAGATCATAGTTACTTGTGCTGCTGAGGAGTCTAACCCAGTGGTATCTCAGGAATATCATTTGCTGCGACGAATGATCGACATTGAAGAAAACTTCATCGAAGTAACAGCATTGGGCGAGGAGCTGGCAATGAACGTGATTAAAATGTGGATGGCAACTGCGTGTCGGGATCTCTCCAATTATCAGTGGCGCTTAGTAGCAAACGCGATTGGCAAATGCTCTCTTCCGATTTTTGTCAAACTTGTGTTTGCCGAAATTTGTCGTTGGAGAAGCTATACTCGACCACAGGATACCCATCTAGCTTCGACTGTCATGGATAGTATTATGATGCTTTTTGAACGTATTGAAAAGCAGCACGGCCGAATCCTAGTGTTCCATGCTCTGGCTTACATCACTGCGGCAAAGTCAGGCCTTTCGGAAAGTGAACTAGAAGATTTGATCTCACTAGATGATCGCGTACTGGATGATGTCTATCAGTACCATTTGCCGCCAGTTCGGCGAATTCCTCCTTTGCTGTGGACGCGAATCCGCAATGACCTGCCCAACTATCTCAGTGAACGGGAAGCAGATGGAGTTAACGTAATGAATTGGTACCACAGACAGTTCAGAGACACCGCTAAGGAACGATACTTTAAGAACATGAATATGGCAATCTATTTTCATTCAATGATCGCCGATTATTATCTAGGAATCTGGGGTGGTAAACCGAAACCATTCAAATACACGGAAATTCAACGTCACCGCTTTGGTCTGACGGACAAAGAAGGTATCGCGGATAGAAAGGTCCCAGTTCAACCATTGGTTTTCACAAATAAAGAAGGAAAAGTCACTCGATACAATCTTAGAAAGGTAATGATAAATATGAAGTCTATTCAGTGATATTTTATGTACATCAAAACATATTTTATTTTCAGTTTGGTGAACTTCCCTTCCATCTGGTCCGATCACGACGTTTTACCGATTTGTATGAAAACGTACTATTCAACTATGACTGGTTGCACGCAAAGTTATCAAGTTGTCCCCTGCAAGCCGTGTTAGCAGATTTCGAAGATGCTTCGGCGAACATTGACGATAAAGATGCCAAACGTGAATTAATGTTGGTTGCTGATGCCCTTCGGCTAGGCGGTGCCATTCTCGGTGTCTATCCAAACATGTTGGCGGCACAGTTGATCGGCCGTTTGCTGCCAGAAATTGGTGGAAATCCCAACATTAAGATGTTGCTTGAAGCGTGTGATAAATCTGGCCCTAAAGACTCCGCTTTAATACCACTGAACCACTGTCTCCACACACCGGGTGGTCCATTAAAGGTAATCATCTCGTTAGCAAAATGTGCATTGCATTTGTGCATTTTGTCTATTTTTATTTTTATTTTTTCTCTTTGTCTTCCGTACATTTCCTCCATCCCTTTTTCTCGCACGACAGTACTCACTCGAAGGACACCAGTTTGCGGTTTTTGGATTTTGTCTCACCAGCGATTATCGCTACATGGTATCAATTTCAACTCGATTTATTACGTGGGATTTGTCCACTTCCGATTTGACACGTGATGTAAATCCGGGTGTGGAAGGGATTATGCAGCAGTTGGTGCTTAGTCCTGACAACAAGTGGTAAGTATTGGGTATGATATTTGCACACAAGTCGTTTATATTATGTACAAGGAAAATTCAAACTATTATCGCTTAAGTTCAAAGTCCGTCACGTGCCCGTTCGATTTGTCGCGCATTGTTTTGCAATTTGAAACACATTTGATCATCTTTTTTGAAATTTTATTTCCACTTGTTTGTTCAAAATTAGAGCAAGAACAATTTTTGCAAACAAACCATGTTAGATTCAATGTTTTGGAAATTGAGAAAAGTTCATCGATACTCTCTTCAATAAACTCTTCAAGGAACAATTTGGTTACAAAACATTTATAAATATTATTCACAATTATTAGTGCATGAGATTGCAAGCCAAAGTTAAATTAGCATTTTATTTCATAAAATTAGCCTTCAATGTAGAAAGATATCACGAAACGATGCATGAACCTACGCTGGTTGACGAAAATGAACAAGATGAATTTTCTAACAAATCCACTGTGCAGGGCTTAGCCAATCAATATTTCAGCCGAAAACATTCAATTTCTAGGCAAATGTCTAAATTTATTCAAAAGTACTAAAGTTTAACTCGTTCGAATCACTCCAATGTAGTCCAGAAAAGTTTATATAAGCATGATTTTAGTTATTTTTTGTTTCTTATTGAGTTTGATTTGTCGTATGACCGAAATCGGTACATTTCAGATGCTGACCAAATCTCCAGGGCATATCCAAAACATCCAGGACACATGTGGATAATAAAAGCACATAAAACAACAGTTCACTGCATACTTTTTGAATTTCCAAAACAACCTACAACGTTCCACGTTGTAGGAGCTGCGAGCCGTGTGAGTTGGATGGACGAAAAAAAATAATAACGGACAGCACAAACCATGTGTGTGTTTTTTTTAACTCTTTATTTATTCCAAATTTTACATTATTTTACATTCATATATTAATCCAGGTGCTCCTGCTAAGTCATTAACATTTCAACCTTATATGCTATCATTTATATCTAATTGTGTTAATATTATTTTTAACTTGTCTATTCAGTATTTTTAACAGGGTTTTTTTTGCCTGTTTGTGAGATAAATTATTGATTTCTTAAAACTAGTTCTTATCTATAAAGAGATTTGATCATTGCAATTGAAGATTGCAATGATTTTTGTCTAAAATTATGAATTATTTTGTTGGACATTTCTTCTAGAGTCTCAAAGTTTGAAATTCTGTGTAATTCAATAGTACTGAACCAGGGTGGCAGCTACAAAATCATTTTCAGAACTTTGTTCTGAATCCTTTGAAGTGCTTTTTTCCTAGTAGCACAACAACTAGGCCATATTGGCACAGCATAAAGCATGGCCGTTCTAAAAATTTGTTTGAATATTAGAAGTTTGTTCTTCAAACAAAGTTTGGATTTTCTATTTAAATGAGGATATAAACATTTTATATATTTATTACATTTGGCTTGACTGCCCTCAATGTGATCTTTAAAAATTAATTTTTGATCAAGTATCAGTCCAAGATATTTTACTTGATTTGACCAAGAAATTGGAACTCCGTTCATAGTGACCATATGACTATTACTTGGTTTCAAAAATGCAGCTCTAGGCTTGTGTGGGAATATTACAAGTTGAGTTTTGGAAGCATTAGGAGAAATCTTCCATTTTTCAAAATAATCTGTAAAAATGTCCAAGCTTTTTTATAGCCTCCTGGATATAACACGAAGACTTTTTCCTTTAGCGGAAATGCCTATGCCATCAGCAAAGCAAGATTTTTGACAGCCCTGAGCTAAATCAGGGAGATCTGAAGTGAAAATGTTATATAGTATTGGCCCAAGAATGCTACCTTGAGGAACACCAGCTCTAACAGACAATTTATCAGATTTAGAATTCTGATAATTTACTTGCAAAGTTCTATCAGTTAAGTAGTTTTGAACTAATTTCATTATATAGAGCGGAAAATTGAACTTTTCCAGTTTCGCAATCAAACCTTCATGCCAAACACTGTCGAATACAAACAGTGTGTTCATTTCGCTTATGAGGAATTGTACATCGTAGAGAGTTATTTTGAAACGCCGATAACGTGGTATCTGTATTTTTCAGAATGAGGATTTCCCAAATTTTCGTTTGGTATACATTAAATTAATTTTAAAAAAAATATCTAAAACTATGTTAAAGGAATAAAACATATTACTCGCGGTCGTCTCGAGGTTAAATGGATTTAAAATTTTATCATTGCTCAGTGCACAAGCAAACACGACAGTTCGTTTCTTCCATGCTCCGTTGCTTTGAAAGTGTTTCACAGTTCTTCATTCATAAATCCAGCTGTTTTTTTTTCTCGCGATAGTGCCCACCGATAGTCGAGTTATTTTTTTTTTTTTTACATGAAGAAGAGAAGTTCAGTTTAAGCAGTGCAGTAACAAGTGTAATTTACTGCAATTGGCCAGCGACAAGCCATTTTGCTTCGCATCTCTGTGTGGTGACGCACACCAGCAGTCCACCAAGTGTTGGCGTTCATCCGTTCAGCGGCCTACCATTACCGACTATCGTATCACACTCGTTGTGCTTAACTCCTCACCACCTCACCAGCCCAAAACGAAACCTCTGAATGTATATCAAACTTTGAACGATCTGACGAACCGATTCTCGGCCGTGACCGAGATAATTAAAGTCAGGCCGAATAAATTTCGGGTCGTTGTGTCCAACCTTAAACAGGCTAACGAGATGGCTGTCTCTCAGCTCTTTACTCTCGAGTATCGAGTGTATATCCCAGCTCGGGGTATTGAAATTGAAGGTGTGGTCACCGAAACAAGTTTGACCCCTGAGATACTGCTGAAACAGTTGGTCGATTTAAGAACCCTTTGCTTTCGCCAGTGAAGATACACGATGTGCAAAAGTTAGGCACAGTATCGATCACTCAGGGTGTAAAGAAGTTTACACCATCAGACTCGTTTCGTGTGACCTTCTCTGGTTCAGCCCTCCCTCAATACGTTGAGTTGGGAAAACTTCGGCTACCTGTGCGGTGGTTTGTACCTCGGGTCATGATCTGCCAAAAATGCCAGCAGATGGGACATACGACCTCCCATTGCGAAAATAAGGCACGCTGCTCCAATTGCGGGGAGAAACACGAGGATGGCGCCTGCGCAGAAAGCACACCAAAATGCGCTTTCTGTAAGGGAACTCTTCCTCATGCTCTCTAGTCGTGCCCGGCGTGCAAACAACGCGGGGAAAAATTAGAACGCTCTCTAAAACAGCGTTTCAAGCAATCTTTTGCCGAAATGGTGAAAAAAGCATCACCATCACCCGATGCCAATACAAATCCCTTTGCTCCTCTGTCAGATGACGAGTCTTACTTTCATTTGGCTGAAGAGAGAACATCGTTCAGTTTTCCGGAAGGTGCTTCAAGGAAGCGAAGATGCATCCGCCCACGGAAAGTTGCTGAACAGAAGCCTGAAGTCTGCCTGCGCATTTCAAGGAAAGATGGGAAAAAGGAAAAAAACAGTTCCTCCTGGATTGCATAGCACTTACTACACCCAGGACTTTCCATCTATTCCGGGGACATCCAAAACCCCCAATGCCCCGATTTTAAGAACAGAAGACCCTTCCCCATCCTGGATGGACGAAAAAAAATAATAACGGACAGCACAAACCATGTGTGTGTTTTTTTTAACTCTTTATTTATTCCAAATTTTACATTATTTTACATTCATATATTAATCCAGGTGCTCCTGCTAAGTCATTAACATTTCAACCTTATATGCTATCATTTATATCTAATTGTGTTAATATTATTTTTAACTTGTCTATTCAGTATTTTTAACAGGGTTTTTTTTGCCTGTTTGTGAGATAAATTATTGATTTCTTAAAACTAGTTCTTATCTATAAAGAGATTTGATCATTGCAATTGAAGATTGCAATGATTTTTGTCTAAAATTATGAATTATTTTGTTGGACATTTCTTCTAGAGTCTCAAAGTTTGAAATTCTGTGTAATTCAATAGTACTGAACCAGGGTGGCAGCTACAAAATCATTTTCAGAACTTTGTTCTGAATCCTTTGAAGTGCTTTTTTCCTAGTAGCACAACAACTAGGCCATATTGGCACAGCATAAAGCATGGCCGTTCTAAAAATTTGTTTGAATATTAGAAGTTTGTTCTTCAAACAAAGTTTGGATTTTCTATTTAAATGAGGATATAAACATTTTATATATTTATTACATTTGGCTTGACTGCCCTCAATGTGATCTTTAAAAATTAATTTTTGATCAAGTATCAGTCCAAGATATTTTACTTGATTTGACCAAGAAATTGGAACTCCGTTCATAGTGACCATATGACTATTACTTGGTTTCAAAAATGCAGCTCTAGGCTTGTGTGGGAATATTACAAGTTGAGTTTTGGAAGCATTAGGAGAAATCTTCCATTTTTCAAAATAATCTGTAAAAATGTCCAAGCTTTTTTATAGCCTCCTGGATATAACACGAAGACTTTTTCCTTTAGCGGAAATGCCTATGCCATCAGCAAAGCAAGATTTTTGACAGCCCTGAGCTAAATCAGGGAGATCTGAAGTGAAAATGTTATATAGTATTGGCCCAAGAATGCTACCTTGAGGAACACCAGCTCTAACAGACAATTTATCAGATTTAGAATTCTGATAATTTACTTGCAAAGTTCTATCAGTTAAGTAGTTTTGAACTAATTTCATTATATAGAGCGGAAAATTGAACTTTTCCAGTTTCGCAATCAAACCTTCATGCCAAACACTGTCGAATACAAACAGTGTGTTCATTTCGCTTATGAGGAATTGTACATCGTAGAGAGTTATTTTGAAACGCCGATAACGTGGTATCTGTATTTTTCAGAATGAGGATTTCCCAAATTTTCGTTTGGTATACATTAAATTAATTTTAAAAAAAATATCTAAAACTATGTTAAAGGAATAAAACATATTACTCGCGGTCGTCTCGAGGTTAAATGGATTTAAAATTTTATCATTGCTCAGTGCACAAGCAAACACGACAGTTCGTTTCTTCCATGCTCCGTTGCTTTGAAAGTGTTTCACAGTTCTTCATTCATAAATCCAGCTGTTTTTTTTTCTCGCGATAGTGCCCACCGATAGTCGAGTTATTTTTTTTTTTTTTACATGAAGAAGAGAAGTTCAGTTTAAGCAGTGCAGTAACAAGTGTAATTTACTGCAATTGGCCAGCGACAAGCCATTTTGCTTCGCATCTCTGTGTGGTGACGCACACCAGCAGTCCACCAAGTGTTGGCGTTCATCCGTTCAGCGGCCTACCATTACCGACTATCGTATCACACTCGTTGTGCTTAACTCCTCACCACCTCACCAGCCCAAAACGAAACCTCTGAATGTATATCAAACTTTGAACGATCTGACGAACCGATTCTCGGCCGTGACCGAGATAATTAAAGTCAGGCCGAATAAATTTCGGGTCGTTGTGTCCAACCTTAAACAGGCTAACGAGATGGCTGTCTCTCAGCTCTTTACTCTCGAGTATCGAGTGTATATCCCAGCTCGGGGTATTGAAATTGAAGGTGTGGTCACCGAAACAAGTTTGACCCCTGAGATACTGCTGAAACAGTTGGTCGATTTAAGAACCCTTTGCTTTCGCCAGTGAAGATACACGATGTGCAAAAGTTAGGCACAGTATCGATCACTCAGGGTGTAAAGAAGTTTACACCATCAGACTCGTTTCGTGTGACCTTCTCTGGTTCAGCCCTCCCTCAATACGTTGAGTTGGGAAAACTTCGGCTACCTGTGCGGTGGTTTGTACCTCGGGTCATGATCTGCCAAAAATGCCAGCAGATGGGACATACGACCTCCCATTGCGAAAATAAGGCACGCTGCTCCAATTGCGGGGAGAAACACGAGGATGGCGCCTGCGCAGAAAGCACACCAAAATGCGCTTTCTGTAAGGGAACTCTTCCTCATGCTCTCTAGTCGTGCCCGGCGTGCAAACAACGCGGGGAAAAATTAGTACGCTCTCTAAAACAGCGTTTCAAGCAATCTTTTGCCGAAATGGTGAAAAAAGCATCACCATCACCCGATGCCAATACAAATCCCTTTGCTCCTCTGTCAGATGACGAGTCTTACTTTCATTTGGCTGAAGAGAGAACATCGTTCAGTTTTCCGGAAGGTGCTTCAAGGAAGCGAAGATGCATCCGCCCACGGAAAGTTGCTGAACAGAAGCCTGAAGTCTGCCTGCGCATTTCAAGGAAAGATGGGAAAAAGGAAAAAAACAGTTCCTCCTGGATTTCATAGCACTTACTACACCCAGGACTTTCCATCTATTCCGGGGACATCCAAAACCCCCAATGCCCCGATTTTAAGAACAGAAGACCCTTCCTCAAGTGGACTGTTCTCATTTGATGACATTGTCGATGATATCTTCACGTACCTTGATATATCTGACCCTCTAAAAAGCATTGTTCTGGCAATGCTTCCCACAGTGTAGACTTTTTTGAAGCAATTAACTATAAAGTGGCCCCTCCTTGCAGCAATCATTTTCTTCGATGGATAATTTTCCAAATGAGGTCGGGGATTTGATCACTGTTCTGCAGTGAAATTGTCGAAGTCTTATTCCTAAATTGGAATCTTTCACATTTTTGGCTCACAATACCGGTTGTGATGCATTTGCTCTCTGTGAACCATGGCTCTCTTCCGAAATAGATCTTCCTTTTCATGATTTCAATATAATTCGTCTTTATCGTGAGATTTCACGTGGAGGAGGAGTACTTTTAGGGATTTCATAGCACTTACTACACCCAGGACTTTCCATGTATTCCGGGGACATCCAAAACCCCTAATGCCCCGATTTTAAGAACAGAAGACCCTTCCTCAAGTGGACTGTTCTCATTTGATGACATTGTCGATGGTATCTTCACGTACCTTGATATATCTGACCCTTTTAAGAGCATTGTTCTGGCAATGCTTCCCACAGTATAGACTTTTTTGAAGCAATTAACTATAAAGTGGCCCCTCCTTTCAGCAATCATTTTCTTCAATGGATAATTTTCCAAATGAGGTCGGGGATTTGATCACTGTTCTGCAGTGAAATTGTCGAAGTCTTATTCCTAAATTGGAATCTTTTAAATATTTAGCTCACAATACCGGTTGTGATGCATTTGCTCTTTGTGAAACATGGCTCTCTTCCGAAATCGATCTTCCTTTTCATGATTTCAATATAATTCGTCTTTATCGTGAGATTTCACGTGGAGGAGGAGTACTTTTAGGGATCAAAAAGTACTCCTGAATTTTTCTCCTATTCCAGGTTTTGAAGTTGTCGCAAGTCAGGCTGTTATTAAAAATAAAAGACTTTGCATTGCTTTTGTGTATATTACTCCAAGAGCTTCAATCAACCAAAAACAACTTTCAGATAATTGTTCGGTTCTTCCTGCTCCGCGGTTGATCATGGGAGATTTTAACTCTCACTGTACAGGCTGGGGAGAACTCTACGACGACAACCGGTCTTCCTTGATATATGACCTCTGTGACAACTTCAATATGACAGTTCTTAACAATGGAGAAGTAACACGTTTGGCTGGTCCATCCGCAGTTGGCAGTAGATTAGACCTCACACTTTGTTCGAATTCATTATCGTTGGATTGCACATGGAATGTGATTCAAGATCCGCACGGTAGTGATCACTTGCCCATAAAAACTTCGATTGCCACCGGGTTCAATCCATCGGAATCCATCAACGTCGCATATGATCTTACCCGTTACATCGATTGGACAAAGTTCAGGACAGCAGTAGATGAAGCCGTAACGACGGTAGAAGAGCTTCCACCGCTGGAGGAATATAACTTCCTCTCCAACCTGATATTAGACAGCGCGCTTCAAGCTCAAACTCGACCAGTTCCAGGAACGTCATTTCGCAGGAAACCTCCTTCTTCATGGTGGGATCAGCAATGCACCGAGGTTAACCGTAAAAACTATAAGGGACAGCCCAATGGGGTTGTACGCAAAGTTGACGTAGGACTACGTAGCAATGTGTAATGAATTTTATTATTATTATTTTTAATGACCTGTATGAGAAAAGAGGCTGCATTGATCGGTTGGATCAAGAAGCCTTGCCGAAAATCAGTGTATAACACACAACCGGTTTATGTAGACAAAGTTAAACCATTTGCTGCATTGTCTGGATCAACATGGTAGATTAGTTTCGTTCGTTTTGTAGAGCAACATTGCAACGTTGGTGCTGTTCTAACGTCCCGTTGGATCGGCATAGATAAGTAAGTATGTTAGAAAATTCTATGATTTGCTCTTTACAAATCTTTTGGCGGTGCTAGATTGTATTTAAAAGTTGGTGCGATGAAAGGGCAACAGCTGTGCTGGCAGTGGTGATTGTGTTGATATGATCGACTAGCTGGAGACCATTATCCTTATCGCGTCATAGTTTGTTAAAAGTCTGTTTGGGAAATTGGAAATCAAAATCAATGATATTTGTGAACATTGACTTGACAGTTCCAACTGATTGAAGCAACAATCTCAAAAATCTATCGAGAAGTGATAAAGTTATTAGCGTTCAAAATGTTTCATATATTCGTGATGGCTGCTATTTTTCAAATTTTCATTTGACCTCTACCCTAGCCGATGGACGTAGTCTAGGTCAAAATAGCGTGGGTGTTCGTAGACCAGCATTAGAAAGTAAGTATGTGAGAAAATTCTATTGTACACAGAAAGCATTTGGTGGCTCTGAAAAGGGCAGTGTGGTTTGAATGATGATACGGACAAGGTCGTATTTGCTACGATGGTTGAGAGGGTCCTGATCTTTATGGCATGAAAGATAGTTGAGCACCTGTTCGAAATATGAATTTTATATACAAGTACATACAAGGTTTCTTTAAAGAATATGTAACTGTATAAAAATCATTATGTTAATTGGTCATCAATTTAAACGATTATGTTTTTGCAGGAATTCAATAAACCCTTAATAACTTCTCCAAATGTTTTGAAAGTCGACTTTAAACTCATGCTATTATTTAAATAGCTTAAAGATTCATTCGAGCCGATTGCTGCTCTGATACTTAGCAGCCACATTCTGCGACATTTCACTTTCTCTTTCAAACACTTTCTCAAAAGTATTTGATTCCTATTGCAAGGCAGGGACTCTATCCAACGCACTAAAACGAACAGAAACACTTTCAAGCACTGATTGGATTTTGAAGAGAACATTACCAACATTGAACAACTTGTTGGAAATCATAACATGCCAGCAACTAGCGGGCTGCGATTGCAACAGGCAAATAAACTTTAAACGACCCTGAGTTATTTTCTATACTGAAACATAAAAAATATTTTTTTTATTAAAAAAAAAAAAAAAAAAAAAAAAATCAGCGATACAAAAAAAAGAGTTTGTTGAGAAAAAAAAAAAAAAAACTAAAAAAAAATAAAACACTCTCTTTAAAAAAAAAGAAAACCCCAGAGAAGATTTTTTTTTTTAAAAAAAAAAAAAAAATATTAAATTTTTTCGGAATTTGGGAACCAGGGCGCAAAACACAGAGGGTTCTACCCCGAAAAAAGCCGTTCTCCCTGTATAGATATAGTGATTGCGGATTTTTGACACTCAACGTTGCGTCTTATCTACATCATCTACATATATATCGATATCATCTTCAAACATATCAATATCATCATCAAATACATTTATATCTTCTACATATATATGGATATAATCTACAAATATATCAATATCATGACCATATACATCTATAAAGGGCGATACGGTCAAAATTTGGTCAATATCAACTTGACGTATTTCTTTCAATTTTGCATTTAAAAAACCTGAACACCCCTCATTTTGAAGGTGTGTGTGTGTAGAATGTTGCTCTTATTTTGATTTTGGAATTCACTCTTCAGTTGTCAAAATGCCGTCCAAGCAAGAAGAGCAGCGTATCAAAATGTTGCTCGCGCATCGCGAAAATCCGAGCTACTCGCACGCAAAGTTGGCAAAATCGCTAAAAGTTGCCAAATCAACCGTTACAAATGTAATTAAAGTGTTTGGGGGACGTTTGTCGACAGCCAGGAAGTCTGGATCGGGGGGGAAATCGAAAACCGGAAGCCGCTGAGACGACAAAGAGAGTTGCCGGTAGTTTCAAGCGAAACCCTAACCTATCTCTCCGAGATGCCGCAAATAAGCTGGGTGTATCGTCTACAACCGTGCATCGAGCCAAAAAACGAGCCGGACTATCGACTTACAAGAAGGTAGTGACTCCAAATCGCGATGATAAACAAAATACGACGGCCAAAGCGCGATCCCGGAGGCTGTACACGACGATGCTGACGAAGTTTGACTGCGTTGTAATGGACGACGAAACCTACGTCAAAGCCGACTACAAGCAGCTTCCGGGACAGGAGTTTTATACGGCAAAAGGAAGGGGAAAGGTAGCAGATATTTTCAAGCACACGAAACTGTCAAAGTTCGCAAAGAAATATCTGGTTTGGCAAGCCATCTGTACCTGTGGCTTGAAAAGCAGCATTTTCATAGCTTCCGGGACTGTCAACCAAGAAATTTACGTGAAAGAGTGTTTGAATAAACGTCTGCTGCCTTTCCTGAAGAAACACGGTTGTTCCGTACTGTTTTGGCCGGATTTGGCATCTTGCCATTACGGTAAAAAGGCCATGGAGTGGTACGCCGCCAACAACGTGCAGGTGGTTCCCAAGGACAAGAACCCTCCCAACACGCCAGAGCTCCGCCCAATTGAGAAATACTGGGCTATTGTCAAGCGGAACATAAAGAAGACCAAAAAAAACTGCTAAGGACGAGCAGCAGTTCAAGGCAAACTGGCTTTCTGCGGCGAAGAAGGTGGACAAGGTGGCTGTACAAAATCTGATGGGGTCAAGCGTAAGGCCCGGCAATTCGAATTTGGAAAAGCGGAAGCCTAACTGAATATTTTTCCTGAATTTAATACTAATTGAACTTGAAAAAGAAATTTAATTTGATTTTTTAAATAAACGATTTCACCGATTTACACGCGTTTTCCCTTAACCAAATTTTGACCGTATCACCCTTTATTATTTATTTATATTTATTATAAATAAATTTTTAGGAGGGCCGCCAGGGGGTGAGTACCCCGGGGGGGGGGGGCGCGCCCCCCCAACACAACCATGGCCCCCACAAGCTCCCACGCAAAGCCCCCCCGGGGCAAGAGAAGACAAAGACCCCCCGCTAAGGGTTGCGTACTTAGCTGGTAGTGCAGCCTAGCCACTGTTGTCCTTCTGACTTCAGCTAGATTGAGGAGGTGCGTGCCGAGCGTCTGTTCACCAAGGAGGTGCGGCTCAAACAGCGTATGTCCTGGCATCCAGCGGCTGAGTAAGAAACGCTGAATCACGTCAACTATACCTTAGGTGGCAGCTCCACCAACGCGATGTAGGCAGAGCCACCCCGGTAAGGTAGTTTGCTGAAATCTTACCCTACCACGACAAATGGAAATATTCTTTATACGGTATATAATTTCAGATCATCCATAGAATTCCCAGGTATTGTGTAATGGTTTTGAATTGTTTTCTTCCCTCGTGGCTAGGATAATGCAAGTCCGTCTACAATTGCAGCAGGATCAGCAGACATGCAGACATTACAAATATCATTGTTTTTGTCATTTTTTACTGTAGCATCCCTTCACAATAATTTGTTGTGCTATTTTTAGCTTCGCATTTGCATCGTTATGTATTTGAAAGGATAGGACGGTTTTTTAAATTTTTTTTAGAGAGAGGATTATATACGACAAATTCTACAAAAAAAAAGAAATTCTTCATCCAAATAATTAATTCAAAAACTAACATTGTTCATGATCCTAAATTTTCTATTTTACAGACGTGGAGAAGTCGGAAAAACGAGTTATCGAAGAATTTCCTGTCATTTATTTTTATTTTTTTTCGTTTTGGATTTATTGAGTTTCCGTTTTTGGGCAGTAGTCATACTCATATTCTTTGCTATTTTGCTAGGCTATCAAGTTATGAACTTTATTTCATCATATCACGTTGGAATTTTCGCTATTTGAGAGTTTCAATCATCTAACATCGCAGCGGAAGAGGCAAATAGCGGCATTTAATTATTATTTTTACATTATGTAGTATTTCTTTACAACATCGTATTATTTTCATCATATCATGACCTTCACATTTTCATACAACAAACCTGATTTAGGCGGTATCTGACTTAAACACGAAATATACCTTCAATTTATGACATCTAGCATTCCATATATGTCCAGTATATAACGCAGAAAATTACACCTGTAGTAGGCTTTTGAAAATTACGGAATCCGTGGTAGGCTTTTGCACTTATTGCTGAATGTATTTGTCACTTCCGGTTTGCAAATGGACTTTTTACCAATTCTGAGCTGATCTGATTCATGCAGCGCAGTGTGCCATTTGGCTAGTGTTTGATTTTATATTTCAATCATTGTCATTATTGATTTTACTTCATAGATTGATTTATTGTTTTTTTTGCCCATTTTTATTGAACTCCCTTCCAGTTAAATCTTCCCTTGCCTAACTTAGTATCAATAACTATAAGGTCAGCAAAAATAAAAGTGGATTGCTGTTATAAAATCAGCATCAAATTAAAATGTATAAGTTGTAAAGTTTTGTAAAATTTCAATAAAGCTATTATAATCTATTATACAAACTTTTTCAGGATACCTCAAATTAAGATTGTGGTGAAATGCTGAAAACGAACGAAAACTTGCTTAAGCGCGAAACACAGATTTCTACACTTTAGTACTTTACAAAATTTCTTGCATTTCAGGATCAACCGAATGAAGATCATATACTATAGATACGAGCTTGTAGTATTTTTCATTTACATAAATATATACATCATTATATTCATGGGAATAGGAGGGACCATCAGAGCACCCGATTGAAGCACTCTGGATGAGGAGAGTGGGAATGCCAACTCCCCATTGCTAACAGTTTGTGAATAGAGGGCGGGCTCTTCTCCCCGCCCATTGGGGCATCCTCATGTTAGATAGCTTGCTCTTTTGACCAATTGTTCAGTCTTGTTGTTGGAAGGAGATTCTTTATATCCCTGTGGATACGTATAAGTGATGTTGCATATCGATCCACCCAACCCCTTTTTGGCCCTTCATACAACGGCATGATTAGGATAATCAGTGGTTATTAAAGCTTGATCAAGTCTAACAGAGAGGAGAGCCCATTGCTGTCGGACTTAGTTTCCGTGCTACAATGGGTGGTAGTACATATCATACATCATACATCATACATCATCTACATATATTTCGAAATATACATATACATGTACATCATATCGTGATACGACTACCAACTGGATCATACATGTTTCCCTCCAAATTTCATAAATTTGCCACGAGCTTGGCATAGCACACGACTACATTAAAAATGGCTGTCCAACCAGCAACTCGCTAGCGACAGCCACTGAGCCATCATTCTGGGTGGTTGCTCGCCCGCGTACCCTCCTGCAGGGTACTTGCAACCGCCAGCTGCCAGAGCAGTACTGGCCCATTGCCGCTCTGCACAGCTCCATGGCTGCCGAGCGAATGAAGAAAATTTTGAAGATGTCCCCCTTTAACATCGTGCACTGCTGCATGTGAGCCGTTCCTTACCTAAATTTGAAGTCTGTGATAAGTATTAGTACTGTGCATTTGGTAAATTTACTCTGAAAAATCGGCATTATAAGACATCACCTTATATTTGCGTTAATTTCAGTAGTTGAATGTTAAAAAATCAATAGTTTTAAATACTGAAATCGAAGCGTAGAAAATTTCCCGATCGATTGGTGCAAACATTTTGGAAATCAATCATGGAATGACTTAGTTATTAACGTTCAAAACCTATATATTTTTCGTGACGCTCCAAATTTTCGCGTAGTCCTACGTAGTCCTACGTCAAAAGTCCGACGCGTTTAAAGTTTCCCGTAGATGTGGAACACCTGAGCACTTCGAAGTATACACTGAGGTGGACCGGACTTTCGGATGAGTAACTTGCACGCTACGATGATGATTCCAGAATGAATATATTAACCGAAAAATCTTAAGTGGTAACTTAGCCGGTAACTTAACGATAGACCGAAAGCAAAGCGGAGGAAACGACGCGCTTACATAATTTTGTAAACATGTTTGAAAAACATGTGGCTGCAATTATAACACAGATATGGAAAAGGTTTTTGGTGATGACCGAGTTCTTCTCAGTAGGTCATGTTTGGTTGGATTGGAATTCGGGTTACAGTGTTATAATAATAGGAAGTGTTTAATTTATGAAGGGTAAAGAATGTCAACGGATGAAAGATAATATGAGGTACATGTTTCACAATGGGTGGTTGGAAGAGATGGGATGATTGTATCATATTACTACACCTCCCTCCTTTAGAAGAATGGTGCAACCATTCAGATGAATTAAAAAAAAAATGAGATAGATGCGGTCGTTTCCTCATTCCATATTTAACTATTGTTTTAACAAAAAAAATTTAACTATTATTATGTTTCACTAATCTGGTTTTATGAACAATTTTAGTATGATTTTCAGTTTCGTGTTTTATTTCGGCATTACTTCCATCTAATTTTATAACTCTATAAGGTCCGTTTTGAACATTGTCTAGTTTTTTTCTTCCTTCAGTTTTTAAATAAACAAGATCATTAATACTCAAATTTTTTGGATTGATATTGCTATTAATTTTCTGTGTTCTTTGTGTTTTGGTTTTTTTCAATTTTCTTAAAATCATGTGAATGAATTAAATACTTGCAATTTGTATCTTAATTCGTGTAAATAAGAGGTAGGATTATATAATGGTTCAATAGAATTCCAGTTAATATTATCAAATTTATTTACGGGTTTGCCAAACAAAATTTCAAATGGTGAATATGCATGTGACGAATTTGGGGTTGTGTTGTACCAATAACTATAATATGGTAACCAATCATCCCAGTCCGTTTTGAGATCATTTATGAATGTTCTTAGGTATTCGTTAAGACAACTATGATTTCTTTCCAAAGATCCTATTGTTTGGGGGTGGTATGCTATGGAGCAGGTGTGATTTATTTTGAGAAGATCACAAATGTTGTCAAATATACCTTTGTATTCTGTTCCTTGGTCAATGCGAATAGCACTCATTGGGCCATAGACTAAAATACAATTTTCTACTATTGCTTTGGATATGGTGGATGCAGCCTTGTCAGGAATGGGAACTAAAATGATGTATTTACTGAGATCGCATTGCATCGTCACAGCGTATCTATTGCCATTAGATGTAAAACTAAATGGTCCAATTGTATCTATTGAAACTATATCAAAAGGTTTAATGGGTGTGGTTGTCTTGATCATGTTTTCTTTTACAGAATAAAAATGTTTATTAAGTTTACACAGCTCACAAGATTTAACAAATTTGCTAACTGTGTATTTCATGTTTGGAAAAATATAAGAATTTCTTAATTTTTTATACAATCGGGATATGCCAATATGTCCTCCGGTGGGTGAATAGTGGTTATGTTCCAAAAGTTTCTTTATTTCTGTAGAATCTGACACTATTTTGGGTGGATCAAAAATAATAATTTGAACTGTTTTAAAAATGTTGTTCCCAATTTGCTTAAAGTCATTGAGGCTTATGTAATTGAATATAGCGTCGCCTTTTGATATTGCTATAGTATTAGGTGATTGAAAAAAATCATTAATAATTTGAAAGACATTTTTCAAATTTTTTAAGTTGAGTTCTAGTCCTAACGCTAGAGTTAGGCCATTTTTATATCTTTTATCAAAAATTATTACATTTACTACCGGTAGATTTTCATTGAATAAAATTTCTTTAAATTTGTTATTTGCGCATTATTTGTTGCATCATACACTCGAAGTTGATAAGGCTTCGTTCGTTTAAGATTTTTATCGCAATCGGCTAAACAAGGTTTGCTTGCCATGGACCTTGTCTGCACTTGCAGCATATTCATTTTTTTCAGTTCATCTGAATCAGTTTTAATTCTAGATAGTGCATCTGCAACGACGTTGTTTCTTCCAGGAACGAACTCTATATCAAAGTCAAATTCTTCGAGATCAACTCTCATGCGAATCAACTTTGAGGATGGAGTTTTCATTCCGAAAAGATACACCAACTGTCGATGGTCAGTACGCATAATAAATTTTCTATCTAATAAATATGGTCGATAGTGCATTATCGCCCAGTGTATTGCAGCTAATTCTTTTTCAATGATGTGCTTGTTTGCTTCGCCTTTTGTAAACGCGCGACTGGCAAGAGAAACAGGTAGATCATTGTTTCCATGTAATTGAGATAAAACAGCACCGCATGCGAAATCCGATGCGTCTGTTATGATGAAATTTTTTTTTGAAAATCCGGGTATTGCAATATTCTAGGTGAAAGCAACATAGACAATATTCTAGGTGAGAGCAACATAGACTTTAAATTTTCAAACGCTAACGCTAAGGAAAAGCGCATTCACCGTCTGCTCTGGAAGGCCAACTAAACAGAGCTAGCCGTCCGCAACGACGAGGAGCTGAATCAACTTCTCCCGTTTGACCATTCCACAGGATGGTGTGCTGCTGAACACCCAGGCCGTCCTGCAGCCCAAGAAGATCGACAAGAAAATTTCAATTGTGAACCGTGTTCCATCCGTAAACAAACAAAATCCGTCCTTTTCAGGACGACCAAATGAATTTGTCAACTAAAGAGTATATTTGATTGAATTTTCTCTTGAGCTCATCAAAATTTCCATTGCCACGCACCGGCTCAACATAGCGATACTTGAAAAGCCGCGAACGGAGAAAATGGTCTAAAATCTTGCTAAATAAATATAAATACCCCCCCCCCCCTCCCCAACACCCACCAACACAGTATAAAACAAAAAAAAAAAAAAAAAAAAAAAAAAAACCCACCCCAACCCCAAACCGCCCCCCCCAAAAACAATACCCCCCCCCCCCTTTTAAAATTTTATTCACATTCCCCCCGTTGATACCCCCCCCCCCCCACCCAATGGTACCCGATGCTATTGTATAAAACTGGCCCGACAGTGCGAGCAGCTATCTTTTATTTATTTGTCGTCAATCAATAGTAGACCGTTTTGTTGCAATAGTGCTTACATTTTATGTTTCACTTATATATATACAGTACGCCTTAGAAAACTAACACATCAGATTTGCATTTTTAATGTTTTGAATCGTTCGTCATTATCTAATTGAATTGAAGTATTGTTTTAGTTTTGTTTTGGTCATAGTAAAGTCTACATTTTCTCCATGCTTATTGTAAGTTGCCATCATCTGATTCAGAGATACAAATGTGGCGTAATTTGTACGATGATGGCTTGTAATAAATATATTTCTATTTCGTAGTTGCCGCGACGGTATGTAAAAATTAAGTTTTGACAAAAGTTCTGCTGAATCAACGCGTTGCGAAACAATGTCATTTACGAATGATACTAATGCAAATTCACGGCGCTCTTTTAATGATTGGATGCTGATGAGCATGCAGCGGGCTTCATAAGATGGAAGCGGAAACCTTGTCCAACCTAATTTACGAAGTGCATACAGTAAAAATTGCTTCTGTACTGTTTCTAGTCGTTCTTCATGGGTGACTGAAAATTTTGACCAAACTACGCTACAATATTCCAGTATTGACCTCACATATGCAATGTTCAATGTTTTTATTGTGTACGGATCATGAAAATTGTAACAAAAACGTTTTATAAATCCAAGCATATTATTTGCTCTGTTGGTGATAGTATTGTAATGTTTAATGAAAGTTAGTTTCGAGTCCAAGATAACTCCTAAATCCCTTGTTCTTTTACATTTCTCAACTGGCTGATTCCCTAGATTGATAGTTATGTCTGGGGTGTTTCGTTTCCTACTAAAAGCTATCGAATTACATTTCTTTACGTTCAGCTGTAAAAGACTTTTGTAGCACCAAATATAGAAATCATTTATTTCTTTCTGGAATTTCATGATATCTTCTTTGTTTCTTATTTCTAAAAATAGTTTCATGTCATCAGCGTAAATAAGAAATTTAATGTTTTTGAGAATAAAGGAAATGTCATTTACATACAAAATGAATAAAAGGGGTCCTAAGTGAGAGCCTTGGGGGACTCCAGAAGTGACCTTAATAGGATTTGATTTCTTCCCTTTGAATCTAACTATTTGTTGACGGTTAGTAAGATAGGATTCGAGCCATCTGAGGATTCCTGCCTCAATTCCCATTTTTCGCAATTTGAATACAAGCATGGGTATGTCAATGCGATCAAAAGCCTTGCTGAAGTCTGTATAAAGAGCTTCTACATGGTTGCCATTGTCCATTGCTATCAGTGAGTAGTTGACGAATTCCAATAAATTTGTGCTAGTTGATCGTCCTTTGTAGAATCCATGTTGCTTGTTAGTCAGTCTGTTTTTGATTTGAGAAAACAATTTTTCATTGATAATTGCTTCAAAAAGTTTAGGAATGCAGGAAATAATGACAATTCCACGATAGTTACAAATGTCCGATTTTTTTCCACTTTTAAAAATAGGTACTAGATAGGAACTTTTCCAAAGTTTGGAGAAGATCCCAGATTCCAGTGACATATTAAAAAGCCAAAATAAAGGTGCTGTAAGTTCTAATGCTAAGTTCTTCATAAATACGGGTGGTATTCCATCAGGGCCAGAACCTTTGGAAACGTCTAATTTATTCAAACCTTCCAAGATGTCTTGAAATTTGACTTGACTAACTCCAATGTCCCTTGAAAATTCTGGGAAGAAATTGAAATATTCATAATCGCGATCTTCTTCATCAAACGTGGTATAGATTTCTTGGAAGAATGTTGCAAATAGATTGCAAATTTCTTCCGCGTTATCACCAACATTTGAGTTAAGATGCATTCTAGATGGGAAATTGTCAGATTTCAGCTTAGTTTTAACATAATTGAAGAATATTTTTGGACAAGACTTAATATCAAGTTCGGTTTTTGAATTATGCTCATCATATGCATTACTAATAGCTAGATTCAGTTCATCGCAAACCTTCAAATAGTATGTCAGATTATTACTGTTACCATCTCTTTTATACATTTTGTGGGCCTTTTGCTTCCGATTTTTTAAATTTTTATTTCTTCATTATACCAAACTGGGTGGTTCGAATTACCTTGTCGCCTAATTTTTTTGAGTGGTACTTGTTCAACTACTATTTCAAACAATAATTTATAGAAAACCTCAACAGAAGTTTCAACATTTGCTTCATTTTTAAAAATCATTTGCCAATCAATTCCGTTAAGTTTGTGTCTTATGATATCATAATTTGCTAAATGATATTGAAAGACCTCTTCATATACATAGTCGTTGGGTTTTTCGTATTCATGAACAAATAAGGAAAACTCAATTGCTGTGTGAAAAGCTTCATTTTTCCATAATGGAAAAATAGATTTACTTACACAGAAGTCTTCCTGAATATTTGTCAATAAAAAATCTAAATAGCAATTTTGTTGGTTTTTTACATGGTTAATTTGATTGAGCCCCAAGCCTGCAGTTTTGTCGAAAATAAGCTGCAATGTTTCATTCTCCCCAACGACTGGTAGTAAGATGCACTCGTTTTCATTGTCTAGAATGAAGTCAGCACTACGTTGATTAAAATCACCGTATATGTGAACTTTCACTTCTGGGGAAAGTTCAGACATAATTTCATCAGCAATTTGAAAAAAATGGTCATATGCTTCTTTGCGAGCGTTATTTGGGGGAAAATACACTGTGGCAAATACATGTATTTAACCTGCCATGTGTACTTTCACCCATACATGTTCGAATTCCTTAACTGTAGATGTATCAATGATTTCTGAATTAAATTTGGTAGAAATAGCAACTAAAACACCCCCACCGGACTTCATCCCAGAAATTTCCAAATTGCGATAATTTCTAAAAACATTATAAGCATTTCCAAAAACTTCTTCACTCCTAACACATTGGTCCCAACTGGTTTCAGTTGCCATAATTATTGGGAATGAGCAACCCAAAATTTAAGTATGAATTTCCTGAATTTTAACCGCACTTTTCATACGGTTAAAATTTTGGCAATAAACTATAATTTCTGTGCCTAACTGTGTTTGGGGAGTAGGGGGTTTCTGACTCGAGTTATTCGTTATATTAAAATTATTTAAACTAATTACCGTCAAGTTATCGTCGGACTCTGAAAAATCATTATCCTCCTCTAAGGGTTTCGTCAATACCGATGAAAACTCAAATGCCTGTGTGAACATGAACATCTCTCACATGGTGCAGCTGAAGAACTACCCGGAGCCATCCAGTTGGGTGATTGTGCAGGAACGATGCGTGAAGAATCATCAATTGCTGGGTATCGGTGTAGGGTTTTGCCTCGATGAAATGGTATCGGTTGATAGTAAGGTGGCGGCGGCCTGGAAAAACAATATTTCGCTGCCGCAAGAAGGTCTCGATCAGGTGGTAGTGGATTGTATGGATTGCTGACGGTGTTGAAATTGTTGTTGTTGTTGTGAGTACGGTTACTATTGTTGTAGTTGTTGTTGTGATGGTTGTTGGCATTGATGCTACTATTTTTGACTAGATTCGCCAGAGCCTGTTTCTTCTTCTTTTTAGCCTTTTCAGGCAATTTCTGCTGATTCAATCGGCGCAATTTACGAGCATCATAATCGCTCCAATCCGCTTTCCACACTTTTCTCGTTCCCAGAAGGCGCCAACCTGATTCATCGACATCGCGATGGTTATTTTGATCCATTTCTTCTTCAAGGCTGGGAAATGAATCAGGTAACGGAGTTAAAGGTGCATTGGTGCGTGCTTCTATCAAATTTGCTGATATAGATTTAAGTAATACATATCAACTCTAAGCAGCAGCACACATCAACCTCACAGCAGCAGCACACCATCAACCTTACAGCAGCAGAAGCAAAGCAGTGGGAAGCAGCAGAAACAAGGCAGTTCTCAGTCGGTCGCTTTCACCGTCTGCTCTGGGAGGGCAACTAAAAAGAGCGCGTTGTTGCCGGTGCCCTCGTCTACTTCGCTGCGGTGATGATACCACGCGCCGGATCAACATGGCGGTGCTTGAAATGCCGCCTCCTGGACAAAATGGCCAAAATTTTTCGTAGTTAGTAGTATTACGTGCTGCTAAACATCCTGGCCGCCTGCAGCCCAAGATGATCGACACGAAAATTGCAATTATGAACCGTGTTCTTTTCGTGAACAAATAAAATCCGTCCTTTTCAGGATAACTTACTAAAGAGTGTGTTTAATTGAAATTTTACTTGAAATTATGAGCCGTATTTCTTTTCGTGAACAAATAAAATCCATCCTTTTCAGGATGACTTACTAAAGAGTGTGTTTAAATGAAATTGTACTTGAATCATCGATATCTTCACTACCACGAACCGGATCAACATGGTGTTGCTTGAAATGCCGCCTCCTGGATAAAATGGCCAAATTTTTTTGTAGTTAGTAGTATTACGTGCTGCTAAACACCCAGGCTGTCCTGCAGCCCAAGAAGATCGACAAAAAATTTCAATTGTGAACCGTGTTCCATCCGTAAACAAATAAAATCCGTCCTTTTCAGGACGACCAAATAAATTTGTAAACTAAAGAGTATATTTGATTGAATTTTCTCTTGAGCTCATCAAAATTTTCATTACCACGCACCGGCTCAACATAGCGATGCTTGAAAAGCCGCGAATAGAGAAAATGGTCTAGTATCCATATATAAAGCCCTATTCGCCATGTTAACACTAGCAAGCACGTTGGAATTCAATAAACGAAATAGTATTAACAATCAAGGCGAGCCGAACTGCAAAACGGCCGACCGCAAAAACTATGGTCCAACCCCTTTTGTAAGATTTGATTCACATTGCCTTCGTTGATACCCCCTTCCTGCCATGCAATGGTACCCGATGCTATTGTATAAAACTGGCCCGACAGTGCGAGCAGCTATCAGCAACATTATCGTCGAGTGGGACCGGTATCGTCCGAGACAGCACGACGTGACGCAGTGTGGCAACTGCCTTGCGTTCGGCCACGGAACGCGTAACTGCCACATGAAACCGCGATGCGACAAGTGTGCCGGAGCCCACAGTACCAACGATTGTGCCCCGATGGAAGAAGGTGCGCTACTGAAGTGCGCAAATTGTGGCGCAAACCATGAGAGCAGCAATCGAGCCTGCCCAAAACGTGCTGAATTTTTGGCGATCCGCAAGAAGTCATCCACCAAATCCCGGCCTGGCCAACGCCGTCTGCCACCTCCGATGAACGAGGAGAATTTCCCGTCACTTCGGTATTAGGTGCCAAACCTACCGCCGATCCCATTAAATCACCGCCAAGCAAACCGCCCGTCAGCTTCCGTTCATCATCGTTTCGCGGCAGCCGCCGCCGCCCCCAACCCGACTCCTCCTCCAGGTTGGGGCAATCCGAGTCGCAGTACCTCCACGCAACCACCCGTCCATGGACAGCTCTACGACTCGGAGCAAATGGTGGAGTTCGTGCAAGAACTCTATCGCCAACTACGTTCCTGCCGCTCCAAGGAGGAACAGCTCAAAGCCACCACATCCGTGACGATGACATTTATTTTCAAGTATGGACCGTAAACGCACCATCAACATTCTTAATTGGAATGCTTGTTCCATCTGGAACAAAATAATTGAGCTCGGTGACTTCCTTAACGGGAAAGACATCGACATCGCCATCGTCACGGAAACGCACCTCAAGCCCGAACTTAGCGTCTCCATTCCTGGTTATCGGATTGTGCGACTTGATCGTAGCGGCTCTAGTGGAGGAGGAGTTGTGATCGCCCTGCGCTACAACATCAACTGCCATCTGCTTCCGAGCTTCCAGCTGCAGTCTATCGAAGCCATCGGAGTCGAGGACGAAACTACCGTCGGCCCTATCACCATCATCGCGGCCTACTGTCCCAAGCAAGCCAGTACCACCAACGGAACAACAACGGCCCTACGAAACGACATCCGTAAGCTAACTCGGAGGCAGGGGCAGTTCATCATCGCCGGCGACATGAATGCGAAACACGAAACCTGGGGGAACATCCGGCGGAATCGGAACGGAATAATTTTGCAGGAAGACCTGGAAGAGGGACATTACACCGTACTGGGCCCGGATACTCCCACCCGGTTGAGCAGATCCGGGGTCCATTCGACAATCGACATCTTCCTCACCAACATGGGGAACAACATCGCCCAGCCGATCGTACACCAGGAGCTCAGCTCGGACCACTATCCGGTGGTGGCCGCAGTTGGTTCCTCGGTCAACCGGCATCGAATCACCAGACGAAACTACCATCGCGCCAGTTGGGAAAGGTTCCGACAACACGTTGACGACTACATCGATTTCGACATGCACCTTGATTCGGTTGATGACATCGAACGCCAGCTGCAGAGCATCGAGCAAGCAATCTCCAAGGCCTGGGAGCAACATGTACCGGTGATTAATCAGGTGAGCAACTCTGTACCCATTGATAGACCCACTAAAGATTTAATACAATTGCGAAACGCCATTCGAAGGCAATACCAGCGAACTGGTTTGCCAACGCTAAAAAGTCACTGCAATCGAGTGACAAAAATTATTAAGGCCAGAATGGTGGACATCAAGAATAACAATTTTGCCGACAAGATCCGCTCTCTACCAGATTGTGCAAAGCCGTTCTGGAAGTTGACAAAAATTTTAAAAACTAAGCCAAGGCCAATTCCACCATTGATCCCACTAGACAGCAATGGCTCTAAGGATTGCTTGATAACTCCTGCAAAGAAGGCTGCTGAGATAAGTCAACACTTTGTCAGCTCCCACAATCTCGGACATAACATCGTCAGTCCACACGAAGCTGCCGTTAGCGCGTTACTAACATTCATATAAGCCCCAACGACTTCACAGAGGAGTTGGAGATCTCAGCTGATGAATTGTTGACTTATGTCAAATGCTCAAAGAACATGAAGGCCCCAGGTTTCGACAACATCTTGAACTTGGAGCTCAGGCAATTGAGCCCCCAGTTCTATAACCATCTGGCGATGATTTTCAACCAATGCCTCCGACTTGCCTACTTCTCCACATGTTGGAAGTCAGCCAAAGTCATCCCCATCCAGAAACCTGGGAAAGATCCTTCGTGTTCCAAGAGCTATAGGCCCATCAGCCTTCTCTCGGGATTATCCAAGCTGTTTGAAAAAACGATCTACCGTCAGCTTCTTTCATCTGCCGACGAGCTGAACATCCTGATCGACGAACAATTTGGCTTCCGACGTGGTCGGTCGACAATTCAACAACTTAATCGAGTAACCAACATTCTCAGACGGAACAAGTCTGTTTCGAAATTATCTGCCATGGCACTTCTCGACATCGAAAAGGCCTTTGATAACGTGTGGCATGATGGCTTGGTGTACAAGCTGCATCGATATAATCTTCCCATCTTTCTGGTGAAAATAATTAAAAATTATCTGACGGACAGGAAATTCCGTGTTTCGCTGCAAGGTGCAGTATCCGATGCACAGGAGATCTCCGCCGGCGTTCTGCAGGGAAGTATACTAGGTCCACTTCTGTTCAACCTATTCACCTCGGACATACCCCCGCTCCCTGAAAATGGATCTCTGTCGTTGTTCGCCGATGATACCGCAGTCATCCACAATGGTAGGGTAACAAGAGCGCTTACAGCGAAACTGCAGCGAAGCCTGAATGTTCTGTCAGAATACTTCACCGAATGGAAGATCTGTATCAACGCGGCGAAGACCCATCCTATTTCCACACTCCAACTCTCCCAAACTTGTTCCGCCTGAGGATTGTAAAATAAGACTGAACAACACAACGGTGGAATGGGCCAAATCAGCTGTCTATCTTGGGATTTCCCTAGAAAGCAAGCTTATTTTCAGGGAGCAGGTCGACAAAACTGTCACAAAGTGTAACGTTCTGTTAAGGCTACTGTACCCATTGATCAACAGAAGGTCTACATTATCCCTAAAAAACAAGCTTGCTGTCTACAAGCAAATCATACTTCCAGTCATCGAGTACGGCATGCCAATTTGGGAGAGTTGCGCAAAAACACATCACCTGAAGCTTCAGCGTGTTCAAAATAAGTTCCTCAGGATGATCCTGAACACCCCTCCGAAGACAAGAACATCTGAGGTCCACCGTCTGGCCGAGATAAAAATGCTCGACGATCGCTTTAGTGAGTCTTTCAATCGGTACAGGGCACGCTGCCTGACATCGGATCACTAGATCATCCGGAATCTGGTTCCCCACCCCTAGGATTTTCAAATGGTAGTTTTTAGTTGTAGATTAGGTAGGTTATCAAATTTTAACAAACAATGCCCCAAGGGCTGAACTGAAAAATTAATCAAAACACAAAACACACTTAACACATAAAACACATAAAACATTAAACATAGCTGAAGAGCCCATTGGGCTAAAACTCTTAAAATTATAAAATAGTATGTAACATGAAGAATTGAAATAAAAAAAACAAATTAAGTAAATTAAGAGCAGCTATCAGTAATACATATCAACTCTAAGCAGCAGCACACATCAACCTTACAGCAGCAGCACACCATCAACCTTACAGCAGCAGAAGCAAAGCAGTGGGAAGCAGCAGAAATAAGGCAGTTCTCAGTCGGTCGCTTTCACCGTCTGCTCTGGGAGGGCAACTAAAAAGAGCGCGTTGTTGCCGGTGCCCTCGTCTACTTCGCTGCGGTGATGATACCACGCGCCGGATCAACATGGCGGTGCTTGAAATGCCGCCTCCTGGACAAAATGGCCAAAATTTTTCGTAGTTAGTAGTATTACGTGCTGCTAAACATCCTGGCCGTCTGCAGCCCAAGATGATCGACACGAAAATTGCAATTATGAACCGTGTTCTTTTCGTGAACAAATAAAATCCGTCCTTTTCAGGATGACTTACTAAAGAGTGTGTTTAATAGAAATTTTGCTTGAAATTATGAGCCGTATTTCTTCTCGTGAACATATAAAATCCGTCCTTTTCAGGATGACTTACTAAAGAGTGTGTTTAAATGAAATTGTACTTAAATCATCGATATCTTCACTACCACGAACCGGATCAACATGGCGTTGCTTGAAATGCCGACTCCTGGACAAAATGGCCAAAATTTTTTGTAGTTAGTAGTATTACGTGCTGCTAAACACCCAGGCTGTCCTGCAGCCCAAGAAGATCGACAAGAAAAGTTCAATTGTGAACCGTGTTCCATCCGTAAACAAACCAAATCCGTCCTTTTCAGGACGACCAAATGAATTTGTCAACTAATGAGTATATTTGATTGAATTTTCTCTTGAGCTCATCAAAATTTTCATTACCATGCACCGGCTCAACATAGCGATGCTTGAAAAGCCGCGAACGGAGAAAATGGTCTAAAATCTTGCTTAGTATCCATATATAAATCCCTATTCGCCATGTTAACACTAGCAAGTTCGTTGGAATTCAATAAATGAAATAGTATTAACAATTAAGTCATGCACTGATGGTGTCATGGTTATTAAGACTGAATAAAATATAGTAAAAATGTATTAATTCGATGAAATCAATTTCTTCACATCGACAAGGAGTCCTACGTCAACTTTGCAGTTATGTCACTGACATAACTCACCCTTTCGTTTTTTTAAAATGGATACATCTGCACCAGTATCAACGATAAATGTACAGGGTTGATTAGTCACGTTTGTTTCAAGGGGAATAAAAGTGCTGGCAGTTACATTCACTGTGAATACTGCCCTTTTGTTCCGCCTAAAGGGTGAGGTTGAAATGAGGCCAGGAGACATGATTTGTGGGTTGCCTTGCAGCTGTTGTATGTTCTGTGGAGGCGCTTGTGACAGCTGAGATGGTGTGTAAAAGATACGCGTATTCCCATGATTGTTATTTTGGAAATAATGCCCACGATTCTGATTTTGGTAATTGCCACGACCATGATGATAATTTCCACGAAAGTTTGGTCGCTGGTTGAATGGTCTAGGCTGGAATTGATTTCCATTCATAAATGGACGGTGGTTTGAATTACGGTATCCGAAGCGATTAGTGAAGTTTCCTCGCGCTGAATTCCATCGATTAAAATTTAGCTTTCTAAATTGTGTGCTTAAGATTTGTGCTGATGGAGCACAGGTTGTTGACTCATTAAATTTTTGGATAGCCGCTTGAATTGATGAAAATTCAGCGGATTTCATTACAATTCTTGTTTCAGAATCAGAGGCTTTGTGAATGAGTGAATCGACAACTATTTTTGTAGCAACATTCAATGGAATGTTACTTTTAATATACATCGAAGTTAATTTGCTTGTTAGTTGTTCTACATTTTGTAGAAACTTTTCAAGGTCGCCATTAATTTTTAAAGCTTTTAATTTTGCGGCTACTGATTCCGGTGTTTCAGTTCCTTCACAATGCTGCTTTACCGCATCGATTACTTCTTTGAATGTAGTGACGTTAGCAGGCAGAGCTGACCGAGCTCTGCCGCTAAGTCTTGTTTTGACGAATTTTACAGCTACACTGATGTGTGCCGCGATTGTGGTCAGTTCTTCCAACATATTTACCGAATCCAGAAATGCATCTAGGCCTTCTGGTGAACCATCGTATGGTTGTATCAGTGCCGTTGCCGTTTTGACATCAAACGCGGGCGCGTTTTCAGTCACTGGGTTCACCATTATTAAAGATTGTTTGTTTTCGTAATGTTTATACTCAAATTTTTTTTTTGTGTTAAGATATGCCTGACTAGCACCCTTAATAAAGAAATGATAATTTTTGTTCTGGAATACTATATTTACTAATAATTGCATTAATTTCATTGTAAAGCTGCAAAGCATATTTTGATTTTGTTAGTAGTGTTTCGGTAGAAATTTTCTTATTAATTTTTTTTTTTAATTGTTTTGTATATGAATTAAAATTTGAAGATTATTTTCTATTACATCTGTCATTACTCACTCATACTAGGAATTATAATTGGATCTTAACGTCATGTCGGTAGTATTCCCCGGGCACGCTGGAATCCGCATCTCCTTGCTGCGCTCGATCTCGATTATCATTGTGGCTCGCCGGCCTTCGATTTTCTTGTTAATCACTGTGGCACACCGATCGTTTGTTTTGGTTATTCTGCTATACCGGGTGCACCAAGAGTTAGCACTTCTCTTCTTTCGCTAAACGCAAAAGTGACACGTTTGTTGTTAATGGAACAACCGTATGTCTTCGAGCTGCTGCTTGAATAACTCGACGCATAGATAGAATGTCGCTAACATTAAAGCTAACGTCACGCAGAAAATCCCGAGTATAATTTTTCACTTTTGTACTTGCCCGCTTTTAATCAGTGTCGCTGTCTGCGTTGCGTCTGGACTGCACTTATCGTTGTCCACTTTATTCTCGGTGCATTGTCTGTACTTAACCGGATGATAAAGCTAATTCCACACTCTTTATTATGCGCACGTGATCTTCAAATTGATTCACAATAACTTAAACTGTCCACACAAATGTTACAATTAACATTAAAGCCGTAGTTATCGCGGTGAAGGGTTTTATTCTTACACATTTCAGTTTTTCAGCATTAAATGCCAGTCACTACATTGCGTGTTTGGTTCTTCATACGCTCATAAGTTGAAATGAGCCTGTACACAAAAAATACAAGTGCGATGTACAGTTGCTACTAAGGTGTAGGCAATTAATTCTGTCGAGAACGTGGTTCTTTCGACATGTTCCTTGGTTTTCGTATTGCTAGCATTAATTATGCTTACGATTTGATCGTGCGTAATCGGTGCTTCAGGTTTGAATTCGCTTGAACCCATTTTCACTGCACAGACTGTTAATTAAACTTTTACACAACGTCACTATTCACAATTCACGGAGAAGGCTAAGTGGCTCACTGTCACGGTCAGCCATGAGGTGGACCGGACTTTCGGATGAGTAACTTGCACGCTACGATGATGATTCCAGAATGAATATATTAATTTTGTAAACATGTTTGGAAAACATGTGGTTGCAATTATAACACAGATACGGAAAAGGTTTTTGGTGATGACCGAGTTCTTCTCAGTAGATCATGTTTGGTTGGATTGGAATTCGGGTTACAGAGTTATAATAATAAGAAGTGTTTAATTTATGAAGGGTAAAGAATGTCAATGGATGAAAGATAATATGAGGTACATGTTTCACAATGGGTGGTTGGAAGAGATGGAATGATTGTATCATATTACTACAACACAGCTCTTAAGAGCCTCATCAAGGCCAAGAAACGCGGATTCTGGCGAAGATTCGTAGACGGGCTATCTCGCGAGACGTCGATGAGTACCTTTTGGAACACGGCACGAAGATTGCGTAACCGAATTACGAACAGCGAGAGCGAAGAGTACTTGGACCAATGGATTCTCAAGTTCGCGCGAAAAGTTTGTCCAGATTCTGTGCCGGGACGGATCATTTCTCGTAAAACCGAAAATTCTATAGATGAGATCAGCCAACCCTTTTCAATGGTAGAGTTCTCTCTCGCACTCCTTTCGTGTGGCAATACGGCTCCAGGGGCTGATAGGATCAAGTTGAACTTGCATAAACACCTCCCAGACTTCGCTAAGAGGCGCATTTTGAACTTGTTTGATCAGTTTCTGGAACTCAACATTGTACCGGATGATTGGAGACGGGTGAGAGTTATTGCCATTCAAAAACCTGAAAAGCCCGCGTCCGACCACAACTCTTATCGACCCATCGCGATGTTATCTTATATTCGAAAGTTGTTGGAGATAATGATCCTTTTCGCGCAGTAAGGGAACGAACGACTGTCCCGCGTTGCTTGCCACAGATATTCAGTTAGCTTTTGCTAAAAAAAAAGAGCAAATGGCTTCTGTATTCTTAGATATCAAGGGGGCTTTCGATTCAGTACCTGTTGAAGTTCTGTCAGACAAACTCCACGCTTGTGGCTTTTCTCCATTTATGAATAACTTTTTGTACAATTTGCTGTCAGAGAAACATATGAGCTTCTCTCATGGAAACTCCATAGCTTCCCGGATGGGTCTTCCCCAGGGATCATGTTTAAGCCCTCTTTTGTATAATGTTTATTTCAAAGACATTGACAGTTGTCTAAGCGACAACTGTACGTTGAGACAACTTGCAGATGACAACGTATTGTCTGTCACGGGACCCAATGGGGTCGATCTGCAAGGACCCTTACAGGATACCTTAGACAATTTGTCTACTTGGGCTCTAGAGCTAGGTATCGAATTCTCTACGGAGAAAACTGAGTTGGTATTTTTTTCTAGGAAGCATATCCCAGCACAACCGAAGCTTCAAATTTGGGGTAAACCGATAGCTCATTCCATGTCATTTAACTATCTTGGGGACTGGTTTGATTCAAAGTGCACCTGGAGATCCCACATTGAGTATCTGAAGCGAAAATGCCAGCAAAGGATCAACTTCCTTCGAACTATTACTGGAACCTGGTGGGGAGCGCATCCGCAAGATCTTCTAACGTTGTACCGGAGAACGATTTTATCGGTTTCAGAATACGTTACGTAACTGGAACGTATTCAGTATCGGTGTCTTCGTATCGCGTTAGGTTGCATGCACTCGACTCATACTATGAGCCTTGAAGTGCTGGCTGGCATGTTGCCACTCTTGGATCGGTTTTCAGAATTGTCTCTCCGGCTGGATGTCTCGCCTCATGTCCAATCATTTTTCTTTGAACGCTCATTTATACCGTGTTGGGCTGAGCGACAGCAATCTCTGTGAATGTGGACAAGGTTACCAGGACGCAGATCACATTGTTTGGTCATGTGCTAAGCATTGTGTAGTAAGATCTGAGCTTAATGATTTCCTTCGGGCTCGAGGTAGATAACCCAATGAACCGGTTCGAGATATTTTGGCTGCACGTGATCTGGAGTTTATGAAACTCATTTATGTGTCTTTGACTAACATGGCCCTTAGAATGTAGTTAGTTTAACATATATGTTTACTATTTTTTGACGTAGGACTTACGTCTCTCTTTTCTATTCCTGTATAGGGGCGCCATTCTAAAATTTCTGAAATCGCAAGCGTTACGCGGGTTTGGAGACTTTGAACGATAATATCTCCTATTTGGCCCTCAGAAATTTTACGATAAGTATTTCATTCGAAAGGTAGAAAATCAAAGCTGGATCCCTGTTGATAACTAAATTCATTACATTTGTTTAAACTAATTAAAAAGTACTTTAAAGAAAAATGTTTAAACGCACAGAGCTATTGGTCGAAAATGACATCATATTTCTGCCACGCTCTGATTGGTTAATAGTGCCACAGTTACCGTGCCAGCGATAAATAAACATTTGGTGACGTCCGACCAACCATCAGTTCTCGCTATGCATCCGTAAGGAAAAGCGCATTCACCGTCTGCTCTAGAAGGCCAACTAAACAGAGCTAGCCGTCCGCAACGACGAGGAGCTGAATCAACTTCTCCCGTTTGAACATTCCACAGGATGGTGTGCTGCTGAACACCCAGGCCGTCCTGCAGCCCAAGAAGATCGACAAGAAAATTTCAATTGTGAACCGTGTTCCATCCGTAAACAAACAAAATCCGTCCTTTTCAGGACGACCAAATGAATTTGTCAACTAAAGAGTATATTTGATTGAATTTTCTCTTGAGCTCATCAAAATTTCCATTACCACGCACCGGCTCAACATAGCGATGCTTGAAAAGCCGCGAACGGAGAAAATGGTCTATAATCTTGCTTAGTATCCATAAATAAATCCCTATTCGCCATGTTAACACTAGCAAGCACGTTGGAATTCAATAAACGAAATAGTATTAACAATCAAGTCGAGCCGAACTGCAAAACGGCCGACCGCAAAAACTATGGTCCAACCCCTTTTGTAAGATTTGATTCACATTGCCTTCGTTGATACCCCCTTCCTGCCATGCAATGGTACCCGATGCTATTGTATAAAACTGGCCCGACAGTGCGAGCAGCTATCAGTAATACATATCAACTCTAAGCAGCAGCACACATCAACCTTACAGCAGCAGCACACCATCAACCATACAGCAGCAGAAGCAAAGCAGTGGGAAGCAGCAGAAACAAGGCAGTTCTCAGTCGGTCGCTTTCACCGTCTGCTCTGGGAGGGCAACTAAAAAGAGCGTTTTGTTGCCGGTGCCCTCATCTACTTCGCTGCGGTGATGATACCACGCGCCGGATCAACATGGCGGTGCTTGAAATGCCGCCTCCTGGACAAAATGGCCAAAATTTCTCGTAGTTCGTAGAATTACGTGCTGCTAAACATCCTTGCCGTCTGCAGCCCAAGATGATCGACACGAAAATTGCAATTATGAACCGTGTTCTTTTCGTGAACAAATAAAATCCGTCCTTTTCAGGATGACTCAAAGAGTGTGTTTAAAAGAAATTTTATTTAAAATTATGAGCCGTATTTCTTTTCGTGAACAAAAAAAATCCCTCCTTTTCAGGATGACTTACTAAAGAGTGTGTTTAAATGAAATTGTACTTGAATCATCGATATCTTCACTACCACGAGCCGGATCAACATGGCGTTGCTTGAAATGCCGCCTCCTGGACAAAATGGCCAAAAAAAGTTGTAGTTAGTAGTATTACGTGCTGCTAAACACCCAGGCCGTCCTGCAGCCCAAGAAGATCGACAAGAAAATTTCAATTGTGAACCGTGTTCCATCCGTAAACAAACAAAATCCGTCCTTTTCAGGACGACCAAATGAATTTGTCAAAAAGAGTATATTTGTTGAATTTTCTCTTGAGCTCATCAAAATTTTCATTACCACGCACCGGCTCAACATAGCGATGCTTGAAAAGCCGCGAATGGAGAAAATGGTCTAAAATCTTGCTTAGTATCCATATATAAATCCCCATTCGCCATGTTAACACAAGCAAGTTCGTTGGAATTCAATAAACGAAATAGTATTAACAATTAAGTCATGCCGAATGCAAAACGGCCGACCGAAAATAGTCCAACCCGAGATGATCACATGCCTCGTGATACCCCTTCCTGCCAGCAAGGACCGATGCTATGATAAAACTGGCCCGACAGGCGAGCAGCTATCAGTAATACATATCAACTCTAGCAGCAGCACATCAACCTACAGCAGCAGCACCCATCAACCACAGCAGCAAAGTGAAGCACAGAAACAAGGCAGTCTCAGTCGGTCGCTTTCACCGTCTGCTCTGGGAGGGCAACTAAAAGAGCGTTTTGTTGCCGGTGCCATCGTCTACTTCGCTGCGGTAGATACCACGCGCCGGATCAACATGGCGGTGCTTGAAATGCCGCCTCCTGGACAAAATCCAACATTTTTGATGGTGTTAAATTTTATTGAAATTATGAGCCGCATTTATTTACTACTTTCGGATGCTTCTAAAGATTATTTATTTACTTGTCTTCGAAAATTACTCGCACAGACAGATTAAATACTATAAACTAATGCTATTTTTAAACATTGCCTTAGATGTGTTAAAATTAAAATGGTCAGACACTTCATTAAACCTACGGCAACAAACGTCAAATGGATTGTTCTGTCCGAATAAAGTACGATGCGTAGATAAGCGAAGGAAATCCGCGCGCCGAGTAATTCTTGTTGGAGCGTTGATTTGCACGTTACTCAGGAGCGCTGAACAATCGATGTTATTAGTCAAGATGTCAAAGATGAAGAGTCGCTGCAAAAAAAACCCTTCTATCAGCCAACGTCGGTAGACGTACCACAGCGCATCGCTGTTCGTAGGGGGGCAGTCGTACAGGATCATTCCAAGGCAGCCGGCGGAGCGCAAACCGAATAAAGTTGCGTTGAATTCGTTCAATGCGTTGAATATTAACGGCATGGTACGGCGCCCACACTAGAACACCATATTCTAATATACTACGTACCAGCGCACAGTAGAGCGACTTCAAGCAGTAAACGTCTTCAAACTGCTTCGTATTTCGTTTGACGAATCCAAGTACCGCGTAGGCTTTAGCGGTCGTTGCTGCCATTTGTTGTGAGAAGTTAAGCTTGCTATCAAGTAGTACACCGAGATCCTTTACTGTGCTCACTCTAGCGATACTGGTTGTCTCCATTCTGTAATCGAAGAAGGTTGCATTCCTTGTTCGAACGAATGTGATGGCGTTACATTTACGGACGTTGACTTCCATGCCGTTTAGCTTGCACCAACTCAACAATGCATCGATATCAGCTTGGATAGAACAGCAATCAACTAACGATGAAACCGCGCGGTAGAACTTCAGGTCATCTGCGAACATTATTTTTGGCGATTTAATCGTTTCACAAAGATCGTTGACAAATAACACAAAAAGAAGTGGACCCAAATGACTCCCTTGGGGCACACCAGACGTGATATCGAATGGATCCGAGCACGTCCCATTAATGCGTACGTAGGCACAACGCTCCGTTAGGTAGGAGAATATCCATTGCGTCAACCAAGCGGGCAAGCCCATTCTATTAAATTTATCCACCATCAAAGAATGCGGCACTCTATCAAATGATTTGGTGAAATCGATATAGATGGCATCAATTTGTTGACGCTTTTCCAATGCGTTGACCAACGAAGAAACGAAAGTCATCAGGTTGGTTGTGGTTGAGCGTTTTTTCACGAATCCATGCTGAAACTCGGAGATGATATGATGCACGTGAGGATAGAGCGAATCGTGGATGAGGCTTTCAAAAACCTTCGGCAAACAGCTCAGGATCGAGATGCCATGGTAATTTTCGATGTTGTGTATACTGCCAGTCTTGTGAATCGGAGTAATAGCAGCTGTTTTCCAAGCACTTGGGAAAATACCTTCTACAATCGAACGATTGAAAAGAATGGTGGCGGGCACGGTAAGCGAATCAGCGCAGTGCTTGATGAAGATCGGGGAGACACGATCTGGCCCAGCGCCTTTGGAGTCATCTATCCCTTGCAGCTTTCTCAGCACGTCCGCCTGGGAGAAGTTAAAACGCGCCATGTTGAAGTCGTATCGAGGCAAACTGTCCAGGTACGCTTCAGACGAAGGTGATCGGTTGTTACTTAGCACACTTCGAAAGAAGGACGAGAACAAATTTGCCGAGTCGAGTGGAGTTTCGGCTGTGGTATCGTTGTAGAAAACACGCTGAGGAATTCCATTGTTCTGCTTTCTGCTTCTCATGAACGTCCAAAACGATTTGGGATCCTGCTTGAATCTTTCTTCTGTACGATGAATGTAGTTGCTAAAGCATCGCGCATGCAAAGAGTTATATTCGCTCTCTAAGTCACGCAGATCCACCTTTCGCTGTACATCCCTCGACCGAAAAAAGCGCTTTCTAGCCTTCCGTAGGCGATTTCGTAGATGTTGAAGCTCACTGTTCCACCAAGGTTGTCTGGTCCCCAAAAAAACGGCGTCGTTGCTTCACCGGGACAGCATCACGAACAATTGAAAAAAACCGTTGATAAAAGACGGAAACCGCCTCTTCCATATTACACCCAACAAGACACTCATCCCAGCGAACGGCAGAAATTAATTCATTAAGCGATGCGAAGTCACAATGGTTGAAATCAAAGTGAAGAGAGTCCGAAACATTCAAATCATCGCACTTGCTAGTGGTTTCAAATTTGAGTACGAATTGCTTGTGGTGATGATCGATTCTCAACAATGGCAACGGTGGCTCCAGTAGCTCGACACACTTATCGTCATTCACAAACGCCAGATCGAGAAGCCTCCCATTAACGTTCGTCAAATAATTAACTTGATAAAGACCACAGCCTACGATTGATTCTATCAGGGCTGTCTCTTGCTCAGACGAGGCATTGATCGGCAAAAAGGAGTTTATTTCAACATCGTGCATCCAACACAAGTGGGGAAGGTTGTAATCACCAACAACCAAAACACGGCCACGATTGCCAGCAAGATCAAGTAGCTTCTGAACACAAGCAGAATGCTGCTCATACAAATACGTTTCACTGTTGGGTGGGAGATAAATAGCGCAAACATACAACTCAAAATTCGGCAAAACAACACGAACAATGATCTGTTCTAATCGCTCACATTCAGCAAGACTAACAGACGTATCAACAAATAAAGATTAAAAAAAAACAGACGTACTGTGCAGCCCATTCCTCACCCCAACTAGTACTCCACCTCCACGCAAAAAAACAGCTGGTGTTAGCATTTCTATCGCATCGATACATCGTGTAGTTGTGTGCGAGTTCAGTGTTTACGATATCGTTATTGAGCCAAGTTTCTGTGAAAGCTATGACATCGTAGTCACTACCAGACAGTGACAAAAACAAATCGTTTGTTTTCGTACGGAGGCCGCGAACGTTTTGGTAGTACAAAGTGAACGTCTGTTGTGTTGTTCTGAGATCATTGTGGTGTTTTGGGATCGATTGAATAACGAGTGAAGAAGACGAGTGTAATGTGTTTCGGAGCAGAGTAGTGGTTCGTTCATTCCGGGAAGTAGAATTTTCGGTACGTACCGTAGATTGATTATTATTGCTGATGGATTTCTTCTGTTGTGGGTTGGAAGCGAAATGTCGTTCGAGAAGATGCGGTGTGGCTAAAGTCGAACTGACGGAAGCTAATTCCCTTTTGCCATGACGATCCAGATAAGGCAGTGTCCTTTAGCTCCATTTTCAGGCCGACTTTGAAAGATACAAATGTTAGGTCATCCAGAGTTCTCCCTTTCGGCACCAACTTGACAACATTCACAGCGCTATCGGTTTTGAGATTGTTTTGAACGAGTTTCTCAATTTGTTGTACCGTTGCATGCGGATCGAAGCCGGACAGATACAACCAAAACATATCCGCCCCTTGCGTCGCAGCTAACGGTATGGATTCATCAGGTGCGATTTCTTTAGTACCAACAGATACCATATCGTGGCTTGTCGGTGCGTCTAGCAGAACCCGTGGCCGTTTCCTTGAGGTTGCAGAGAATTGGGGTCTTGGAGTGTGTGGTGTTGTTTGCAACGGTGTGCGGTGCAAAATAGTGTTGATTTTGGTTGTGTTGAGTGCTATCTCCTTTTTCAATTCATCCAGTGCTTTGGTATGCTCTTCAGCCATCAAATTCATAACATTGTTAGTGGATGAGATTGCCTGACGAAAATTAGCATGGGTCATCATTTTCGTGCAGGATTTACACATCCAGTAGAGCTGGGAACAGTTGGCAATAATGTTGCGGATTTCTGTAGACTGGTGCACACACTTTAGGTGGAACGATGATTTACAGAAGCCATTGCACATAATTTCGTCCGCCTTGTTCACAGTGTGAGTGCATGCAAAGCAAATTGACTCCATTGCTGCAGTAGTTATTTCTTTGCTTCGGGGTATCAGCACAGTGTCACGAAAAAAAAAACAGGACCCAGGAAACGTATAAAATCGTTGTACTCCAACAAACAGCGGTGTAATGATGAAAAACGCGTTCGAATTGTTGATAAAAGCACCGAAAATTTCACAAGAACGTAGAAAAAACACAAAATTAGGACAGGGAAATAACAAACAGTTGAGCTGTTTACCGTTGAGCTGTTTACCTTACGCACACTAATCATTGTCATGGTTATTTAGACTGAATAAAATATAGTAAAAATGTATTAATTCGATAACATCAATTTCTTCACATCGACAAGGAGTCCTACGTCAACTTTGCAGTTATGTCACTGACATAACTCACCCTTTCGTTTTTTTATCTGTGTTTGTGCGTTTTTTTTCTCAAAAATGTTCAAGCCAAAAGAATACCAGAAGTTAACAATTTAGAATTTAAAATAAACGTGCTTTGTAAACCATACTAAAAATTCCCGCCCATCTTCCTATCCGTTCAATTGTTATTCCTATTAACCTCGAGACGGCCGCGAGTACCCAAGTAACCACGAGGCTATAATAGCTTGCATATATAGGGCATATGCATTACGTCTAGTGCATCATTGAAGTTGGATTAAAGCTGAAAAGGGCCCCACTAAGATCAAACTAATGCTATATCTTATGTAAAGCCATAAGACATTGGTAAAGTAGCATTATTGCATTGGAAATGCATCATTACATTCTTAAAGCTAATCTAACGCTTTATTACTTGACAACTGTTAAATTGATGCGATCCCGCATTAATGATGTTGATTTTGTGTTGAATAAGATCAATAATATAATGCTTGTGGTTACTTGGGTAATCTGTTCTATCCCTCTAACTTTAGTTTTAAGATAATTGATGTACATAAATATGAAAACTTGGCTCTGTAGAGTTTATTCGATTGAACCTGTACAAATAAATGATATTTCAAAAAAAAAAAAACAAAAGTTTGCATAGGAAAATTGAGGTGGGAATATCAGACACATTTTATTAAACAATAGTTTTGTGATATCTAGAACTTAGAACTACAATACAAGCTAACAAATTGAACATTTCAAATGGGAAAAAAAAACAAACACACACTCACACAGTCCTCAAATATTCAACCTTAACATGTAAGTTAATCAAACTACAGTGTAAGATTAATGTTAGTCAAAAACACATATATAAGTTTCATGAATTCCAGATTGCGCACAGCTAAAATGTCTCGAATCGGTACATTGGGTTGTCTACCTCGAGCCCGAAGGGAATCATAAAGTTCTGATCTGACTCCACGATGCTCAACACAAAACCAACTTTGATGATCTGAATCCTGGTAACCTTGTTCACAGAGATTGCTGTCTCCCAACCCAACAAGGAACAAACGAGCGTTTAATGAATAATGATTAGACATGAGGCGAGACATCACACGAATGAAGTTTCGTCCCACATCCAATTCCCTGAACCAAGCATTCTTCAACACCTTGGGAGTGATAGAATGTTGCCATCGCCCCAAATCTCCTTTACTCCATTTATACTGCCAGTTAACGAGTGATCCCTGGCGAAAAATTGAGAAAAATTCGTTGAAGGTTATATGTTGCCTGGAATCGAACAATGAGATGGAATCCACACAAAGGTGATAATGAAAAAAGTGAAGATAAAGCACTTAGAAGACCTCTATTTTCCGTAAGGCAAATAATTATATTTTACATAATTTTGTCAATCGCCTACTTTGTAATTTTACGTACATATATTTGAATCTAAAATATTCAACTATTTTTATCAAAAGTAATCTATGTATTTTGTAATATCTTGAGAAGATGTTCACAAATCATTAAGAGGCATTTTGATGAATAAAAACTGAACTTACACATATAATGCAATCCCAAGAAACATGAAAGTTTGGAGACATTCAACAAACAAACAAACATTCAATTTGAAAAACACTTCAGTTAGTCATTTCAAGTAAATATAATGCAAGTCAAAACGTAAAAATATATTTTCGAATGACAAGTTTAAACAAATAATTTGACAACATTATGATTTGCCTGGCAATTTTCTAAAATAAGCAACTACATTTGACAACATGTTAAAAAAAAATCTGTCTGAGTTATATCTGGTAATTATTTATTTTTTAAATGTATATGTATTTTTATGAATAGTTTTCTCATTAAAATTTAATGACAAATGAAACATCTGTTGAAATAATGATGTTCCTGGCGCATTGGAAAGGAATCAATTATGTCTTTTTTTATTTATTTTTTTATAAAAAGTTGGCTGATTTTTTTTTTAATGATGTTCATAGTATTTCAGAACATCCTGCAAAATATAAGCGAATCATATGATATTGGAGAAAATTTTCAAAAAAAAATTATGCTTCTGAGAATTTTGACTCAATGATACTGTTCGATCGGGACTTAAAACACTGGGACATAAGTCGTCGGATAACGCGCACAGTAAATTAACATGAGCATGAGCATGATTGACCGCCTGAGGTTGCTACTCCGTTGTTGCCAGATCAGCTGTTATTACACAGAGAACCAACAGATGATGCTTGGGACTAACATACATCTTCAATGTGTAAAAACTGGTGATCCCAATCTAAGGCAATACCGGCGCCGGCCTCGCCCGAACGCAGGTCAAGTAGGGAATGGGTAGGAATATGTTGACGTGATACTCGCTTTATTGGAAGCCGCGGAATCCACTGCACTTCCACGAGGAATAACTGAGATTTTGTATAACAGGATTGGGTGGCAGCAGGGTTCGTTTTGGTTAACGACAAGCTGTTAGGTGTAATTAATACCGATTTCCGATTTGAACCGATTTAAACCAACAGTAAGGATGCTATTGGGGTCACTCACAAAGTGTGATTGTGGTTTTTCATTAGGAAAACAAAGTGATTTTTAATAATGCTGAAAAGCCGATTTTTACCGGTTTAAATAAACAGTAAGGATGCTATTGGGACCACTCACAAAGTGTGATTGTGGTTTTTCAATGGGAAAACAAAGTGATTTTTAATAATGCAGAAATCCGATTTTTACCGATTTAAACCAACAGTAAGGATGCTATTGGGGCCACTCACAAAGTGTGATTGGGGTTTTTCATTGGGAAAACAAAGTGATTTTTGATTATGCTGAAAAGCCGGTTTTGACCGGTTTAAACCAACAGTAAAGATGCTATTGAGGCCACTCACAGAGTGGGATAGTGGTATTTCATTAGGATTTCATCTCAACGCTGGAGAGCCAACTTGAACCGATCTACACCAACAGTACGGATGTCGCTGGAGTCCCTTACAAAATGGGACAGTGATTTATTTGCTCCAAGGCCCGACGAGCATGACGAACGAATAATTTGGATCACAATTAATAATGTACCTCACCACCGACCGATCTTACCCGGCGAACCACGACTTCCGATGCTAACTCGATCACTCGCGCAACGAACAATAGGCAACCGAAACAATAGGCAAAACGCTACGCCCGATAACAAAATATTGCAGAACAAAGTATCGACACAACCGATTCAACCGATGGTCGAAGCAAACCTATTAAAAATAAATTTTATTAATATAGATACATAATGGGCAACAATTACCTGTCCTGCTCCTCGTCCTTGAGAGCACTTACTTCCTCACTACCGAGTATTAGATATTGTCTTCAAAATTTTGTAGAAATAAATTATTTGTTGCAACATTTTTCCTTCAATTTTCTCCGATGGATTTTCAACAGGATGATTATTTCTCTCACTATCAACGATTTTCGGCAACACCCAATAATTATCGCCAAACAATCAATTTCACTTATTTCTACTCGGGATCATCCAGACACTCTACAACTGTCAGCACTTTTTAGTCGGGCTAACGTGAAAAAGGAAAACAATTTTCCCACCGCCGTCGTCGCACTTACACACACACAAACACACACCCACACATACACACACACACACACACACACACACACACACACACACACACACACACACACACACACACACACACACACACACACACACACACACACACACACACACACACACACACACACATAAAATTCGGTTTTCCACCCGAACGCACTCTTCACGACACGACGCGCGCATAAACTACGGAGTGACGCCGGCGACGCGGTTTTCCCCGGCACACTGCTGTTGTCAAAAATTCGAAGGGAAAAACTTCCCCACAGCAGCAGTTTGATCGAACCACTCGATTTCTGAATCCTGCTCGAGACGTCACCACACTGTCCTTTTACTTTTCACTTCATACGATCGAAAAAAAAAACACACACCAACGCGCACAGTAAATTAACAAAAGGGAAGAACTGACGGTGGTATGAAAAAAATTATTTGAAAAAACACGCGACGTATCAAAAGAACGGTCCGACCTTAACGAGGATGTATTTCGCACTAATTTCTTGTACACTCCTAGATATCAATCTAACTGGATGCGATGTTTTTTACTATCGGCATCCTACCTCTCGCCCATGGCAAAGATCGTGAAGCGATCGGTGTGGTACGGGATAAGAATAGCATTTGTAGAAGGAGAACAATCGCATCTTCTATCTATTTGTTCATCTACTCGGGTCACTCACTGATCGATTGCAGTGGGGGGTTGCTTTCATTAAATGGAAAGCTTTAAAATTCCCTAAACTGGTGACCGGCGTGAACAAATACCATGATACTCTATTCAAGTATCATTCTGAGCGATATTTTTAGTTATTTGGAATTCCTCAAAATGAGCGTATTTTTTATTTCAAAATCCCAGCCACAGTAAAATGACTTTGTGTAAGTACATATTCTCTGAATAATAATAAAACAAATTATTTATTGATATACCAAAACTTAATTTATCGGAAATGGGCACGTCAGGTATTTTTAAAATTGTCCAAAACTTCATTAATTCAGAAACTCCTAAGCCAAAACAAAATAAAATTTTCTGCATTTACATCCAAAACAAAATGTTCAATTATACATAGAAATACTTGAGCGTTTTGAATTCAAGAATATGTATCTACAATGACTATATCAGATCTTTTCCAAATCAACCAAAATGGCTGTCATTATTTTAAATCCACCCCAGCCACAATTTGATGACTTTGAATCAGTTGTGTAAATATTCTCCAAGTATGACAAAAAAAAATCATTCATAATTAAATTTTACCAAATGGACCAAAATACGATACATAAAAACAATTAAAAAATGAGCTTTATAAATTAAAAAAAAACGAAACTGCATTATAAAATAACTACAATACACAATATATTAACCAGATATAACTAAAGTGGTTACAAATAAATTCAACAATATATTAACGTATTCAAAATTATGCCGTCTGACATTTTACTGGAAAATTTCCAGGTGCATAATAATGTCGCCAAATGATTTGGTTGAACTTTCTAAGAATATCATGACAATCTTAAAAAAAAAAAACAATTTATTAGAATACATTCATAAAAAATCTGATCACAGTCGAGTTCGGTGGTTTTTCTGGGGCGAAAAACGTTTGTCACGTCTTCCTTCGGAAGGGAAGTAAAGCCGTTGGTCCCGGGTCATGTGTTGATACGTGCGATATGTAGGGTCCAAGTGGTGAAGTCGTCTTCCTGGCATCGGTTTGTGGACACCACGTTGTGAGGAAATAGGCCGACGGAAAATAAACGAAAAATAAATCTGGAAAATATAAGTCAAGTGTTTTCCAATGTGAATGTTATTTGATTGTATTTTACTTAACTTCCATGTTTCTTGGAATTGTATTATGTTTGATAGCTCGAGACGTCACCACACTGTCCTTTTACTTTTCACTTCATACGATCGAAAAAAAAAACACACACACACCAACGCGCACAGCAAATTAACAAAAGGGAAGAACTGACGGTGGTATGAAAAAATTTATTTGAAAAAACACGCGACGTATCAAAAGAACGGTCCGACCTTAACGAGGATGTATTTCGCACTAATTTCTTGTACACTCCTAGATATCAATCTAACTGGATGCGATGTTTTTTACTATCGGCATCCTACCTCTCGCCCATGGCAAAGATCGTGAAGCGATCGGTGTGGTACGGGATGAGAAAAGCATTTGTAGAAGGAGAACAATCGCATCTTCTATCTATTTGTTCATCTACTCGGGTCACTCACTGATCGATTGCAGTGGGGGGGTTGCTTTCATTAAATGGAAAGCTTTAAAATTCCCTAAACTGGTGACCGGCGTGAACAAATACCATGATACTCTATTCAAGTATCATTCTGAGCGATATTTTTAGTTATTTGGAATTCCTCAAAATGAGCGTATTTTTTATTTCAAAATCCCAGCCACAGTAAAATGACTTTGTGTAAGTACATATTCTCTGAATAATAATAAAACAAATTATTTATTGATATACCAAAACTTAATTTATCGGAAATGGGCACGTCAGGTATTTTTAAAATTGTCCAAAACTTCATTAATTCAGAAACTCCTAAGCCAAAACAAAATAAAATTTTCTGCATTTACATCCAAAACAAAATGTTCAATTATACATAGAAATACTTGAGCGTTTTGAATTCAAGAATATGTATCTACAATGACTATATCAGATCTTTTCCAAATCAACCAAAATGGCTGTCATTATTTTAAATCCACCCCAGCCACAATTTGATGACTTTGAATCAGTTGTGTAAATATTCTCCAAGTATGACAAAAAAAAATCATTCATAATTAAATTTTACCAAATGGACCAAAATACGATACATAAAAACAATTAAAAAATGAGCTTTATAAATTTAAAAAAAAAACGAAACTGCATTATAAAATAACTACAATACACAATATATTAAACAGATATAACTAAAGTGGTTACAAATAAATTTAACAATATATTAACGTATTCAAAATTATGCCGTCTGAAATTTTACTGGAAAATTTCCAGGTGCATAATAATGTCGCCAAATGATTTGGTTGAACTTTCTAAGAATATCATGACAATCTTTAAAAACGAAAGGATGAGTTATGTCAGTGACATAGCTGCAAAGTTGACGTAGGACTGCTTGTTGATGTGAAGAAATTGATGTCATCGAATTGATGAATTTCTACTATATTTTATTCAGTCTAAAGAACCATGAAACCCTATGCTGTTGGTGTGTGAGGCTCCTGTTCTTCTTCCGCTATTGGTTCTTCACGAAAATTTATAGAAACTGCAGTTCGCCTCGAATTGACTGTTAATGATATTTTGTTTGTTAAATCAGCGCCAACATTAGATTCGCCCTAATTTGCTTTTGTAAACAATGGCTTTCGTAGTCATTTGCTCTTGAACAAAAGGGCACAAATACAAATTAAGCACTCTTTAAGGAAGAAGAGCTTTATTTCTACCCGCTGATATATTCAATTTGAAGGAATTGTATACAACTTCCGATAAATTAGCAGACAAAGTATTTGTTTACAAAAGCAGATTCTTCCTAATCAAATGTTGGCATTAAAATGTCCAACGTGCTTGTAAGTGTGAAATGGATCCTGTGTCTACGGAGGGAACATGGTTCGCGATTGAAATGTTCTTATCAGTTTTCTTGGGCTGCAGGACAGCCTGAGTGTTTGGCGGCAATTTCGCCCATTTTGATTCACAAAGCGTTTTATGGTACAAATGAAGCCATGCAAATGTGTGCAAGCGACTGGCAAGCAAAAATAGCTCGAAACAGTTTTATCGCTAGGCTCCATATTCAATCATCACCAACATACACAAACAATATACAATATGGATGAGTCGATATCACAAAATGCCGCAACGCTATTGGCCACTGTTGTATTGCCGCCGTCAAGTGTTCTATGCTTGTTCTCACTGATCATCGACAAAGCGTTTTATGATATAAACAATGCCATGCCATGCAAGTTTTTTAGCGACAGGTTGCACATAGCTTGGTGGAAAATATGTCCATTTGCTTCATTGCTGCACCCTGAATTTCTCGCCAAGTGAACTAAATGTTGGGTTTCTATTCCAATATTCTTACCTTGTCAAAGTGGCTAATTGGTTGCCATCAAGAACCGCCGCGCTAGCGGTCCTGGTCTGAATCCCGATCTTGATAAGCACATTTTATTTTTGTGAGCCATCTGACTTTCGAACACTCATCAAATAAATATCACTGCGAACAATCTCACGCACACGTTCAATTTTTCATTTCAAATTGCTGTTGCTGTTTTGCCCACAACTAATGTTAGATTTTTCATCCAACTTACGATCAATAGCAAAAATGGAACAAAATCAAGCGAAATTGTCTTACAATCTTTCTCTCTTAGTTTGGGTGTAGAGCGAATTACGAAGAACTTAACCTAACACCAAGTAGACCAGTTTGGAAATTTTCGTTTTGCAAAAAGTTCCTCTGGCTGGAGCGGGAATCGAACCCTCCACTTCATGACAACAACCGCTTGAACGACGGGCGACGCCGCTAACCACTTGACCACGAAGATGATGTGGGCGATTGATTTGGCCATTTTCTCCGGGACGCGGCAGTTTAAGCAACGCCACGTTGAGCCGGTGCGTGGTAATGATCATTTCGATGAGCTCAAGAGAAATTTCAATCAAACATACTCTTTAATCGGTAAATTGATTTGGTCGTCCTGAAAAGGACAGATTTTAGTTGTTTACGGAGGGATGATTTACGTCAGGGTCGACGTCGGGCTTCTTCCGCTTGCCTCGTCTAGCGGACGTGCCAGCCACGTCAGGCGCCACATCAGCGTCTACTCGATTTCCAGCATCAGGGCCAAAAACTCGGAACAACTCGGAAGAGCGCTTTTTTATCACGAGAGCGGGATACACACGTCTGAACGTGTCGATGATCCAATAATGAATGATTACTATTCTTCTTCTTCTTCTTTATTTTTTAACGGGAATGCCAGGCCTGTTTTATATAATGGCATTTATCATTACATGACAAGAAGGGGGTTCTCAACGAAGGCAATGCAAATCAAATTTTACGAAAGGGGACGGGCCTTAGTTGTTACGCCAGACAGCAGCGTGGAAATAAAATCATTAGTTTTCATTATAGCGACAGGAGTTTCGGAGGTTAAATTCGCATCTTTTCTACTCAGGCAACAGAAAAACAGCCCTTGTCAGGGCCTCAGAACCCTATCCCAAGAGAGTTGAGATTTAGACACACTTGCTTCTGAAACTGCAAAGCAATAGTAACAATACAAACAATAGTTTATAAATATTGGCCAGAAAAAATTTAGCTTACATTTTAAAACTACCTGCAACTAACCTAATCTATTATCTGCACCTAATCCACTATGAACCTATGTACAACAAGAGCTACAATGAAGCTAACCTACCCCCTACACTGAATATGTGAAACACATAATTGGTCTGCCGTGTTACAGTTCGGCTCAAATTAACTGTTAATATTTCGTTTGTTGAATGTACAACGTGCTTGCTAGTTTTAACATGGCAAATAGAGATTTATATACGGATACTAATAAAAAATGTTGCTCATTTTCTCCAGAACGTGGCTTTTCAAGCAACGCCATGTTGAGCCGGTGCGTGGTAATGAACATTTCAATGAGCTCAAGAGAAATTTCAATCAAACATACTCTTCAGTTTGCAAATTTATTTGTTCGTCCTGAAAATATAGGGTTCTAGTTGTTAACGGAGGGAACATGGTTCGCGATTGAAATTTTCTTCTCGGTCTTCCTGGGCAGCAGGATGACCTGAGTGTTTGGCAGCACGTAATACTACGAAAAAAATTGACATTTGCAACGTCTTTCACTCGAGAGTGTACACGCTTAACATTTACCATAGAGCGAATTACAACGAACAACTTAACCTAACACCCAGTGGATTAAACTGGACATTTTCGCTTTGCAAAAAAGTTCCACCGGCTGGAGCGGGAATCGAACCCTCACTTCATGGCAATGAACGACGGGCGACGCCGCTAACCACTTGACCACGAAGATGATGTGGGCGATTGATTTGGCCATTTTCTCCGAGACGCGGCTTTTTCAACGCCATATTGAGCCGGTGCGTGGTAATGAAAATTTCGATGAGCTCAAGATAAATTTCTATCAAACATACTCTTTAGTTGGCAACTTGATTTGATCGTCCTGAAAAGGACGGATTTTAGTTGATAACATGGTTCGCGATTGAAATTTTCTTCAGTCTTCTTGGGCTGCAGGACACCACTCTGTGAAATGGTCACACCGGAGAAAAGTTTGTTCAGCTCCTCGTCGTTGCGGATGGCTAGCTGCAGGTGACGTGGGATGATTCTGGTCTTCTTGTTTTCACGGGTGGCGTTTTCTACCAACGTGCTCCGCAGACAAGTCTGTCGCATACGAATGCACAGCGAGAACTGATGATTGGTCGGTCGTCCCCACATGTTTGAAATTCGCTGGCACGGTAACTGTGGCAGTATGAACCAATCAGAGCGAGGCGCAAACATGATGTCATTTTCGACCAATAGCGTTGTGCGTTTAGACATTTTTCTTTTAAGTACATTTTAATTAGTTTAAACAAGCATTATGAATTAAGTTTGCAACAGGGATTCAACGTTGATGTTCTACCTTGCGAATGAAATACTTATCGTAAAATGTCTGTGGGCCAGAGAGAAGATATTATCGTTCAAAGTCTCCAAACCCGCGTAACGCTTGCGATTTCAGAAATTTTAGAACGGCGCCCCTATACAGGAATAGAAAAGAGAGACGTAAGTCCTACGTCAAAAAAAAAACAATTTATTAGAATACATTCATAAAAAATCTGATCACAGTCGAGTTCGGTGGTTTTTCTGGGGCGAAAAACGTTTGTCACGTCTTCCTTCGGAAGGGAAGTAAAGCCCTTGGTCCCGGGTCATGTGTTGATACGTGCGATATGTAGGGTCCAAGTGGTGAAGTCGTCTTCCTGGCATCGGTTTGTGGTCACCACGTTGTGAGGAAATAGGCCGACGGAAAATAAACGAAAAATAAATCTGGAAAATATAAGTCAAGTGTTTTCCAATGTGAATGTTATTTGATTGTATTTTACTTAACTTCCATGTTTCTTGGAATTGTATTATGTTTGATAGCTCGAGACGTCACCACACTGTCCTTTTACTTTTCACTTCATACGATCGAAAAAAAAACACACACACACCAACGCGCACAGCAAATTAACAAAAGGGAAGAACTGACGGTGGTATGAAAAAATTTATTTGAAAAAACACGCGACGTATCAAAAGAACGGTCCGACCTTAACGAGGATGTATTTCGCACTAATTTCTTGTACACTCCTAGATATCAATCTAACTGGATGCGATGTTTTTTACTATCGGCATCCTACCTCTCGCCCATGGCAAAGATCGTGAAGCGATCGGTGTGGTACGGGATGAGAATAGCATTTGTAGAAGGAGAACAATCGCATCTTCTATCTATTTGTTCATCTACTCGGGTCACTCACTGATCGATTGCAGTGGGGGGTTGCTTTCATTAAATGGAAAGCTTTAAAATTCCCTAAACTGGTGACCGGCGTGAACAAATACCATGATACTCTATTCAAGTATCATTCTGAGAGATATTTTTAGTTATTTGGAATTCCTCAAAATGAGCGTATTTTTTATTTCAAAATCCCAGCCACAGTAAAATGACTTTGTGTAAGTACATATTCTCTGAATAATAATAAAACAAATTATTTATTGATATACCAAAACTTAATTTATCGGAAATGGGCACGTCAGGTATTTTTAAAATTGTCCAAAACTTCATTAATTCAGAAACTCCTAAGCCAAAACAAAATAAAATTTTCTGCATTTACATCCAAAACAAAATGTTCAATTATACATAGAAATACTTGAGCGTTTTGAATTCAAGAATATGTATCTACAATGACTATATCAGATCTTTTCCAAATCAACCAAAATGGCTGTCATTATTTTAAATCCACCCCAGCCACAATTTGATGACTTTGAATCAGTTGTGTAAATATTCTCCAAGTATGACAAAAAAAAATCATTCATAATTAAATTTTACCAAATGGACCAAAATACGATACATAAAAACAATTAAAAAATGAGCTTTATAAATTTAAAAAAAAAACGAAACTGCATTATAAAATAACTACAATACACAATATATTAACCAGATATAACTAAAGTGGTTACAAATAAATTTAACAATATATTAACGTATTCAAAATTATGCCGTCTGAAATTTTACTGGAAAATTTCCAGGTGCATAATAATGTCGCCAAATGATTTGGTTGAACTTTCTAAGAATATCATGACAATCTTAAAAAAAAACAATTTATTAGAATACATTCATAAAAAATCTGATCACAGTCGAGTTCGATGGTTTTTCTGGGGCGAAAAACGTTTGTCACGTCTTCCTTCGGAAGGGAAGTAAAGCCGTTGGTCCCGGGTCATGTGTTTTTTTTTTTAATCTTTATTTTACGTCGGCCTATTTCCTCACATGGTGACAATCACCGACGCCAGGAAGACGACTCCACCACCTGGACCCTACCTAACGACTCATGAATATGAACCGGGACCAACGGCTTTACTTCCCTTCCGAAGGAAGACGTGACCAGATTATTTCGCCTCAGAAAAACCACCGACGTCGACTGGGATTGAACCCAGACCCTACTGGGGTGCCAAGTAGCAGTCACGCTTACCACTACACCACCGACGCCGGCAAGGGTCATGTGTTGATACGTGCGATATGTAGGGTCCAAGTGGTGAAGTCGCCTTGGTGGCATCGGTGGTTGTCACCACGTTGTGAGGAAATAGGCCGACGGAAAATAAACGAAAAAAAAATCTGGAAAATATAAGTCAAGTGTTTTCCAATGTGAATGTTATTTGATTGTATTTTACTTAACTTCCATGTTTCTTGGAATTGTATTATGTTTGATAGCATATATTTTGTTCGTCGATAATTTCGTGAAATCTTTTCAGATTTTTCCAAAATAATATGAATTGTTCATGAAAATGCAGAAATAATTCGACTACAAATATAACGAAGATTTTGCGCATGCTCTTTTATTCAAACTTGTTTTAAAAAAATTTAATTATTGCATAAAATCACCAGGTACCTCAAAAGGTCACCAGATGATTTGTTTGAGCTTCCGTAAAATATTCATAAAACTTAAAAAATAATTCATAAAAATGCTTGATCGTTTTGATTTAGAATAAATTCACCAGCTCCAACTGGGGCAATTATTTCTAAATTATGTCATATGTATTTGATTATTTCCGAAAATCATCAGGTACATCAAAATGTCGTGAGAGAATTTCTTCATTTATATGAAAATATGTCTTTTTCTTATGTTTGACAAATTTACCTGAGAAAACTAAGGCAACTCATTCTTAGGCAACTAAGGCAAGGACATTTTTTTACAAAGAAAATTTAAAAAAATACTTGAACCTTAAGACTTATAATACATTTATCTGGAATAAGTAAAGCAGATTCAAATCTATGTCAAATGTTTTTAATTTGTCGAAAGCAAGTTTTTTAAAGTTTTCTTAGAATGACTTAAAAGTAAGCAAATTATTCATAAATATTTGTTATTACATAATACATAATCTTGTGATTACATAATGTTTTTTAGCCCAATTTTCAGCCTCGGTTCAGCCTGTAATTGCCTTCCAGCTGGGATAGACTGCAGCATCAAACAGTGACCTTTCAAAAACTTAAATCTGCATACTTTGGGACCTCTTCAGAGTTATAGTGTGACTCCCACTGTCGTAGGGTTGTGGGATGCAGGCGTTTGCAGACCATGTACTGCAGCAACGTGCTCCAACCTTCTGGGTTTTCACCAATTTTCACCAACATCTGCAGATTTTTCTCAAACCCATTGACGAGTTTGCTTAATGACTCGAAATTCTCCTGACGAAGCGGTTCAAGAACGAATAACGAATCCAAGTGATTTATCACCAACAACTTCTTATTCTCATAAGCGTTCTCCAAGGCTTTCCGCGCGATTGGGTAGTTGACGGCAGAAATATCGATCGAAGCGATCTCCTGTAGGGCATCGCCGATGAGTGTTGTCCGCAGGTAAGTGAATTTATCCATGTCGGACAAGCCAGTATCATTGTGGATCAGATTTCTGTACGTATCTCGAAAGGTAACCCATTCCGAAATCCTTCCAGAGAAGGTGGGCAGTTTCAACTCCGGAAGCTTAACTTGAAGAAGCCCTAACATCGACTCCTTCAGACGGTGCACTTCATTCTCGAAATCCCTGATAATTTTCGAATTCTCACGGTCCCGTTGTTTCTGGTTCCTGACATGCCGTTGAAGTCTCGCCTCCATCGTTTCTTCCGTTTCGTCCGTGGAAACCTCATCGTCGACGTCATCGGTAATCAATTCGATGCGCATCCGAACGTCGATAAATTTTTGCCATATATCATCCAGTCTGTCGATGCGCATGTTCAAAGAATGTCTATCATCTCCACCATGATCCGATTGGACAAACTCCTTGATATTGTCCAAAGAACAACGCAGGGTACGCTCCTGTTTGTGTAGCAGCCTTAGATCATCGTTTGCTGGCATGATTGATTATTCTCACTATCACGTAATCACTTCACTCGAACGCGATACTCGAATCGACTACGCGGGATAGATTGACAATGACAATAATGAGCAATGAATAATGAGAGGTCAAAGACAATGCAAACCAACCAACAATGCGGAACAATGGCCAAAAAGATGGTGGAACGGTCAAGACTCAACTCAGCCTCAAATAAATCAGACGCCACAAATTGTATCATGCAACTTCAGATACTTTATTCAATTTTCTCATTCACTTCATGCAATTTTTCTCGCCGACGGCGGTCTCAGATGCATCAGAGATCCGCGCCACAGACAAACCTGCTCAGAGCCCTCAGTACTTATCCTGATGTCACCAAGCCAAATCCGTCTGGTTCCGTCGAGAATCTTCAATGGCAGCACCAAATCCGTTGTAATGTAGTACACCTCAGAAATAATCGCAGAAAACACCAGCCGCACAACAACAGCAGCAGAAACAATGTCAATTAGCAGCACAGGAACAGTTCAATTTCACACAATAGCCAGCATCAGAACGAATTCAATAGAACGAATCTTCAAAGCAATCACCCGTGTCCTATCGTTCTCCCTTATGGAGAATAAAACGTGACCACGCGGTGCTCCACTAAACACTTAAATTTCGCGTTTTCCAACGATCCGGTTCGAAGGACCAAAATTTTCGATCTGGACTTAAAACACTGTGACATAAGTCGTAAATTAACAAAAGGGAAGAACTGACGGTGGTATGAAAAAATTTATTTGAAAAAACACGCGACGTATCAAAAGAACGGTCCGACCTTAACGAGGATGTATTTCGCACTAATTTATTGTACACTCCTAGATATCAATCTAACTGCATGCGATGTTTTTTACTATCGGCATCCTACCTCTCGCCCATGGCAAAGATCGTGAAGCGATCGGTGTGGTACGGGATGAGAATAGCATTTGTAGAAGGAGAACAATCGCATCTTCTATCTATTTGTTCATCTACTCGGGTCACTCACTGATCGATTGCAGTGGGGGGTTGCTTTCATTAAATGGAAAGCTTTAAAATTCCCTAAACTGGTGACCGGCGTGAACAAATACCATGATACTCTATTCAAGTATCATTCTGAGCGATATTTTTAGTTATTTGGAATTCCTCAAAATGGGCGTATTTTTTATTTCAAAATCCCAGCCACAGTAAAATGACTTTGTGTAAGTACATATTCTCTGAATAATAATAAAACAAATTATTTATTGATATACCAAAACTTAATTTATCGGAAATGGGCACGTCAGGTATTTTTAAAATTGTCCAAAACTTCATTAATTCAGAAACTCCTAAGCCAAAACAAAATAAAATTTTCTGCATTTACATCCAAAACAAAATGTTCAATTATATATAGAAATACTTGAGCGTTTTGAATTCAAGAATATGTATCTACAATGACTATATCAGATCTTTTCCAAATCAACCAAAATGGCTGTCATTATTTTAAATCCACCCCAGCCACAATTTGATGACTTTGAATCAGTTGTGTAAATATTCTCCAAGTATGACAAAAAAAAATCATTCATAATTAAATTTTACCAAATGGACCAAAATACGATACATAAAAACAATTAAAAAATGAGCTTTATAAATTAAAAAAAAACGAAAATGCATTATAAAATAACTACAATACACAATATATTAACCAGATATAACTAAAGTGGTTACAAATAAATTTAACAATATATTAACGTATTCAAAATTATGCCGTCTGAAATCTTACTGGAAAATTTCCAGGTGCATAATAATGTCGCCAAATGATTTGGTTGAACTTTCTAAGAATATCATGACAATCCAAAAAAAAAAAACCATTTATTAGAATACATTCATAAAAAATCTGATCACAGTCGAGTTCGGTGGTTTTTCTTGGGCGAAAAACGTTTGTCACGTCTTCCTTCGGAAGGGAAGTAAAGCCGTTGGTCCCGGGTCATGTGTTGATACATGCGATATGTAGGGTCCAAGTGGTGAAGTCGTCTTCGTGGCATCGGTGGTTGTCACCACGTTGTGAGGAAATAGGCCGACGGAAAATAAACGAAAAAAAAAATCTGGAGAATATAAGTCAAGTGTTTTCCAATGTGAATGTTATTTGATTGTATTTTACTTAACTTCCATGTTTCTTGGAATTGTATTATGTTTGATAGTATATATTTTGTTCGTCGATAATTTCGTGAAATCTTTTCAGATTTTTCCAAAATAATATGAATTGTTGCTCGTATGCTCTTTTATTCAAACTTGTTTTAATTATTGCATAAAATCACCAGGTACCTCAAAAGGTCGTCAGATGATTTGTTTGAGCTTCCGTAAAATATTCATAAAACTTTAAAATTAATTCATAAAAATGCTTGATCGTTTTGATTTAGAATAAATTCACCAGCTCCAACTGAGGCAATTATTTCTAAATTATGTCATATGTATTTGATTATTTCCGAAAATCATCAGGTATATCCAAATGTCGTGAGAGAATTTCTTCATTAATATGAAAATATGTCTTTTTCTTATGTTTGACAAATTTACCTGAGAAAACTAAGGCAACTCATTCTTAGGCAACTAAGGCAAAGACATTTTTTTACAAAGAAAATTTAAAAAAATACTTGAACCTTAAGACTTATAATACATTTATCTGGAATAAGTAAAGCAGATTCAAATCTATGTCAAATGTATTTAATTTGTCGAAAGCAATTTTTTTAAAGTTTTCTTAGAATGACTTAAAAGTAAGCAAATTATTCATAAATATTTGTGATTACATAATACATAATCTTGTGATTACATAATGTTTTTTAGCCCAATTTTCGTTAATCAAAATGTCTTTATATGCTTTCTTGAATTATCATTGAATATTTTAAATTCTATAAAAATCATTCATATAAAATTGAATCATTCTGATGTGGCTAAGGATCAACTGAAATAATAAAGCCAATTTTGATTACCTTGGATAGTACCTGTCTTAGTCAATTAAGATAAATATATTTGAAACTAAAGCGTTTAAGTATTTGTGCGAATGATTGATTAATTTATTTTTGGAATATTCTAGGAATATTAACACTGGGCCATTTTCAGCTTTAATTCAATTTCAATGGTGCATTAGATGTAATGCATATGTCCTACATATGCATGCTTTTATAGCCGCGTGGTTACTTGGATTATTCAAAGTCGTTTTGATGTGGCAGGAAAGTTTTCTTAAATTATAAAGAGGATTTTGTAAAATTTGAACAATACCTAAGTTATTCATTTCAGGTAAAATTAGTTTTGGTTGAGCATTAAGTATTACTATGAATGATATTGTACAGTTTTTTAATATTTGAAGAATACTCAAACCAATAATTAAAAATCATTTTGATGGGTCCGAGGATTTTTTTTATCCCTCGTTGCAAGATTTGCAAAACATCAGACTAAGTCATTTTAGTAAATAAATGTGAGGTCAAAAGTATTCCGTTGAATAAATTTAAACAGAAAACTTCATTTTGATGTGGCTAAAACGATTCTGAAATAATGAAGCCCATTTCGTTAAATATGGAAAATTCTGGACAACGTCATTGCTGGTTAATTTAGTTTTTGATAAAATGTTCAAAAACTACAATGATTTTTTTTAAAGATTTTTTCGTTACATTCAAAGATAAAACAAACACCCTTGCACTGAACTGGCCACTTGACGTGCCGCAAGAGCCAGTAGGGATTCTAGGTCAAGACCCGAAACTAAGAGTCAGTTCCATTGTGGATATATCACATCAAGTAGTTTTTCCACCTGCCACAGAGGATCTCGTGCCTGGAGGTCACATTAAAAATTATACTATTTACATTAGGTTCGTAGTTGCAGCGCGCTTTGGAATTATCCTTGCCTTAGATCCACCCTAATAACATGGGGGAATTACGGGAAATAGAGGCACATTTTTTATCTTTTTTTTTGTTATGATATGATAGTATATTATTGCATATAAATTGGTTTCAGGTTATCGAAATTTGGGATCGATGATGTATTTCAGGTCTTCCAGGGCATCAGGTATTGTAAAATAATTTAAAATTCATTTTTTTTCTCGTGGCTGTCATACATTGTCTAAATTTTCTGGTTCATAATAGATGTGCAAGTTTGTCTAAAATTGCAACAAAACAGCAGTCGGCACACATGTAATTTCCAGTTCATATTATAATATCCCTTCACTGTATACATTATGTTAGATGACATTGTTATTTCATTACCATTACCATTCATCTTTATCATCATCATTACCATTTTTATCATTACTTGTGTTTTCGTGATTAATATATGAACATTGAAATAATTTTAGAATTTTTACCTAATAGGTTATATATACTTTTCAATAATTATTATGCCTAATGTCCAACTATCATTTTGATCCTGTCTTCTCCCCTTATGATATAGAATTATCTAATGCCTTGACTACAAGAAGCTGCAACGGAATCTGTGTAAGGCTTTTGCATTTATTACTGAATGTATTTTTCATTTCCGGTTTGCAAATTGACAATTTGATCAAATCTGAGCTGATCTGATTCATGCAGTGCTGTGTGCCATTTGGCTAGTGTCTGATTTTACAGTTCAATCTTTGTCATTACTTTATCATAACTCACAATATCATTGTATTTGGTAATATTGTTTTATTGATTTTACTTCATAGATGATTTAAACATTACTTATTGTTTTTCTATGTCCACTTGTTACCATGGCAACAATAAATTAAAATGTATAAATGTTAGTTTTGTAAAATTTCAATAGATTTAATAAACTTTTTCAGGATACCTCCAATAAAGATTTTGGTGAATTGCTGCTATCACTGAAAACGAACAAAAACGTGTTTAAGCGCGGAGCAACAGAACTCTACACTTTAACATAATACAATATTTCTTGCATTTCAGGATCAACCGAATGAAGATCATATATAATAGATATCAATGCTTGTAGTATTTTTCATTTTCATAAATATATACACTATTATATAAATATTTCATGGGAATGGGAGGGACCATCAGGGCAACCGATTGAAACACTCTGGGTGGGAAGAGTCGAAATGCCAACTCCACATTGCTAACAGTTTGTGAATAGAAGGCGGGCTCTTCTCCCCGCCCATTGGAGCATCCTAATGTTGGATAGCTTGCTCTTTTGACCAATTGTTCAATCTTGTTATTGGAAGGAGATTTTTTTTCCCTGTGGAAACGTATAAGTGATGTTGCCTAAAGACTGTATTCGATGAAATTTGGACACACGCAATTGTTCGTAACTTTTTAGCGTGTGGGTAAAAATTATTGAAATTTTAACTGAATGTATTTCATTGTGTTGTAACAATTGTGTAATAAGTCTCGTGAAAATCGGTCGCGTGATTTCAGTGAATGAAGAAATAGTGCGCCAACAAATTTTGGGCACTCACTTCGAAAACCCAAACGCTTCTCATCGATGGATCGGAAAACAGCTCGGAATCGCTCATTCAACCGTATCTCATGTGATCAAAACGTTCAAGGACCGTAAGACAACCAAGCGGAAAAATGGTGGTGGCAAAAAACGTGGCACATCAAATCCGGAGAGGGCTAGGATGGTATTGAACCAATTTAAGCGTTATCCCAACATTTCGATCGGGGATGTTGCGAAAGAGGCGAAAGTTTCAGTTTGTTTTGTGCAGAAAACAATGAAACGTTCTGGATTACATGTGTACAAGGTCCAGAAGGCACCGAACCGGAGCGATAAACAGAACTCGGTGGCCAAAACTTTTGCAAGAAAACTGTACAGGGAGTGGCTCACAAAACCGCTCACACAACTGCATTGTGATGGACGATGAGACCTACATTAAAGCCGACACCAAACAAATGCCAGGACAGGAACACTACGTCGCCACCTCTAAGTTGGCCGTTTCGGAGAGTGTACGGAAGAAGAAACTGTCGAAATTCGCCAAGAAATTCCTTGTCTGGCAAGCGATCTGCGGATGTGGCAAAATGAGTCAGCCCTTCATCACCTCTGGGACCGTCAACGGACAAATCCACAAGGACGAATGCCTCCAAAGACGACTTCTGCCCTTCTTGAGATACTAGACTGGTACAAAGATAATAATGTAGTTTTTGTACCAAAAGATGTCAACCCTCCAAACACTCCGGAACTTTGCCCAATTGAAAAATTTTGGGCAATCATGAAGGCAAAGCTCGTTAAAACTCCAAAACTGATAGAAAATGAACTTGAGCTAAAGAAAGTGTGGTTAAAAGTAAGTAAGCAAGTATAGGACCTATCATTGCCCAAAATTTGATGAAAGGGGTCAAGGCAAGGGTGCGGGCATATGGGTTGGGAGAAGAGGTTCAATAAACCAATGATGTCAAAACTTAACCATTTAGTAGTACTTTATTTCCAGAAAAGAATCGGGCTCAAGGATAGAGCGAAAAACACAACCATCGATCAACCGAACCTGAATATCCCAATGAAATGATTTTGGTTCAACTCGTGTGCCTTATACTGGTGTTGATAGCATTGCCTCCAAAGAAGAGAGGCACGAAAATGAAGTACGAAGCAAGGTTCAAAATTGGGGACAGGTTTCAGTGTTAAAATCAGGTACCGGCAACAAAGCAATATAAATTTACAGCTGAGGGGTGTGCCTAATGCTGTATTCAACATGGAATAAAACTAAATGAAATAAAACGAAGACAATTTGTTACCCCCTTTTGAGGACCCGGAGAGGAAAAACTATATTTTCAACCTGTTAATGTGTAGATTTGTATGGGAGCAAAAGTAGGTCATCTTTAAGTGATAAGCTGAACTACTTATAATAAGATAACTTATTTGAAATTTTAATGCAAAACATTTGTATAGACTGTTCCAGAAAGAATAAGCACACTTTAAAAATAACAAAAATGTCATGTTTTTTTTAGTTTTAATAATTTTATTTGGCAAATCATATTTGTATTTGTGTTTTATATGGTATTTTACTCTCGTTTAATCAAAATATTTAATCATAGCCAAGACTCCTAACTTTTCCTCGAACATGACCCATTAGCTTCTGCACAGTGGTACTTCCCACAATTTTGACCACTTTTGGCCAATCTTTTTTAAATTTTTGGATGTCGTCCGCTGGTTTTATGAATTTTCGAAGCTTTGCTTTGGTTAAAGCCCAAAAAGTCTCGATTGGCCGTGCCTCCGGGCAGTTCGGCGGATTCATGTCTTTCGGCACGAAACATACATTTTGACTTTTGTACCATTCTAAAGTGTCCTTTGCGTAATGACATGACGCCAAATCAGGTCAAAACACTACTTGACCTTCGTGCTGCCTGGTCATCGGCAATAATCGCTTCTGGAGACATTCCTTAACGTATTTCTGAGTGTTCTTCGTCTTCGTTGTGATGTACGGACTAGATGTTTTACCACACTCGCATATTGCCTGCCAAACCATAACCTTCTTACCGAATTTTTCGGTAAAAATTGCCTTCTCCGTTTCGGGGATGTCTTTGTCTTCGCTTACAGTATAATTGTGGTCCGGGAAGCTTTTTGTAATCTAGTTTCACATACGTTCCATCGTCCATTATTATACACCCAGAATTTTACACAATAACGTACCGTAGAGTTTGCGGGCCCGTGGTTTCACGGACGCAGCCTGTTTTGGGTTCCTTTTGGGTTTTTTCTGCTTCCGGTATGTTTTTAGCTCAAGTCTTTCTTTGGCACGCATGACGTTACTCGACGAGGTCCTTGTTTTTTTTTGCTACATCCCGAACGGAAATCGCTGGTTTTCGTTTGTAGGCATCCCTGATCTTTTTATCGATATCCGGACTAACAGGACCGGATTTCCGACCACTCTTCGGCGCATCTACAAACGTACACTGTTCTCTATATTTTCGAATCGCAGATCGTACCACTCCGGCGCTTACATCCTCTTCCTTGGCCAATTTTCTCAAGGAGAGTCCGCTCACAGTGCACCATTTGTGCACGATACTTTTTCGTTGTCCGGAGTAAGACCGCGCATTTTGATAGGTAACACAAAACTGAGCATTTTTTTTATGCTATGTCATTCAGAAATGTGCAAACAAAACTACGCAGCCAAAACATGTTGAAATATTTCATTATATTCAAAGTGACCGTTAAAATAAGGTGTGCTTATACTTTCTGGAACAGTTAAGTTTTCTTGATCAAATAGTGCATAAATGAAGTCGTTCTGTTCAGTCAAATGAGAGTTATAAGCGTTCAAAAACCTTTCACTTTTGCGTAACGCTCTCATTTTTCAAAATTTTGAAATGACACCCGGTATATAAAAGAGAAACGTAGTCCTACGTTAAAAATGCATCATTGGCTGTGGGCAAAAATGCAACACAGCAATTTACTTTGAAAAATAAAATGTGTGCGTGAGGTTGTGCAGTGGTATCAGATGTGGTGATGTGCTCACAAAAAAAGAATTATATTTTTCACACTTGCATGGCTTCGTTTATTTCATGAAACGCCTTGTCGATGATCAGTGCAAACAAAAGAAGAACACTTGACGGCAGAATTACAACAGTGGGCAACAACGTTGCGGCAATCCGGGGGTATCAACTCACCTATATTGAAATGTTGGTGATGATTGAACAAAGACCCATCGGTTGCTTCGACTGTCGAGGCACTAAACGGGACGGCGAAATTTGTTTCGATCTATTTGTGTCTGCCAGCCGGTTGCATACATTTGCATGGCTTCGTTTGACCATAAAACGCTTTGTGGATCAAGATGGGCAAAATTGCCTTCCCTGAACCATGTGGATTTCTCAATTTGCATTTTTTGCCACCTTTTCAACTTTTGGGTGTACGATTTGCTGAAACTCAATAGTGCTGACAGAGGGACAATATTCAGCTGGTGTGCAAAACAAGAAATCCGGTGGACGTTCATTCCAACACGCGCTCCACACTTCGGAGGATTGTGGGAAGCGGCCGTGAAATCGTGTAAACACCACCTTCTACGAGAAATCGATCAAACGTCCCTGACCTGTGACGATATGACAACACTTCTGGCCCAAATTGAAATGTGCTTGAGTTCACGTCCACTAACACCGATTCCTACCGATTCTACCGACCGGAAGCTGACATTTCCAAAATGCCCGACAATCGTTTGGATAATTGGCAACGCACGAATAAGCTGTTTCAATGTATCAGGTGGTATCCAGAGTACCTCGCCCAGCTTCAAACACGAGCCAGCAAAGGTTGAAAGTCTCCACTGAATCTGCAGCTAGGATGGATTGTAGTTATCAAGGATGAAAATCTTTCGCCGGCGCAGTGGCCCCTGGGTCGCATCACAAAGCTTCATCCAGGCAAGGATGGAATCTTCCGTGTAGTCAGTCTGAATCTACACCTACACCCAAAATAAAAAAGCAAGATTGTAATGCAATTTCGCATGATTTTATTTCATTTCTCGTTGTGGATCGAAACTTGGAGAAAAAAAATGCAACATTGGCTGTGGGCAAAAATGCAACACAGCAATTTACTTTGAAAAATAAAATGTTTGCGTGAGAGTGTGCGTTTACTTTGAAAAATAAAATGTGTGCGACGAGAATCGGCTTGGTGCGGAAACATTGGATAGGTGATAGGTGTACCGCACAAGATCTCGTGCCCCAATAATCCAGTATTTCTGCCGCATGGTGGCTAACATCAGCTGAGGTCCAGCGTGGCGAAGTGTCTTATAGTAATGTTCAGAAAACAAACAAGCCAGATGATGTTTGGACGACAGGAGTATAGGGTACTTGCTTGTTTCTGGAACATTTGCGTTGGAGAGTCGATCACCGACTCGAATTAGTCCGTCATTGCTCATATATGGATGCAACCATTTTAATGGGAGAGTCTTCACGATTGTTGAGCTACTGAGATCAGCCAATTCTTCTGAAAAAACGAAAGGGTGAGTTATGTCAGTGACATAACTGCAAAGTTGACGTAGGACTCCGATGTGAAGAAATTGATGTCATCGAATTCATACATTTTTACTATATTTTATTCAGTCTAAATAACCATGACACCATCAGTGCATGACTTAATTGCTAATACTTTTTCGTTTATTGAATTCCAACGAACTTGCTAGTGTTAACATGGCGAATAGGGATTTATATATGGATACTAAGCAAGATTTTAGACCATTTTCTCCGTTCGCGGCTTTTCAAGCATCGCTATGTTGAGCCGGTGCGTGGCAATGAAAATTTTGATGAGCTCAAGAGAAAATTCAATCAAATATACTCTATAGTTGACAAATTCATTTGGTCGTCCTGAAAAGGACGGATTTTGTTTGTTTACGGATGGAACACGGTTCACAATTGAAATTTTCTTGTCGATCTTCTTGGGCTGCAGGACAGCCTGGGTGTTTAGCAGCACGTAATACTACTAACTACAAATTTTTTTGGACATTTTGTCCAGGAGACGGCATTTCAAGCAACGCCATGTTGATCCGGTTCGTGGTAGTGAAGATATCGATGATTTAAGTACAATTTCATTTAAACACACTCTTTAGTAAGTCATCCTGAAAAGGACGGATTTTATTTGTTCACGAAAAGAAATACGGCTCATAATTTCAAGTAAAATTTCAATTAAACACACTCTTTAGTAAGTCATTCTGAAAAGGACGGATTTTATTTGTTCACGAAAAGAACACGGTTCATAATTGCAATTTTCGTGTCGATCATCTTGGGCTTCAGACGGCCAGGATGTTTAGCAGCACGTAATACTACTAACTACGAAAAATGTTGGCCATTTTGTCCAGGAGGCGGCATTTCAAGCACCGCCATGTTGATCCGGCGCGTGGTATCATCAGCGCAGCAAAGTAGACGAGGGCACCGGCAACAAAACGCTCTTTTTAGTTGCCCTCCCAGAGCAGACGGTGAAAGCGACCGACTGAGAACTGCCTTGTTTCTGCTGCTTCCCACTGCTTTGCTTCTGCTGCTGTAAGGTAGATGGTGTGCTGCTGCTGTAAGGTTGATGTGTGCTGCTGCTTAGAGTTGATATGTATTACTGATAGCTGCTCGCACTGTCGGGCCAGTTTTATACAATAGCATCGGGTACCATTGCATGGCAGGAAGGGGGTATCAACGAAGGCAATGTGAATCAAATCTTACAAAGGGGGTAGGGCCATAGTTTTTGCGGTCGGCCGTTTTGCAGTTCGGCTCGACTTGATTGTTAATACTATTTCGTTTATTGAATTCCAACGTGCTTGCTAGTGTTAACATGGCGAATAGGGATTTATTTATGGATACTAAGCAAGATTATAGACCATTTTCTCCGTTCGCGGCTTTTCAAGTATCGCTTTGTTGAGCCGGTGCGTGGCAATGGAAATTTTGATGAGCTCAAGAGAAAATTCAATCAAATATACTCTTTAGTTGACAAATTCATTTGGTCGTCCTGAAAAGGACGGATTTTGTTTGTTTACGGATGGAACACGGTTCACAATTGAAATTTTCTTGTCGATCTTCTTGGGCTGCAGGACGACCTGGGTGTTTAGCAGCACACCATCCTGTGGAATGGTCAAACGGGAGAAGTTGATTCAGCTCCTCGTCGTTGCGGACGGCTAGCTCTGTTTAGTTGGCCTTCCAGAGCAGACGGTGAATGCGCTTTTCCTTACGGATGCACAGCGAGAACTGATGGTTGGTCGGACGTCAGTAACTGTGGCAGTATTAACCAATCAGAGCGTGGCAGAAATATGATGTCATTTTCGACCAATAGCTTTGTGCGTTTAAACATTTTTCTTTAAAGTACTTTTTAATTAGTTTAAACAAATGTAATGAATTTAGTTATCAACAGGGATCCAGCTTTGATTTTTTACCTTTCGAATGAAATACTTATCGTAAAATTTTTGAGGGCCAAATAGGAGATATTATCGTTCAAAGTCTCCAAACCCGCGTAACGCTTGCGATTTTAGGAATTTTAGAACGACGCCCCTATACAGGAATAGAAAAGAGAGACGTAAGTCCTACGTCAAAACGTTGTTGTTGAGCCAGTCGGGCCGAGATACGATCGGCTGTGAGATCAGCAGTTGTTAGAAAAGGTGATGACATTTCGGTGGACCTCCGTACTGCGGTATGAAGAGAATGAATATACTTGATGTAGTAGACAATAACTCGGTGAAACTTGTTGTACGTAGCGTAGCGGGAGAACAACTGATCAACAAACTGGTCCTTTTCGTGGGCGAGTGATACTAGGGTAACCTTGCGTGCTTCTTCAGCGGTTAACAGAGATTCTTCTTCAACAACTCTCGCATGATGCCAGTAATTTGAAGGCTGTGACACCATGATGGTCCTTTCCACCATCATGACTGATTTAGAAGCTCGGTAAGTGATAATCCACGAGATAGGTCATCAGCTGGATTTTCTCTACCAGCAACGTGTCTCCAGGAATGTCCTTCCGTATTCGACTGGATCGTTGAAACACGGTTCGCAACAAACATTTTCCAGCGGTTTGGTGATGAATCAAGCCATTGTAGTACATTAGTGGAGTCTGACCAGAATAAAACATCAGCTTTGAATCTAATCGAGTGTTCTATCTTTTGAAAGAGTAGACAGAACTGCGGTGCAGAGTTATAGTCGAGGGATGGAGTGCTTTGTAGCAATTGGTGCAACCTCTGACTTGGACGTCAGTACACCCAAAAGTTGAAAAGGTGGCAAAAAATGCAATTGCAGTTTATGCAAACATATCTTGAGAAATCCACATGGTTAAGGGAAGGCAATTTTGCCCCACTTGAACCACAAAGCATTTTATGGTCAAACGAAGCCATGTAAATGTATGCAACCGGCTGGCAGACACAAATAGATCGAAACAAATTTCGCCGTCCCGTTTAGTGCCTCGACAGTCGAAGCAACCGATGGGTCTTTGTTCAATCATCACCAACATTTCAATATAGGTGAGTTGATACCCCCGGATTGTCGCAACGTTGTTGCCCACTGTTGTAATTCTGCCGTCAAGTGTTCTTCTTTTGTTTGCACTGATCATCGACAAGGCGTTTCATGAAATAAACGAAGCCATGCATGTGAGGAAAACATATCCATTTCCTTCACTGATGTACCGCTGAGTGCCTCGCCAAGCGAACCAACTGTAGGGTTTCTATACCGATTATCTCAACTTGTTAACGTGGCCAAATAGATAACACCACGAGTCATTACGCCGTTGGTTATGTTGCAGGATGGTGCGGCAGGTTGTAGTGTGAAAATTCGTCATCAACTTCTTTGAGTTTGTGCATGTGACCTAGATGGAGGTACTCGTCGATGAATGCATGGTATGTTTGCTTCGGTGGGATCGCTTTCTAAGCGTCTTTCGAGGCTGGTGAAACGGCGAATGGCAATTGCTCGGGATTCGCCGAGGGTGACTTGCGAATTTTCGGACCGAAGAAGGCGTACGAAATATCTTGCTAAGTGAGTTCGGGTGGTAGTATTGGCATTGATTTCTTCGCATCGTTTTTGTTCTGTTGAATACGTTGGGCCATTGTCGATGGCTTCGAATTCCCAGAATCTCTTAAGCGCTGATTCTAGGGATTGATCGACAGTTGATAGGTAGCTTACCGGTGGTGCGACGGTGGAATGGATGGCAGTTTTTCCAGAGACTGTCCATCCAAAGAGGGTGTCAACTAAGAATGGTAAACCGTCACCAAGTGACAGACGGTTACCCGTATGGATTTCGTGGTAACATTGACCACCGACGACAATGTCCATCATGCCCGGAACGTTAAAGTTCGGGTCGCCTAGCGGAACGATTTTTGTGGTTGTGGGTAGAGTGGTTGGAATTGGCTGTTGCGTGGACGTATTTGACAAGCTGAGTGCAACTTGGTCGTGCAGCAACTTATGTGTTTGGCGTGACACGTTCTGCACGAGAATTTCTACTTACATCCCTTTGCTTGTTGTTTTGGACGAAAACAGTTCCAGCATAAACTTCGCTGTTATCAATTCACGACGTTGCACAACAGGCAGACTGGCGAACGCCGGACATTGAAACAGTGGGTGCTTCTGTGAGCAAGCATGGCATTCGGGAACGTTCGGCTTAGGTTCCTTTGTTGCACTGTTTACGACGGACTTGACTGTGGAGGGTTCTTTCAGAATCGGGCCGGCCACCTTGATGCCAGACCTCTGGGAACGAAACTGCAGATCACTAGATACTGATTTCAACATACGAATTTGTTGCGTCAGGAATTCGATCAGCTCATCGTATTTGGTTTCATCTTTGTGTCGAGTTTCCTGTTTCCAGACACGCAACGTGTAGGGATCAAGCTTACTGCAAATAATGAATGTAAGAGGAGTGTCCCAATGGTAAATTGGTTCACCAAGTTTCCACAAGGCTTTCACGTGTCGTTGGAAATCATTCACCAGAGTATTCAGCCCCTGTGCCGATTCATGCTTAATTGATAGCAGTTCAAACAGCCATTGGAATAACTCCTTTCGCAAACCCGCTTGTTATCATACTTCTTCATAAGCGCATCCCATGTTGTAGCGTAGTTATCCGCTTGTATATCGACACATTCGAACGGTTTTTTTAGCATGTCCTTCCAATTACTGCAATAGGTATTGCAACTTGTTCACTGTATATCATCGTTGTCGTGGATCATGGACAGAAAATTATCCCAGAACGACATTCAGCGCGATTCGTCTCCAGAGAATTTTGGAAGATCGATCTTCAGTAAACGATGGTAGAAACTAGTCATATTATGAAGTGGTGCAAGAGTTGACGACATCGTTGAATTTAGAAATGCATGATTCCTGTCCGCTGGTCGCTTGGCTAGTAAAAAATCCTACAACTTGCAGAATCGATTCTCAAACACGTTCCGCACTGCCATGGGCTGTTCAAAGTTTTGCTCGTCGTCTAATTTCTCGATCTCAGCCTGAAGATGTTAGAACTCCTTGTTTGTCCTATTCAGCGTTTCCAATCGCACGCCGACTTCAGAAATATCCCTTTCATGGTCGTATCCTCTGATGAACCTTTCCACCGCATCTCGAGTTACAACCACCCGTTTGAGAATCAGCTTATCTTCCGCTAACTTCTTATCTTTCTTACTAGCCATTTCTCACTACCACCACGAATCACTTGACTGCGCGAACCGAACGTGAACAACACAAAATCGCACGAATCACTCCTTCCCGTCGCGTTGTGCTGCTCAAGCGCGAAAACAACCCGCCGCGTCACATGCTGTTTTTTGTGCGAAACCGAAACGATCGACCGAATGAGAACACGTAAAATCGCAACGAATAATCCTTCCCGACGCGGTTACGTGTTTCTTAAAACGATTCGCGGATCCGCTATAACGCCACCACGCAATCGTAGGAAATTTAAAATTTATTAAAAAACTTATTGATTTGAATTGGTCCACCACCGTACCAATAAATGTGTGCGATACTGTACAGCACACCTAAGGCAATTATCGAACAGGCTAATTGAGGGAGTCCGTATGTTCCACCGCATACGATAATGCCAAACTTCTACGTGCGTTTATATTATCTACAAAAGATAAAAAAAAGGTTCGATCGTTCTTCGCCTTGGCAATACATGCAAATTTACACGTTCTTCCACACACAGTACGTACTATTGGCTTCAGTACTGGGGGCAAATTTTAGCGCCAATCACGAGCATGAGCATGAGCATGAACATGATTGACCGCCTACGGATGCTACTCAGTTATTGCCAGATCAGCTATATTTACACAAAGAACCAATAGATGATGGTTGGGACTAACATACATCCTCAATGTGTAAAAACTGGTGACCCATTATAAAGCAATACCGGCGCCGGCCGTGCCCGAATGCTGGTCAAGTAGGGAATGGGAAGGAACGTGTTGACGTGATACTCGCTTTGAAGGAAGCCGAGAAATCCTTTGTACTTCCACGAGAAATCACTGGGATATTTGATAGTTGGGAAAAGGTCAGCAGCAGGGTTCGTTTTGGTTAACGATATGCTGAAAGTATGTAACTAGCACTATCCGCCAAAAGCATGGGACTGCTCCTTCAAGCAACAGAACATCCAACGCCAGTGGCACCGCACACCGAATAGTCTGGCATGACCTAATGATGATGGTGATATGATGATGATATAATACTTCCATCTATTGTAGCCAGGGTACTTCCCATAGCAGTGGAATAATCTGAAATCAAGAAATCACTGGGATGTTTGATAGTTGGGAAAAGGTCAGCAGCAGGGTTCGTTTTGGTTAACGATATGCTGAAAGTATGTAACTAGCACTATCCGCCAAAAGCATGGGACCGCTCCTTCAAGCAACAGAACATCGAGCGCCAGTGGCACCGCACACCGAATAGTCTGGCATGACCTAATGATGATGATGATATGATGATGATATAATACTTCCATCTATTGTAGCAAGGTACCTTCCCTTAGCAGTGGAATAATCTGAAAAACGATTCGATCAGGATTCAATTATTGTTTGTGATCATCAAGCTCCTGTATGAAGGGCCAAAAACGTTTGGGCGGACCCGTGAGCAGATACACTTACGCGAAACCCGCGAATATAGGGAAAAGAATCTCCTTCCAAAAGCTAGGTCACACAGACAGCACTAGAATCGAGCCCTCGTTTGACAGAATAAACCCAATAGATGGGGTCGAAGAGCCCGCCCTCGTTCCGCGAAATGTTAACAATAGGGAGGAGGCAGTCCCATGCTCCCTATCCAAATCGATTTACTTGGGTGCCCTGATGGTCCCTCCCTTTCCCCCGTAATGTGTTATTTAATATTTAGTATATTTTAAACACGAAAAATTAGGATACCATTATAGACAAGAATGCTAATATATTCAAATTTTAAACTTAAATGGTACATCCAATAGATTGTTACTAAAAAATAGAAAAAAATTAGTTATGTATTGATATCCTTCTAGTCCTGGAAAACCTGAAAACAGAATAGATCATTCCAAATATCTGAGATAAAATTTCAATAAAAGATATTATTTTATAAGACATGTTGTAATATTTGTCTTTATACTGTTCTAGTAATATTTCAAAGGTAGCAATTGGAGTGATCGAAGAGTCCGGTTTGATGATTTCTGAAATAATGGCTATGTTACCATAATACCACTAAACACAATATTAAAATATAATACTACATTGCTTATAGGCACATGCCAGTCTTTTATGAATATAGTAGTTGAAGTTTAGAAGTGCAATTTTAAATTAAATGTTATGCTGCAAAGCTGAAAAACAAATTGAGTCTTTGATGCCTGTCATGTTGCTCCAGGCTCTTACATGGTTTTGGAATGCAAAGATGATTCTGAAGCGTTATTATACATAGCATTTCAAGCTTATTGCTTTCACAAATTGCTTATTGCCTGCTCTTAACTCAGTGTTCCAAATGCACTTCCACAGTTATTAATTGAGAGCTTTCAATGCCGATGATTCTAATGCGTGCTGAAATTATTAATAAATTGAGAATGGAAAATATGCAATATGACTTAAGGTACATGATGTTCAGTCGCACCCCCTCACTTCGCTATTGTCAGATTGGCAACATTGCCCAGGCTACGCCAACCAGCGTCTCCATGTTTCAGCTGGCAGTCTTTTGTGATCATATGACTCGTGGAAGCGTGAGGTAGGAACTTGTGAGGACGAGAGGTCGGTCGCACCCTCCTTCGATGTTGTCAACTCACCATTTGAAGCCCCGAATAGCCTGGCATGACCTAATCACCGTAAACTCGTAAATAGTGGTGATCGCTTTTTCTGCCTGTGTAGGTAATAGTTAGGCATGAGCAGCGGCATGTCCTTTTTTTCGTGAATATCCTGCAAATAGAGGTAAGACAAGTTGGCCCATCATAGCATCCCTAGTAGTGCACTTGTTGCCTTTCTGTTGAGATAACATAAATATGACTTGCTAAGTCATAATCAAGCTACTACAACTTATTATGAAAGTAGTGTGCTACATGGGATTAGTAACTGGTATTGATTCTATTGATTCCTAAGCTCATTAATTTGGTACCAACCGGGGGAGACCCAATTCTATACCCAATGCTTTCCTTATCACCAATCCGTTCAACTACTCGCAATATTTTGTGATAAAGTGGGCGGAATATTAAAATTTGAAATAATTCTAAGCAGTAGGTTTACCAAAATTTGGCAGATCGACAGGTAATCGGTGGGTGACTGACCACCAGGTACTTGATAGCAAGATGCTAGGAAGCGGACCGGAAGTGTAAATGAGCAAACTCCTCCGGCAAATTTTGGCGCCGATCACGAGTGCAACAAACTGCCACTGAATAAAACTGACTTTGAATGGCCTACCTTTTGTAGTCAGTGTCCTCTGACTACTCACCACAATGGCGAATCCACCTATTCGCGCGTTGATTTGAGCTTGCATGCTTCCTTCAGAGGTTTTACTTACCGCTATGAGCAACAGCGGCGCATCAAACCATGGGAACAAGACGGATCACCAATCAGGCACCACACTACACACTTATCGATGATGAAGGCACAAACAAACTTCGCACACACGCGTGTTCTGATACGAAACCGATCAACGGTACGTAATTAGTGGTCACTGTACTCCTACACTGAATGGATCTTGGGATTTGGATTGGAAGAAACTTAAACAGTTCACTGCCGACTTTCTTTATTCGGGACAGAACGATATCGAGGGAAAAACAATGGTTTGTTACCGGCCGCTTCAACTGTTTATTTGGTACTATTGAGTTTTGCATAATAGGGTGGTTTGGAATCTTTAGTTGGTTCTTTTTGTGTACAGTGAGCCGAGTTATTGTTGTGATGGATTTGATTGGGTTTTGGGTTGAATTCATAACAACATATATCTAGGGCTATAAACAAATTTACACTATTTACAAAATATTCATACTACCAGTGTATTGATCAATTATTTAAGAAAACCGCCAAGAACATGAAAATATTGTCAAATGATTTGTTTAAGTTTTCTCAATATATTCTTAAAACGTAGACATCTTTTCATTACAATACTTGAACATTCTGATCTTCTTGGGCCATATTCGACGTGTGGGCCGAGGCGCCGTCCTGTTGAAAGACGTAATGATCCTTCCCGTTGAGGTCTCGAAGTGCCGGGCCACTAGCTTCTCCAGAACCTCGGTCTTATAGTATGCAGCGTTGATTTTCACGTTTTTCTATATAAACACCAGAGGGAGCTTCCCACGGCTAGATACGTCCCCCCAAACCATCACCGCTCTGGAACCGCGGGATGTTTATGTGGGACGGGAGGATGCTGGCCAACGTCGGCGCCCACAGCCGATCATTTTGGACATTATGCGGCTCTTGCAAGACGTTTCTCATCAGAAAACACGAACTCGGGACCTACGTGCCGCGAAAGTATCAGTTTGGCTCTGTCCAGCCTCTTCTTCGTTGTAGCCTCCGTTACCCCGTGAATCTTGTGTTTCTTGTACGGCTTGTATCCCAGGTCCTTCGTCATGATGGTGTGGGCAGTCCCGGTCGACAAATCCGGATGCGGTATTTCGGATCGAGCGGTTCATTTTTCGACGACATTTTTCTCCCTCACCACCTTGATGGCTGCTGACGTCCTCGCCGAACGCGGCCGCCCGGATCTCGCACGGTCCTTGGCCGAGCCCGTCTCCCGGTACCGACGGATGGTGATATAGATGAAATTCCGCTCACCCCGTAGGATTTCAACCGCCGGAATATGTCGCCAGGTCGCTCACCTCTCGCAAACAACTTTACAACGACGTCGCTGTACTGCTTCATCGTGCGCGATAGCTATTCAACACCGTGCGCATCGGTTAGCCTATATATGAGGCTCAAGCTGACACCAGAATGAACATGGTGCGCACCTACACATCGATGAAAAGTTGTATTCGAACTTATTGAACACCCTGTATTTTATTTGAAACAGCTCTAATGCGGACCAATCGATTTCGAGTTAGGCCTATCGATGAAAATTGAATGTATATTTTTCTCCTTAAATCGATAGGTCAACTTGCCAATGCAAATCTATATATCTGGTAAAGATGTCTTTTAATTTGTATGTAGATGTCAATTTTTGTTTCCAATATCGGAATTTGTGATAATTTTCACAATACATGAAATATCCATATGAATTCAACGAATGACTCGTTGTTTCATGAAAAATAGAATGACGCATAACTCAAACGATTTAACCTAAAATGATAGCCAGTTTTGATATAATCAGATATTTTTTAAGCCGTTAGAATAATCATTTGATGAATTGAATAAACAATGCTGTATCAATTGAACAAACATCTTCTCTGAACATCCTCATTCTGAAAAATACAGATGCTAGGTCTCGGCGTTTTAAAAAACTCTCTACGATGTACAATTCTTCATAAGCGAGATGAACACTCGGTTTGTGCTGTTGGTTATTTTTTTCGTCATTCCACCTTACTAGGCTCGCAGCTCAGCGCAGTAGCGCGGAACGTTGTAGGTTGTTTTGGAAATTCAAAAAGTATGCTATGAACTGTTGTTTTATGTACTTTTATTGAAACCATTAGATTGCTAATTTTCTCAGTAATTTTTGGATGTAAAAATCATACATAGTTTCGTATATGAATTTCGAGTAATCACGGGTGTAAGTGCATCATGTCTTCCAAGCGCAGTTCTACATAAAAACGGATGCCAGGGATAAATGCAGTAACAAAGATGGAGTTCACTTCTCTGTTCAGAGTGGGTGTGCCATTATGCCGTTTGAGTGTTTCATATTATTCAGCTATTATTTTGTTCGCCACAGCTAGCAATAAACAAAATGATTATATTCTTTTGAGTCTATGAAAATCTGATTTATATCCATATACTAAGATATATTTTTTTGTCCATTTCCATATGAAGCAGCTGGATTTATTTACTAGAACAACAATACATATATAATAAAATAAGGCATTTGGTTGTACTATGATCAGAATATAATACATATTCAGGAAATAATTGACCATACAAGAACAGAGCAAAATGTCAGCGGTGATTTCATTTGCAAGCCAACATGAGAATCAAACGATGAGATTTACGAAGAACCGGAGATAACAGTACTTCTCTGGCAAAATAAATTTACAAAATTATTTATAAAGAGTTCATGGCGTACTATATTGTAAAGTTGTTGGTGATTGGTTCATGGTTGGCTCATGGTTCTAAATGAGCAGTTGATTCGATTAATTCCTAATCGGTCGTTGTTATACAGATCCTCGACTAACTTAGGCCATAACTGTATACATATTAGTGCCAGTAATGAACTATTAGATACAAAATACTATCGAAATTTTAACTACACTCTTGTTTGTCGTAAAACCTCCATGAAAATTGCATTTTTTTTTTCAGAAATAGCGATGACAACCAGATTTGCGTTACATCGTTACATGTCTAATCAAACAAAATTAGGTGCTTCGAAACTGAAATATTTCCAAATCGTTCAACTACGTCGCGTCGTTTGTTCGGTTAACACATACAGTATATTTAAAAGAAATTTTAATATATCCTCGGAATTACACATTCTATTCAAATTGTAATTCGGATATGAATCGTTGATCATATCACATTATGCAACATATAATTCTAAGTCTTACGACTTGGTTTTCATAAAAAAAAAATTATTCACTAATTAAACGTACATGCACTCACTGCTCTTCTTTCTTACTGCTTAACTATCTAGAACGAACTAACTTGATTGATTGCTATCGATCCCTATTTAAAACCTAAACTTGTCTGCTCTGCATATCCGGCCGGTGGTCGGTGGTCTTCTGGAATGTGCTGACGTTGGCTTGGCGACACGGCTCCGATATGAACGGTGGCGTGATGGTTGAATATACTTTGGACCTTAGTACTCAGCATAAGTGGGACTTCTGGCGCATAATTCCTCCGGGGTTAGAATGAAGTACGTCCTCGGACTATCTCCTAATTTGTTTGAGACGGTCTGTCATTTCGGTTTCCGATCTTGATGACAACCCGTTTTCTAAAAAGACAAATGGCTGTTATGACAATAATAATTACCATCGTCGTCGACAGCCCTCCAAATGTGGTAAACATCAAGTTCCTGTGCTCGATCTGTTTTAGTTTGAAATGTTCCAGTTGAATTCTGTTGTGTATGCTTTGCTCATGGATTCGGGAGATATCGTGGTGTTTTGCAATATTCCAATTTATTGCATGGTTTGGGAAGGCTCCTTGAATTTCCTTCGCGTCGCTAACAAGTTCCTCTGATATGAAATTAATCTCATTAATCTGAACGCTGCAATTATAGAAGGTGATGAGGAAGTTTCCATGGAGTGACCGGTTATGTGGTCCACAGTTCGACGTCATTTGTGACTCTTTCGCATTATTAATCAAAACTTTGTTATTTGCTACTAGCATAATTCGTGTTGTATCGTCAAACATTGCGTTACAATTACTTTCTTTTCCAAGGATTATATTTGACGAGCAGTTGTCTCTCAACGGTTCTAAATAAATATCCTGTTGTATGGTACTCTCTAGATGTGTGGTACTGAAAACATCATTTTTGCTCCGAATAACGTATGGAGGAAGGTGTGTTATAATTGAGTTTTGAATCGTCAGGGGGATAATTTGGATGATTTCGCAATTTTCTTTAATTCTCGGAATTTCCAAAATGTATAAAAGAAGATCTCCTCTGGTGGCTATTTTTGGTTTAGCGTAGTTGAGAGCTTCATCAGGGAATTGAGTACGTATCCCTTGCTCATTGAGTAAAGTGTCAATGGTGAGTATTTCTTTAAGTGAGAGTAACTTACTGTTAGCGAGATTTATCCGGGTTCTCAAAATCGTATCTTCCAGATCTTCCAAGATTCTGTTCGTTGTGTCCATGTAAAGCAATAGTGTTATCGCGTCCATCTCTTCTAGTAAAATTTTGTTTTCTGTAGACTGCTATTCGATAAGTCTGTTGACAGTTGTCATCATTCCGTCGATCCTGTTATTGAGTACGTTGTTGACTCTGGTTTGTTGATTGTTTTGGAGTATTAAGTCTTCTAATGTAGTGTTGATTATCCTAAGGTCTTCGGCATCGGGGGATCCAGCGATCCATTTCCAAGCAGCTCCTAATGTGTCCCACCGCTTTGTCCTCCTTGGTTTCATCGGTTTCAGCTGATGCAGGTTACTGACAAGTTGCCTACTCTTCTGCAAAATGAGACTTGAAAGTGGAAGGTTCCTATCTGTCTGGCTAGCTAACTTTGAAAAGGTATAAACGTTGTTTTCTAAGCTCGTAATGTTAATTGGATGAATAATTTTGATTAAACCTGTTTGTAACTTGCAATCGTTTAACTTTAGTAATAAGATTGGATCGTTCAATAATTTTTTAATTTCTAGAAATTCGAGTTGCATCAATGGGAATACTAAAAATAGTGGAATCAAAATCAGCGAGTGCATCTGGAAAATAGAACAGAAAATTAATATTAGTTTTTCTTTAGTCGCTTAATTTTATTCTTATGTCTCTTAATCCTTTTGTTATTCTTATACGTCTTATCGGTTATTTCATTTGCGTTCGTGGGTTTTGCCCTTGGGTCAAGTTTTTTCCTTATGTTTGGTATGATAAATACTTCCTGATTGGGGTCTAGATGGGGTGGGTCTTCTTTGTTTTTGTTTCGTTTTTCTTGACTGGTCTTGGCTTTTTCTATGTTCACTTTGACTTTGTCGTACAACTCTTGAGCGTTTTCTTCAATCTGGTTTGGATTAGTTAAGTTATTGTTATTAAAAATAACTTCTTTGGGTGAAAATTTTGTAGCGGAATGAATAGTACCATTATAGAGCGATATTGCCAAACTAACTAAAGCTTTAGTATCGATATTTGGAAATTTGTACTTGTTTGTATTAATAATTTCAATAATTGTCGAATGTGTTTTTTCTACCTGTCCATTAGATTCCGAGCATGATGCGTACTCTAGTTCAACATTTAAGGCGTCTAAAAAGGTTTTCAGTTGTAATGACATAAAAGTTGTTTCGTGATCCGTGACGATTTTTCGGGGTGTACGGTGTACCATAAATGCCAAAATAGCTAGCTAATGCGCTTTTTACGTCTGTTAAGTTCTTCGTCTCCATAAAGATCATCTGTGCATGTTTTGAGAAAGAGTCCACAAGGGACAAGAAATTATGTCTGTTAATTTGGAAGATGTCGATATGGACTCGGTCAAATGGTTTGTCAGTGGTGGGTCTCGGTGAAAGTTTAATGTTATATGGTTTCCGCTCATACTTGTGCATATTGCACATTTTACATGTCTGCGTCACCATTTTGATATTGGATATCATTTTTGGAAAAAAAATAACTTCGTTTTAATTGGTTTTCTACTTCAGCAACCCCGCGATGGGCTCGGTTGTGTTCTTTGTTAATGATTATGTCTTGTCGTTGTTCATTTGTCACGTCCTCTACTTGCAATTGCGTCAAAACAAAGTGACCTTTTTGATTAAAGTGTTTTCTTGTATAATTTGAATTATTTGTTCTGGCGCCATTATTGCCGTTTGTCGGTTATCATGGTATTTTAGTAATAGGTCTTTAACGTCGATGTCGTCGAAGTTGTTTCGGCAAATTATCGTCCTTCGAAAATTTGGAAAGGGGTTCTCGGTTATGTCGGTGTTAAGCCTGGATAGGCGAAAGATTATTTGATTCCTATAATAATTAATCGGCCTTTCCACGAAATGTATGTAGAAGTCGTCTGAGGAATCTGCTGAATGGATCGTTTCATCGTCTGATATACTTCCTGGTTCGTTTTCCATGACTGGTACCTCCTCGTTGGGGCACTCATCGCATGCTTCAGTTGGTGGTTCGGCTGCTCTGCTTGATGAATCGTTGTCCTGTGGTTCTGAATCGCTATCTAAAATGGGAGAATTCGTATCATTCACATTGATTTCACAATTGTCTTCAATTTTCCTGCTCAACGCGTCTGCGACAACGTTGGTTTTGCCTTCCTTATATACTATTGTATAATCATAATTTTCAAGTTCTGTGCGCCAATTTAAAAGCTTCTGATTTTTATTGCAATTTTTAATGTATTGAAGCGGCTTATGGTCAGTAAACAGCGTAAATTTATTGCCGTAGATGTATGGTTTGAATTTGTTTACTCCCCACATGATCGCCAATGCCTCTTTTTCTATTGTACTATAATTGGTTTCACATTTTGTAAGTGTTCGACTGGCGAAAGCAATGGGTCTTTCGACCTTGTCTTGGATTTGCGAAAGGACAGCACCAATCGCGTAATTGCTGGCGTCTGTAGTCAATATGAACGGTAGATTGAAGTCAGGATAGGTAAGCACTTGATCTGATGCCAAGATTTCTTTTAATTTGAAAAATGCTGCTTTATATTTTTCATCGTTAATATTTACTATTTCATCTTTTTTTAGGTATTGCGTCATTGGTTTTACAATTTTGGAATAATCTCTAATGAATCTCCGATAATAACCAGATAGCCCAAGAAACTGTTTAATCTGTTTCTGATTTTCAGGTAGTTTCCAATCTAAAATTTTACGTATTTTTTCCTGATCAGGTTTAATTCCATCTTGGGTGATTACATGTCCGAGAAATTCTGTCTCCCGACGCATGAATTCACACTTGTCTAGTTGTATTTTAAGGTTAAAGTCCGAAAGTCTCTTCAATACTTTTGTCAGGTTTTGGATATGGGTTTTTAGGTCTTTTCCTATAATTATTATATCGTCCAAATATACAAAGCATATTGTTCCGATATATCCACTAAGAATATTGTTCATTGCCCGTTGAAACGTTGCAGGCGCGTTCTTCAAGCCGAAAGGCATTCTAGTGAATTGAAAGTGACCTAATGCCGTGGAGAATGCCGTTTTAGCCTGATGATTGGGGTGCATCTCGATCTGATGGAAACCAGATTTTAAATCCAATGTTGTGAAGTAAACTGATTTGCCTAAATTGTCCAAAATTTCCTCAATTTGCGGTATTGGGAATTTGTCGCTTACCGTCTTCTCGTTCATTTTCCTGTAGTCTATAACAACTCTAACTTTGCGTTTTCCGGAAGCGTCGAGTTTTTTCGGCACTACCCAAATTGGAGATGAATAGGGGCTTGTGGAGTGACGAATTATACCATTGTCTAAAAGTTCTTTAATTTGTTGTTCCACGTCATTTTTGAAAGCATGGGGGTAACGATAGGATTTTGTGTAAACTGGTTGATCGTCTACTGTCGTAATTTTGTGTTTAATTACCGATGTTGCCGTCAGTTTTTCGTTCGGTTTTAATAAAACAGCTTGATTTTCTAAAATGGTTTGGTATAGTGTTTCTTTTTCGAATTTTGACAGATGGTTCGTACGTAGAATTTTGTCCAATGTATCTTTCGTTATTTGGTCTTTGGGTTCAATCGGAAGGGGGGTAATTGTTTCAAAGTTGTTTACTTTTAGTTTAAGCTTTCCTTCTGGAAGCTGCATTTTTCTTTCACGGGTTAAGATTTTAACTGTTGTTTTCTTATTATCAGATTTATACAGCCCTGGTTCGATTATAATAGATTTGTTTAGTTTTTGGAATGTTGGGACTAACCAGTCACCATCTCTGTTAGTTTGTATTTGAATATTGTAGGAAAACAATTTTTTGGCAGGGAAGTACTTTTTATATGGGATTTTAACATCAGATATTTCCAATGTCTCTTTTTCATAATCGATCTTGGCCTTAACGTGAGCTAAATATTCGGATCCTACAATGCCGTCAAAAAAATCATGAAAGTTTAATTCATAGTATGTTTGACAGGGGACGCCATACCCAATAAGATTCGCCTTGCCTTTTCGATTTATTGTATGGTCGCCTGAAATATTTTTAATTGTCGTATTTTTTGTGGTTCGGCAATTAGTAACTATTCCCGGTCGAATGACATTTTTATTGGCTCCTGTGTCTATAAGGAGTGTTATAACCTGTTTTGTTATTTGATTCTCGCTCGTTATGTACGGTAAATAGTTCAGGTTTGGGTCCTTACAGTCTTTCCCCAACAAAAATTTAAGTCAATGTTTTCTTGTTGGTCTGACTCCGAAGAAATTTCGTCGTCAGTGATCTCCCTGTTGTTTATTTGTCGTTTGTTCAGAGTAAGTCTGCTTCTGGTTGACCCAAGATCCATAGGTTGTGGATCATTATCTATTTGATTGGTGAACGGTTTCCTGGCGTTTTGATTATCATGTTGATTGGTAGGTCTTGGCAGATCCTTAAATTTCTGAAACTTCGGTTGCGACTTATGTGGAGCTTCCATATTCGCAGATGTATTTTCTCTGCATTTAAATTTACAAACAAAGGCATAAGCTGCTTCCATGTCTTCGGGTTTAGCTGCCTGTGCATACCCGAAGTACGGCTCTTTTAAACCGGCGAGAAAGGCTGCGAGGGCGCCTTCCTCAATGAATGCGTTTATTGCATCCCAATGATTTCTATAGTTTTCTTTTTGTTTCGCAAGGGTCTTGATGCTTTGAATAATCTCCTTGCACCTATTATAATGTTTATGAATGGTCATGTTATCTGTCATTTTGGTTTGCCATAGTTGGCTTTTATAATATGTTAATTCTTGTCGATCCCCCAGAGCATCGATCAAGATTTGCTTTATTTCCCCGAATGTTTGCGGGTTTCCAGCCAGACAGATGATGTCTTTGGCTTTTCCCTCAAGTTTGTTAGCAACAGCTGTCACAAATATTTCAAATTGCTCGGCTGTTACCCTGTTTTCAAATTTTTTTAGTGTACTTTCTGCCGTAGACAACCAACGTGTTAGTTGTTTCCTGCTGCCATCAAATGTGGGTATAGATTTGATAGGATCAGGTATCCTATACAGTGAGCCAACATCAACTGCTGCGTTAGCATTTTGTTGTTGCTCGTCTCTTTGTATTGCACACGCTTGAGCTTGCCCATGCGATAGTGCTACTATAGTTTGTTGTTGTTGTTGTTGGTTTCTTAAAGCCTCGATCGTATGGGTCAAGGTGGTCATTTGAGCAATCAGCTGATCCATGTTGGCTGAGTCTTC